>JAODKK010000105.1:12056911-12082780 GCA_026774405.1 Petrocephalus microphthalmus | reverse complement strand
GACAAGTCACCTTCCCTTAGTGGGTTTAACCCTGTACTTTTCCTAATTTTGATCTACAGGCAATTCCTATTAGACACGGTAAATATTCTCTGATGCAATAAAGATGGTATGTGATGGCATCCATCAACTGACTCTGAAACTATTATCAACCAGTATAAAAAATACATACCTGTGAAATGAGAGGATAATGTGGCTGAACAAGCAGACGGACTAGAGAAAGCCATGGTGAAAAACGGGGACCGGAAACCTGGTGTCCATTTGCAAAGAATGACTTGGGTAAAAAAAGAGAAACTTTTTTCATCACCATAATACTGAGGATATGCCACAAAGTCAGGAAAATATCAGTGGGTCTTTATTTTTGTTCAATTTGTAAATGTGGTTGCATAGACATCACAATGATTGCATTAATTTATTGCGGTGAGGTTAAACGATGCACATGTAAACTGAATGACTATGAAAGATGAATATGATTTATTGTTGACACACTACAACTAAATGTATTCTCTGCATTTAACCCATATGCTACATAGCAATGGGCAGCTAATTCAGCCCCTGGGGAGCAATGTTTTGGGGCAGTACCTTGCTCAGGGTACCTCAGTGCTACTTGGTTGGGGAGTCAACCCAGCAACCTTTGGATCTCAATCGCAGTTCCCTAACCATTAGGCCACCACTGCCCCTGCCCTATGAGGTCAGGACTGTGAAATCAGAGGTCACCAGGCCCTCCGGGTCTCAGTGTAATCTACGGAGGGAGCGAGCAGTCGCCGGGACCATAGACTCTGATGTCCACTCTGAAACTTACCGGAGCTGGGCTACAAATCGAGCTGGAGCAAAGGACAAAGAGCCAAGAGCAGGAAAATAGTTTTGGCAGGCAGGGGCATGATTCACCCCTTCCCTCCCAGGCTGGAGGAGGGTGTCACCACCAGTGCGCTCCCCCTTTGCGCTTGCAAAATGAGCGATATGTCAGAAACAGAGACACATGTATCCGCCTCAGGCTGGACCAAATCAGGATATTGCTATGCACCTTTTATACTTTGATTCATCTCTCACTGGCTGCAACTATATTTTATATAACATGTTTACTTATTATAGAATAATAGTGGGTCGGATCTTTCTTCAGAGATCTGAATGTGGCGACTGTAAGATGAAAAGACTTAGCCCCTTCTAAATTTTAAATCCCTAAACCAAAGAGACATGTTTATACAGTACCTGTGCGCTCAGAATGACAGTGGGAGCACAACAAATGGGAGGTGACAGGGAATTAACTAGAGAAAGTGAGGGTGCTGGATGTGTCCCCAGAAGGGTTGCTGGCCGTGACAAGACAAGCAAACGATGACATGTGACTGGCACGTTAAACTGACCCGCAGTCCTCTCTGGGGACCCTCTGGGATCACTTTCGTCACCTTGGGTAAGAGTGTCGTGTACTAGTTAAATTCCGGGCAATGATTCGCAGCTTCTCCTGATTCTGAAGTTAATCTGCTCTGGCACTATATTGCATGTGTCCTCTTTAATGAGGAAGGTGGCCCCGGGCTGGCAGGAACGCCCACAAGGCCAGTCTCCGCTCTCTGCCGGCTGCAGCTTCCGGCAAAGACTTCCTGCTAAAATTCACATTGGGTTTGACTGCAAATACCTTTGAGGCACTTGTTTTACTGACTGACAGCCAAAAGCGTTTTGTTTCCCTAAATAACTAGGGGCCTTCCCTGAAGGGCCTGACAGCAGGGAAAGAATACAAAAATAAAAAAAAAATTATAATATTAACAAACAAAAAGTAATGATTAAATTCCTCATATTTGAAATATTGTGCCCCCAAAATTTAATCTAATGCAAGAAAACAACTTGGTGCCATAGCTGCACAATTATTTTTAGCTTCACATATTTAGCAATATATAACAATAAACTAAATGCCATTTGCAGTTTATTCTGCCATAAAAATCAAGATTAAAAGGCACTTTAAAGACACCCATAGGCTGTAACCACAAGGAACCAAATATCTGTCACCTTAACTGGAAACCTGAAAAAACAAATAATGAACGGAAAATAGATATCATTCCTTCTTTTCAACATAGATGCCGTTGAGAGGCTATGACTAAAACAGCTTGTTGGAAGAAGTAAATGAAAAAGATGCTCTTTTCCCAGAGACAGCATTTCAGTTGGCACTGTAGTGCTGTAAAAAAGCTGGGTGCAGACTGAAGCTGTACTGGGACATATAAAGGCATACATCTGCAGCCCTGTCTCCCTGTCTTTATTGATTTTTGTCATCGCGGGCGACATCCTCCCTGCATGGAACTAAAGACGCGGGATTGATTTCTCCCGGAGGCGGCTCACAGCCTCGGATCTGACGGCGAGAGCCTCGGGGGCAATTCCGCGCGCTGACGTCAGGCGAGGGCAGACACCGGTGCTGCAGCATGTCGAGTTACTAAAAACGGTCTGTGGGATTTGTCCACAACAGGAGACAAAAACAAGAAGGGAAACAAAGCCGGCTCTCCAGAGCCTAATTGCACTCACTTGATGAAAAAGCTCAATCTATCTTTGTTACCACAACTGCTTGGTGAATTATGGTATTTACACCTACAGTTGTACATCACTGAATGCTTACCTTAACCTCAATTTAATAAGTAATGTTTTGACAGATGATAGCTTTTTCAATGTTACAAATGATGTTGGCACCCCAAAATTCAAACCTATTTCCACGTAATAAAAACTCTTATTTTATTACGCGATCTTTACTCAAGCATGTGTACCCGGTTACTTTTGATATGACAATAGCTCTGAAAAAGCATGTCAAAAATATTGCTTCTAAGTATAATATCTGCCTTCGCTCCATCAGATATTATGGCAAGATGCTTTCCGCATGACTGTGCTTATATTAAAACACACTGGAGTCACTCACGTCCGCAATGACTACCATGCAAACAGCCAGGCACCCTAAAGCTACTGCGGCAGCATGGATGGGCCTGGGGGGTCCTCAGCCATCCAGGATGGTGCTCGGGTCTCACCCATTCAGTGTTGACAGCCGGGACGTGGGGCACCTTTGTCTATCCCGAAAACTGTCGCTAAAAATGCCAATAGTAGAAATGTTATTATAATTAAAATGATCATAGTATATTGTATCCTGTAACTTCTGGAAATTCTGTCTAGGTTCCGGGGGCCCCAGGCGGCTGCCTATCCTTGCTTTTAGGGTCAGTCTGCCCCTGTATGCTCTTGAGGTTCTTTGTGTTTGTCAGCATAGTGCTTACGTTACTCAATCCAGGACCTTTTTCTCTCCGCACGGCTGGATGATACCTGGGGATGGGCACGAAGTTTGACATCATGGATGTGGTCTATGATTGGCAGACTTCCAGAGATCTGCATGGAGAGCTGGCTCTCTGATGGACTTTGACACCGACCACAGTTTACACCATACATTATACATCTGGGCAGCCCATCGACCCCCAGAGCGTTTACTTTTCTCCATGCTGTGGTGTTTCTGGTTCCTCTCCTCATTCTGCCATTTTCCTTATTTCCTGTATCATGAATAATATAATATCCAAGAACTAATAATGTATCACTATGCACTCTTGTTAGGTGCCTTGGGGTAATGATGTTCTGAAAGGCATTATATAAAAATAAATTGAATTGATTTGATAATTTCACATAAATATCCATTATACATGTCAGTAGCTGTCAGTTATAACATTTTGTGATATGACCTGGTTATGAATTTCCACCCTTGGCTGACATTAGTGTGGTAAGTAATGTCTTTGTACCTCATATAGGATGTGTACATTTTATGTATTGTATTTACCAAAATGCTTAAATAAGAGTGAATTTAATTTGAATATAAATTAGGTTACGTTCTGTAATAGTTCTTCACAGAAAGTAGTTTCATATTTAAAGTAAAAAAAAAAAAGGCAGGACATTCTGCAGGGTGAAGATGGGTCATACATGATATCACAATGTCAGCATTGGGTTCTCTCCAAGTCAGTAGCTTTCTAGCTTTGGATTTCTGAAGGATCAGGTAACATTTTTGCTGTTCAGGGGAAATCTACAGGTTAATTTAAGTGACAATGCATAAGGCAGTGGGCCGGTGAGTGGCTCAGTGAGCCAAGTCTCCTGTGCCTGTGATCAGAAGGTTGCGGGTTCCAGCCCCTGCCTCATGTCCATGGGCCCTTAACCCCCAGCTCCAGGGGTGTGGCACGTTGGTTAACTGCTTGCGCTGACCCTCAGTCCATGGAGAGCAAGATGGGGCAGGTGAGAAGAAGAATTTCAATGGACTTGTGCAAATGGCAAAAAAAGAATTTATCACTCTTCATAATCAGGTTGGCTCAGGCTCCACTTAGATTTAGTGGACGTCCTGACCCAGAGAGACTTACACTTCCCGATTACAATCTCCCTGTAGTAACTTGGGGGTTAAGAGTCTTGCTTAGGGACCCACTGGCCGTGGTAGGCGGGACTGGAACTGGCAACCTCTTAGCCCATAACCAGAGCCTCATACCACCCTCTTGATGCTCCCAGGCAGTTTTCGTAATACTTGCAACCAGAAGCTGTCACTTTGCCATGAGCCTTGTGTTTCTGTGTATAGATATCTGTCATAGGGGTGATGGGAGTGCTGGGGTGGTGGGAGAACTGTACTGTGTCACGTGGTTGATGGTTTGCTAAAACTCCACAGCATGTTCCACGGCGAGGAGGTGAAAATTAAGACCTAGTGTGAAGCAGCGCTCTCTGTGGCTTCCTTATATACGCAGAGTGAGATAAAGCCGTGAAGAAATGGCGTCTCCATGCAAGCACATGCTCATTTTTTTTTCTAATAATATATTGGCCTCTCGTTAGAAAGAATGGCAAAAAAAAAAATGTTGTGCAATAGATTAAATAGCGAGTAAACATGTAGCACACCTTGCGGATAGGCGTGCTCCATCCAGCCTTGTCCTAATTTATTCACACTCCATGCTGCTAATGGACTAGATCGGCCTCGCCTCTCAATGCTGGGCAACACATGCTTTAGCGATGCGAGGTTTTCGAGGCTGAAGTGGCTGCTTCAGATGTGATGTAAAAAAAAAAAAAAAAAAAGAATTTTCATTCAGCACTGACGAAGACGAAAAAATCTTAAACGGAGCATTTGTGATCACATCGCGATCCTCTGAATGAAAAACAAGGGAAGAAATTAAACCTTCAACAGTCAATGACGGGAAATATAGCTAAATATTACGCAGCTTTTTGTGCCCAAAGGGATATTGATGTGGGCATACATCTTTGGAGAGAAATAAATAAACCAATGGGTTACTGGTTAGAGTAAGGAACAGAATGACATTTCACCCCCAGCAGTGTGCAGAAGTGGACCAGGCCATGCAGATCTGAGTGACTGGCTGCATATAGGGTCTCCTCTGAGGTAGTGTGTGTGAAGGAGATGGTCATAGTGGGAGACTGTGTGCACTCTGCATAGCACCAAAGAGTCCACTCTTATAATCACGTTATATTAACCTGTATAAAGGCTTATGAACAAAAATATTTGGTATTGCTTTACAGTAACTGTACCTTCATAATACCTTTATAATGCATTCATAGCACATCCAGTGCACCATAATAATGCATTCATAGAACATTCATAAGCAGCATGTAAGTATCCCTTATCAGTTTTAATATACATTAAACAAGCTTAGCAAAGGAGGGAACAGTTAGACTTTTTAAATTTGCCTTATTAAT
Source organism: Petrocephalus microphthalmus (assembly GCA_026774405.1). Taxonomy (NCBI): domain Eukaryota; kingdom Metazoa; phylum Chordata; class Actinopteri; order Osteoglossiformes; family Mormyridae; genus Petrocephalus; species Petrocephalus microphthalmus. The sequence continues at coordinate 12,077,104 of JAODKK010000105.1, read as the reverse complement.
CTAATGGCACAATAGCCCCACACTGATTGGTAAGCTTTCCCGCTTGCACCCTGCACTTTCACCAGCATATTAATTGTCCCTCTCCGTTGTCTCACATAGGGAGGGGGACACAGAAAAGTCTTTGCACGCCTGAGGGTATCAACAGCAGCCTCAGTTATTGCCAGTTATTCTGGAATATATGGGTAAGCCAGACTATAGTAATAGCTTGTTAGCTAACATTTAAAAAACTGAGGCCAGTGGGGCATTCCATGCGTAAGCTGGCAGACTGTCCCATAGTCTAGGGGTGGTGGCTAATTGCTTTAGCAATACCGGTTATTTGCATGTCCGGCTGAAGAGCTGCTGCTAGGATAGCATCCTGAGCAGCTCAGGAGCGCTGCAGGGGACTTGCTTATCACCGTCCCTCTTCACCCTCCACATGTCTGACTTTAGGATGAATGAATACAGGAGTGTGGCGGACAGCTTTGTTGAGTGGTGTGAGCTGAACCATTTACAGCTAAACATCACAAAGACAAAGGAACTGGTCGTGGACTTTAGGAAGCAGGCTCCTCCTCCCACCCCTGTCACCATCAGAGGGAATGATGTTGAGGTGGCTGAGGACTACAGGTACCTGGGGGTACACATTGATAGTAAACTGGTCTGGTCTAGGAACACCGACGTTGACTTCAAGAAAGGGCAGAGCTGGCTTTATCTACTGAGGAGGCTCAGATCTTTCATGTTGACCATGTTTTATCACTCTGTGGCAGAGAGCGTGGTGTTTCTTGCAGCTGTGTGCTGCGGCAGTGGGGTGAAGGCAGCTGATGCCAACAGGCTGAACAAGCTGATTAAAAAGGCTGGTTCTATCCTGGGTGTCAGACTGGATAACCTGGTGGAGGTGTATGAGAAGAGAATGCTGAAAAAGCTTCTCAGGATCATGGACAACCCCTCTCACCCCATGCACGCCTCCCTGGTGGGCCATCAGAGCACACGCAGCAAAAGACTAATCACCTCTAAATGCAGAACCGAGCGCCACAGGAAGTCCTTTCTGCCTGTGGCTATAAGATTATTTAACCCCTCCCATTCTGCAGGTGATCTTTTTTTCCAAACACTAAGTCACTTTTCAATACTGAGTCACTTTAAGCAGTAATAATCAGTTATTTTGTTATGTGCTATAGTTATCTGTTAATTATTTTGTTATACTTATTTTATTATTTCGTTTGCACTTTTACAACTGTTGTCTTTTACCTGTATTAGTCTTGTGCACTGAGCATGATCATGACGATGTTCTTTCTTATCTTATCTTATTTATATACAGAAGAAGAAAGAGTGTTCCGCCTTCTAAATGAGCATTATGGATTTAAACAGTAATTAGTTAAGGTAAGACGGCAGATTCTGGACCTTTGAGTACCTTATATGTAAGTAAAAGGACTCTGAAGTCAGTCCTAACAGGAGCGTGAAGAGAGCGACAAGCCTGAGTTACATCTTTATACTTTAAGTTGGTGCATTTTGAATTCGCCGTAAGGTGTTTAATGTGTGATGTGTGCTTTCTGACAGTAGGGTGTTACACTAATCTAATCTGCTGTGTACAAAAGCATGTTTTATCCTCTCCCTGTCTTGAACAGTGAGAAAACGCCTTAGCTAGGTACAGTTTAGCAGCTGTGAAAAGCATACCTTTCGTACCGCATCAACATTCGAATTACAGGGCTGTAAAATGTCTGAAATGGCTCTGAGTATATATGCCACGATACTGAGGCAAATCTTTACACCCCCGAGGCTGAGTGCAGAGATTATCCTATCTGCGTTCTTGTGTCCAAACAGCAGAAACACAGATTTCTCCATGTTGAGTGCCAAGAAAATGTTCACTCATCGAAGTCTTAACATCATTAAAGCAGTTTACTAAAATGATATGTTAGTTGTCATTATGTGTAAATGAAATGTATATCTGAGTGTCATAGAAGTGAAAGTTATATTCATTCGATGACCTAGTGGCAGCAAGTACAGCGATGACCAGTACAGATCCCATCACTGATCCCTGTGAAACTCCACATGTGATTGATAACATTGTCATAAGAGCACCATTATCAGACATCAGAACATGATAGTGATTAGTTAAACAGGAAGAATACCACTTATGCCCAGTTCCACACAAGTTAACTTCAAATTTAAGAGTATATGTTTGTTTATGTCAAGTGTGTCAAAAGCAGCACTGAGATCAAGAAACATGAGCATGGTCACATTGCCAGCATCATTTGCTATTATTGTATAATTTACAACTCCAATTAAAGCAGTTTCAGTGCTGTGCCATTGACAGAACCGAATTGGAATTTATTAAGTATATTACTTGCATCCAAGAACGGCTGCATCCAGTAATTAAAATTGGGCTGCAACTATTTTCTGTAGAATTTTGTATGGAAATGGGATATTTGAGATGGACCTGTTCGTGTAGCACAAGCTAAAACCGTGGGTTCCTTTACATCAGATTTTTACAGCTTTAAGCTACTAGTTGAATTTTCCCCAAAGGAGCTTGATGGGCCAAACAGCCTCTTCTTGTTTGTAAACTTGTGTTTTTATGTAATTGTTAAGTAGCTGTGGATTCAAGCTTGGTATCTCCAGCAGTGTCTAAAAAGCGCTACTTTAAACTGGTCAGGTAGAGCACCACACGACAGGGATGGGCTCATTATGCTAATTATCTGTCCCTCCAATACTAACGGAGATTCCTTAAGGAGTTGAGCAGGGGTTGGATGCCATGGACTGGTGGTAGGTTTTGTTTATTTATTTTATTGTCGAATACGTCAAAAAAATGCTAAAGAAATGTGCATATTCAGTTTGTATCAGACTGTTTGTGTTTTAAGTCTGACAACAATGTTTTTTTGTTAAAAAAAGTCCATGATATAGTCACTGATTATATTAGCTGGTGTTATATATGATCGATGGGCCTAGTTAATTTCACACAAGTATTGTAAACTAGGGTAAGGGAAATGCTATTGGACCTTGTCTCGCACAAATCATCATTCAGAGATGGGTATACTGCATGTTTTACTGCACCAGGATGCTGCTGTTGTTTCTCAAAGCAGCAGTGTAACCTCTTACATTATCGTATCATATCACAAACACACAGATTTATAAAAGGACAAAAAGAACAGCCCACAGCCCAGCGCTATGTTACCCGCAATTAGTGTCTGCATGATGATGGCTCTGCTCTCTAATTGTTGTGATTTTCTTTTGCTTTGACTCTGTTGTGTGTCCTTTGTGAAGCAAGGAAATAAAAATACCAGCATGCTGTTTAATTGCAGCCTTAAATACAATTCTGTGTGGGGCTGAACTGGCTTCTGGGGTCCCCTGCACAATCATTATTTTACTGAACAAAAATACAGGAGGAAATGTTGGCACCGCTTATTGTTCTAAGCTCTTTCAACATGCTTGAAGACCATAATTGGCCGCATGAATTTTTTTCCCCCAATTCCGCCCATGTTTTGAACCTCTCACTAGTACAGTTTCAATCGGAAAGCTCATGTCACACATGAAATTATTCATTTCTTTTCCTTGTTCTGATTGCAGTACTTACAATTGTTGGAATAACGTAAACAATTGCCATGCAAAACACAAAAAAGGTCACATTTATGCTTTGAAGTATTAATAATGAAATGTAAATTATGTGTAACAACAATGTGAAATTTACTTTAACTGGCCTTTCTTAAATATTACATTTTTAATGGGAAATAGATTTTTTATTGGATTTTAAAAAAATCTAATCGTCCATGATTTTTAAAAATCCTTTAAAATTGTCTTTTTTATTGTTTTTGCCATGAGCAGAAAGCATTCCATAAATTACATATTACGTAAAAAGGACTAGTTTGAAAATATTTCTAATAGCCTTGGGTTTAGCTGATTTTCAGAAATGCATGTTTCTCTAATATGGCTGTGTATTACAGCCAGAAGAGATATTAATCTCATCCCAGCATAAGCAGCTAGAGAGACACACCATGGAGAGTTACTGTAACAGCAGGAAAAGTGTCCCGGTCTTATTCCCTGGCCATGCTGGTGTGTCTGTGCTTCTTTGCCGCATCTGTATTTCCACGTTCCTCAAGTTGTTAAGTGTTACAAGGAGATGGAGCCCAGGTGATGTAAACAGTTCATATGACGTAAAACTGCCCTGTCAATAGGAAACTGCCCCTCCGTCATAAAACGCATTACACAAGTGATATCGCATAATTAAAGTGACGCACAACCCTTTTCTTTAGGGCTTGATCCAGAAAGTGCATTTTGAATAATTTGTTCAAATCATCACTTTTAAATTCAAGCAAAACACAGGGAAAACCATAATCAAGTGACTTCAGACGATAGAATGACATAAAAGTGTCTATTATCTGAAATTAACTTCACATGGAGGGAAATGAACTGCTTCAACATAAATACCAAAACAAGCCAAGTGACAAACTTTGGTCTAAGGTCATGTGACGGAAAGATGACAAATCAGAATGCAAAGTTGTGAAAATTGCCGGAAAAGCCAGAACGGTGATGCATTAAGGTTCCACCTTTTTATGCAGATACTGAGATCCTTGTGACTACATGCTAATGAACCTCTAAAGTAATCTAATCACAGGGAGGCAAACCTGGAAACTGTATCCCTCAGTACCACCAGCAGAAGCAATGCCTGTCCCAGAACGGGGCACAGATCAGCCCCGGTGTCCATGGAGCGGAGTGCTTTCATATGGAAGCAGCCCCACACTCCAATCCTTTTCTGTGGTGAAGCTGGGATGGGGGGGGGTATGTTCCTTTGATAAGCCCTACCTGAAGCCCCCCACTCTCACATGTTGCACACTGACAACACGAATGCATTAGTGAGATGCCTCCTCTGAACAAAGGAGAAGAAACAGCAGATGAGCGAGTGAGGAAAGAACGGAGGACCAGACCGGGGATTGTCCCGCTGGGGCGACGCATGACCAAGAGGATGCAAATGGAGCGGCGAGAGAAAGGGGCCGTAAAATGGCGGTAATGCGTGCGAGCAGACACCGTGCACACGCGGGCCAGTGCCTGAACAGGCTGCGCGCGCGAGGGGTAGCCAAAGGAGAAGGCGGCCAGCTGAGGAATGTGCTAATGTGGCGGACGGCGCATTAGCAACAGGGAGCGGCGTGGGTGGTGAGGAGGCCGCTGGGACCGCGAGGCGCGAGTGCTTACTGGCCATCTCGTAGGCGCTGTGGACGACAGGAAGAGCACCATGAAGTCAAACAAGCCCGGCGTAGCGGCCGTGTCCGCCAGCATTCTGTCTATGCGATCAAATTTTTATTAAGGAATCACAGGAATGAAACAAGCAAAATCCGTCTAATATAACCACCACAGGGTCCCTCATTGCCACACATTAGAGGATCCTTCCATTCCAACGTACGGAACGGTCTCTAAGGAGCAGCAATGGGATTGTATCCACTGCTGACATTCCATATCTTGGAAATTGTAAAATGATAATTTCTCACATTTTCCCCACAGAACAAATGTAATTTATATAGAACTGTCACTCTACTCCCGAGCCTAAATTGCTGTCTAATACGTCTTAAGTCCTATGACCAGTATGACCATCTATTTCACAGGCCAAATATAAGCACATTTTTATTGGAGTTCTCCCATTCATTTAAGGATCTTAGTCACAGGGAAATGTTAAATCCCAAAGATTAAACTGCATTTTCAGAATCCATACAAAATCCATCCAGCCCTTATCCTGGTCCGGCTCATGAAATGTTCAGAATCCATATAAGCATATTTGTGGTACGGTCAAAATCAGAATTATTTATAATGTCTTATTTTTAAATCCCATACATTAAAAATAACAACAACAATAACGCGAAACTTCCCAAGCATAAGAACAGCATGTATTGACAGAGTATTGCATTAGACAACTGGACATTTACATCTGAAAAACTAAAAATTAAATAAAGAAATTAAATAGATATTGCGATATATTGTTATCAAAATTAATTTAAAAATGAGCAGAAAGGTCTTAGATGGAGTGCATTTTATTTTATAAAACCAAAAGACAACAAAGTTATACAAATGTCACTGAAAGCAAAAATCATACAGTTCCCAAGTGATTCCCCTCTCTTATAATGTACCTCGGTTGCTTTGGCACATTTCATGCGGCATACTTAACATTCTTACTACTATAAGAGCATTTTTCAAAACAATTAATGCATATAGCACAACTCTATGGTTAAGTTGCAAATAGCTGTTACTCACCCAAAACAATTAAGTTATGGCTCATAAGCAAACAATTCTTCCAGTGAATCAGTCAGTGGCGCTGAAATGAAAAACGGCATCATTTTAAGCATACAATCAGCATGATTTGAAGTCAAGATGTTTAGACATACTGTATTTTCAGTATGTCCGTGTAAGTATGCTCTAGAGCTCCACAATTATAAATAATAACCACTACCCATTTTCTCACTGTCACTGACTGATAATTTTTCTTTATCAAACTGACTTTTATTCGTGTCAAAGACACCAGTTTCAACACTGCATTACAGTATGTCTACAGTAAGTTCACTGGCGTGAGAAAGCACTCGCATGCACATGTAACATGTAACTAGATTCTTTAGATTTAGATTTGATCCACATAAAAAATAATCTAAACACTACACCATCATTCAATATACGTGGATATATGCACTACGGACTAAACGATCGCTCACTAAAGATTTGTGCATTCTGCTCGGCTATTTAATCCAAATGACGTAACAGCGACCTCTGCGGTGTATGAATGAAAATTGGCAGGCGAATCCAGAAATTAAGTGATAGAGAAAGTACGCCCCATAAATAAGGAATGGTCCAGTGGCATGGCGAGGCCGCCCCTCTACTATAAATAAGGAGAGGCTGCGTATCGGCACAATTACTGAACGGGTCTGAACAGGTAAAGCTGCGGTGGTGAACGGGCAGAGAGAACTTCGGGTCTATCAGATAGAAGAATATTAGCTTCTCTAAAGGAAGAAACCTGAGGAAAAAGTTAGTCACTTTTTTAAAACACAGCTGAGCCACGTTGAACTGAATGATTCGACAGAGGTAGGTTTCCTTAAAAAAGTTATTTATTAATTTAATCAGTTTATATGCCATCTATGCAGGTGGGTTTATAATTGAAAACCTTTATTTTACTTTAGTGAGAAAGTCGAGGTGACAATTATAAATCAATGTGATTGAAAATGTGATGTTTAGCACAGGTGTTTGCGGAGAAACGAAACTTTGAGAAGAATTTTAATAGCTCATCTAAATTGCTGTGTGATAACGATGGATATATTTTCCGAAAATTTACTGCGCCTCCAGCTGAAGTGTGTGCACCTCGCCATGAAGTCCGCTTTCCTGATCCTTCTCGCATTTGCGGTCTGCACCCTGACCGTAAATCTCTGCCAGAACATCCCTGATGAAGACGATGCGGGCGCACTGCACAGGGCAGAGACGCTCTTAGTGAGATCGATCCTGAAAAAGATAGGGGACGAGAGCAGTGACAACGGTATGTCCCATTATCGTATGCCTTGTGCTCCCTTTCAAGTTTTAGATTAGTCTGATTTGTGATAGTCCTGCCATCTATTTTTCCCCGAAGATCATTAATAATCGTGGTTTTAGACAGTCAAAGTAAATATGAAGCAGTTATGAATAATTTGAGAAACCATTTACTCTTGAAAGCCCCATTGGTGTTTGTTCTTAAGCAACTTTTCATGTTTTGCACTGCTGTATATATAATTAATACCTGCAATAGTACCTACTGTCTCGCATAGATTTTAAGCGTAAAACTCTTCTACACATGCTTTGTTTTTAAGGAATGCTTTAGGAGTAGTCCGTGAAAGCATGTTCTGTCTGAGTACATTAGATACTCTGTAAACAGTACGAGTCTACATTTTCAGCTTTTATATTTAATACGGTAATTCCAATGTTCTTGGATATTTATTGAAGCATTGTAGCTTAAGCCCTTTAAATCATACGTATCTTACTACAGCAGCTGCCTCCAGCTTGAATTGAACCCGCAACTTTTCCTTATCCATAATGCAACATGCTTCCTAAATGCAATCATATGCATATGTATAGCCACTTCTTCATCATTCTGTTCCGCAGGGCAAGTTCCCTCTCTGCAGGAGTGGGTCTCCAAGAGGCAACATCCGGGCAAAAGATACGAAGAAGACCTTGAAAAGCGGCAACATCCAGGCAAACGAGAAGAGGAGGAGGAGGAGGAGGAAGGAGATTATTCAGACTTCCAAAAAAGACAGCATCCTGGAAAGAGAGAGGATGCGATGGAAGTGCAGAGGAGGCAGCATCCGGGTAAGCGCTCGATGCTGGAGCGGTTAGCGGACACTTACGGCTCTCCTGCGACTTACCTGAACGAGTTCTCTAAACGGCAGCATCCAGGTAAACGGTACCTGGCGTACAATAAGCGCCAGCATCCGGGTCGGCGAGAGCTTGAGGACGAAGAGGACGCCGACGATCAAGCAGACCTGGAGAAACGTCAGCACCCCGGGAAGAGATTTTGGGATAACACGAGTCCCGATTTGGGGCCCAGCGATCCTTGCGATATCCCGGATCCAGCAAAAGGCTGCAGCAAAGCCGTATTGTTACTCGAGCTGCTGGACAACGCGACGAAGAGCCGAGGCGAAGAGAAAAGGCAACATCCCGGCAAAAGGTTCGCCCTGGAAGATATGACAGAACAGGAGTGAAACGGGGGGAATGGTTTACAGCCATGCAAAGAACAAATATATCAATTACATTTAATAAATACAATTCCGTTATAGTTAATGTAGGATGTTAGTTACCCTTTATTTTGGGCCACTTGAGTTAAGGCTTGGTTTCTGTGGCAAAATGCCCAATTAGCGATGTTTCGCTACTAGTATGTACTTACACTGATTAAGCGTCGCCTGCAGTGCTTTTACAAAAACTAATGAGCTTTTAGGTGAACTGCTTTTTTGTTACCCTTAAGGTAATTTGACTTGTCCTTTGCTTGTTTAGTTGTCTATAATGCACAAATCTATAATATAATAAACAGCCATGTTCGTGCCCCCTCGGTACAATGTAATTTTGTGAAATTTTGGTAATTACCAATAAATTACACTGACATCAATTATCGGAATCTGACCTGGAGAATTGCCGAATTATGAGTTACAATAGTCGGATTGGCTAGTAAAGCATCGTGTAGTATTCTTTAGGGGTAGAGTGGGTAAACTGGAAATAGAAGCAATTAGGAAAGCGGATTTGATTGATCATGTAACCAAGCAGATAGGGAAAAGCCTGGTCACATTCAAAGAACGTGATCTAGCTGGCACACTGCGCAGGGAACCCCACGGTAGAATCGTACCATAACCGTATCTTCGATGTTGTGCCCCATTTCTTATTAGGTTTCAAGTCTATAACGAAATCATATTTGTACTTCGTAATATAGGCACAATCTAATTTACCAAACATATAGCCTTTTGGTAACTATTTTGGAATAAATAAATGCACTGTACTTTTTATGGATGGGTATCTGTAACAAAAACTATGGACTCATGTTTTACGTTAATTAATTTCCGTTTAAAAATAATATTGCTATTCTAAAAAGCTTGAAATAAGCCTAGATGTAAAGTCACCTAAGCGCTATAATGTATCGGTGCGTGCACGTTTTAGTTTTCTGTAGACAAGCGGTTATGGTGTCCCATAATAATTTGACGATTGTCAAACATTTCCAGTAGCCTATATATTTCCTAAATGTCGACTTTCTTACAGACAAATGTGATTTTTCTCTTTAAAAGTCTGGTTGCGGGCTCTTGCCAGAGAAACGTCATTTCACACGTGGCCTTGGTCTGAAATATACATGTGCAAGAAATGAACAAATGTATCTGTTGTCAAACCGCTTTAACAGTCCACTCCCATGTAAAATACAAATGAACAGTATTCTCCAGCAAAATAAAAATGGCTCTCCGAATTATTTTTTTACACCAATGCTATGACATGATATACAAGCATATTCATTCTGTAAAACATTATAGTTTATTAAAGATAACGATTGCTGTGTAAATGAAAAAAAATTGAAATTATGTACAATAAAGTTAAATGCAGAGTGGAAAATGTGCATGTCCAGTTAACAGCATGGCAAACCAGTCGTGCGCCGTCTCTTGCCGTTCTGGGCGGTGGCCGTAATATTGCAAGCTCATCCAAAAAACACTTTGAGTCTCATTTGGGCAAAGTTAATGAATGCAACACTCTTACCATTTTGGGAATCTTGGGAAATGTTCACCGTAGAATTACATAATGATTTCAACTATCACTTTTCTAGTAAGAAAATAACTGATATTTTTTTCTACTCCATGAACTAAATCCACAGTTATGCTTCAACGTAGTTCTGACCAGTACTTTTATATGGGGAAGAATGGATTAGACAAAGAAATCAACAAATACATCAAATGCTATAAGAATGTTCTAAACATAAGCACTGAAAATAATAAACAGAACTGTGTGGCATGTCACCAAACCCTGTAAACATATTTCTAAAGTGACATATGTCTCTGCTGTAGGCTGAAAACTGTAGACCATTGAACATTATTCATTCTTGTCCATGTAAACAAATGCACAAACAAAGGCAAGTTCCTCATTAATGTGAGATGCCTCCTAGCAAAAGTTTGTAAATATTTCAAGTCATTGGAAAGACGTGTAATACTTTATGCAAACTAAATTTCTGTACAATTTATAATCCTAATGTCATTGCTTAAATGACTTATTTATGAATACCAAGCCTTCCACTATAAGTGTTATAAATAATAGTCAATCGATTATTTATTCTTTAACAGACTGGATAGATAATCAGTCTTTTTATACATTATTTATGTCTTATGCCCTGTAGTGGAAATACTGTAGAATCCGTTAAAATGGGGGTTGTTTTAATTATTTATTCATTGAGAGCCTGCTCTGAAAACACATTGGACTTCTTCATTTTGGAGCTGTGAAGCAGCTTTGCTACCCACTGAAGCACCGCAATGCAGGGAAAGAACCATCTGTCCATGGGAATATCACAAGCATTTCTGCTGATATTCGAGTACCTTATTGAACTGTAAGGTCACCATGCCCCAAAGAGGTGGGCAGGTAGTTCACCTTGCGCTCTGACATGTTTTTATCCCCCCTCCACTGCCCCGCTCCTCTGCCATCTTCTGGCATTTCCTGCTTGCACAGTGTGCTGGGTGTGTTTACATCTGCATATGTTAAATGCTCTAGGGCACTGTTTCCCAACCCAGTCCTCAAGGACCCCCAGACAGTTCACATTTTTGCTGCCTCCCTGCTCCCAACACACCCATACCAGGTATTTAGTGTTTTTGATTGGCTGGGAGCCGAGAGGGAGCAAAGATGTGGACTGTTTGGGGGTCCCAGGGGATTGGGATGGGAAACATTGCTCTGCAGCAACTATGTCGGGAAGGGTGTGAAACAGAATTAACTGAAAGGAAATTCAAGTTGTTCTGCAGACTCAGGGTGCAACAGTGTCAGCTCGAACTATCTGTCGACATCCGAATGAAATGAAACGCTAGGGCAGGAGACCCAGGAGGACCCCACTGCTGACACAGAAACATAAAAAAGCCTGACTGGAGTTTGCCAAGAAGTACTTGAGGAAGCCAAAATCCTTCAGGGAGAACGTCTTGTGGACAGATGTGACCAAGGTAGAGCTTTTTGGTAAAGCACATCATTCTACTGTTTTCAGAAAACGGAATGAGGCCTATAAAGAAAAGAACACAGTACCTACAGTCAAACATGGTGGAGGTTCAAAGATGTTTTCGGGATGTTTTGCTGCCTCTGGCATTCGGTGTCTAGACTGTGTGCAAGGCATCATGAAATCTGAAGTCTACCAAAAGATTTTGGGGTGCAATGTAGGGCCCAGTGTCAGAAAGCCGGGTCTGTGTCAGAGGTCATGGGTGTTTCAGCAGGACAATGACCCCAAACATACCTCTAAAAGCACCCAGAAATGGTTGAAGACAAAGCACTGGAGAGTTCTGAAGTGGCAAGCAATGAGTCCAGGTCTAAATCCGATTTGAACACTTATGGAAAGATCTCAAAATTGCTGTTGGGAGAAGGCACTCTTCAAACCTGAGAGACCTGGAGCAGTTTGCAAAAGAAGAGTAGTCGAAAATTCCAGTTGAGAGGTGTAACTAGTTTGTTGATGATTATAGGAAGCGATTGGTTTCAGGTATTTTTTCCAAATGGCACGCAACCAAATAGTAAAATATTGAGGGTGCCAGTGTTTGAGTTCTGTGTGACATGATGTAAAAAGTTTTTCTTTGTTTTTTGTGCATACTAAAGCATTTGTAATTACAACAATTTTCTGGGAGAAATTGTGTATTTTCTGGAACAATTCCAGGGGTACTGATAATTTCAACTATGACTGTATATGAATGAGGAAGGGGAAGCAGAGACGAAAAAGAATGGTCAAATTAACTCCGGACGTGGGCGACTGGAGCCATCAAATACCTCATTTATGCAGGTCTCACTGTAGGGCAAACTAAGGCCGGCATACACAGACATCACATGACCCTGCCATCCTCTGTCTAAAACAGGGTTTTTGTTCCCGAGGGAGCAAGGTTTATGTCAATACTGCTTTACACGTGTCACTGCAAGAATTACAGTTCTGAGCTCATACATTCCTCTTCTTTACACTTCAGTCAATATTCCGACAAGTCAATTTATTGGTAAGTACACCCCAACTACAGCATTTCTTTTTCTGATATATATGCCATCCGCTTCAACAGCGCCCACTGCTTGCAAATGTATCACATTGCTTCGCAGTTCCAGTACTACAGGAAACCATTAAAGTAGTTAAATTTAGCTTGTCTTGAAAAAAGCTCCTGATACAACACTATTTAGCAAATATTTTCCCAACATGATTCATAACCATTAATCCTGTACAGCAGTTTTTCTAAACCCATTCCATAGGAATCCCCAGGCAGTCTACTTTTTTGCTCCCTGCGGGAGTTAAAGTGTGGACTGTCTGGCAGAGACCTGGCAGGGAGCAAAACATGGAGGGTCTAGGGGTCCTCAAGGACCTGGTTGCGATGGAAGTAGTGGGCATAAGACAGGCAACACCTTGGGTGAGACGCCAGTCCATCACAAGATACATATGCATATTCCCATACACAACACAGTCAATTTTATTATAATGATTTTAGGTGGGTAAAAACAAGAAATTACTTATAAATTTCAAGCTTATCTAGCATCACAGCAATGCCTCCTGACACCAGTAAAGTGAAGTCTGCAGTCCTTAGTTACTTGTAGAATATTTATGCTGTTGATGCTTAAGTAGCTTTCAAGAGACTTGACCTTACAGCCAGCTTAACTTTGGGAAAATGAACAGCTATCACACTAAGAGGTTTTCTCATGATACTACTTGATATCGACTGACATTGAGTGAAGTAGGCATGATGCAACTACTATAAATATGACTGAATACAGGGAAATATAAACAGTATTAGTGACAGACACCCCCCGCCCCCCGCCTAGCAAAATGTTTGATAGCTGATTAGGAACACGGCACTAATGGTTCGTTTATTTCAGTTGAAGCATGAGCACGTCAGTTTAAAAAGAGCAATGCTATTCAAATAAATAAATAAAAATAACTACACTATTTTTGATATAGATCTGATAGAGTATGTGTCACATATTCCAGAATCCAGTATAAAGTAGACTTGGGCAAAAGCCTTTGTGATCCTTATTTTATTTTATTTTTTAAAAAAAAAGGTAATTTCCCTCCCCCCCAGTTAAGTAAAACATGAAAACTGCATAGTTCTTTTGATTTCCACAGATATTTTCAGAAAGGGAACTAGATGGGAAAAAAATAAATCTAAGAAGTCTATTGTAGCTTTCATGGGACATGAAAATAATCATTAAAAACTAACCCCTGCTGACATAGCGAAGCTTGGGCTTGGACTTATTAAAATAATTGCCCAGGTCTGGTCTAAACGGTGCCAAACACAAATCAGTTATAGCTGAATCAAATTAGTAATTTAAAATAGAGCTTCCCAGTCTTGATACCAGTAAATCTAATAAAAGAAAAACTGTTGTTTTATTGTGTTGGAACGGATATAAAAGTCAATATCAATCCACTCATGTTCTCACCATTTACCATAGTCAGGGTCGCAGGTGGCAATGTTCATAAATACTATTTTCATAAACATTCGTAAAAAATCTCTTTCAACGGCTTTTTTAAAGATCATTCTCTTGCAGTCGTTAAAATATGCTTTATACGGGCGCTCTAAAATTTCGTATACTAGTAAGACTGCCCCGAATACTTAAGACGGACAATGCGACAAGACTGGGTTTGATATCCGTTTTGTGCGGTTTGTCCTACATGAAACACCGTACATAGAAACAAGGATACAATCACGTGACTTATCATGTGACCGGGAAGGGCTGTAACCTTTTCGTCAGTCTATGGGGTTGTGGCTGCATTGGTGAAGATATTCAGTTGACAAAAATATCTTCTCCAGAAATAATTGTTTATCTCGGTACTGTAATCTGTAAGTACATGTTTACTGTTTCTTTCTTGGTTTTCAAATTGTTGTTCTTCAGTGATGTAACTGCCAAGGAGTTTATCCCGTCAGATGACTGTTTTATGGTGTCTATGAGCCAGTTAGCTACTTTGCTGTCTTTTATAAGCAGTGTGCTTGGGACCGTTTGTCATCAAAAAATCGACAGTGTGACAGTCTGGTATCTTGGTTTATACCGCTGGCGAATACATATAAGTAACCTCCTTAATACTCCAGACTATTGTTTTCCTGTCAAAAATTATATCTCTAGGCTGCAGTAGTCATTGGGTTTCACAGACTGCAATAAATACAACACCTAACTTTATTATGAATTATATAACCTGCAGAGTATAAGATTAAGTAGTGACCACTATTCTCGTTTTCATTTCTGTGGGTTATATCGCTTAGATAACAAAGCTACCGTTGGAAAAGTGGTTCTAAAAATGTATTTGCCTTGTTAGCAGTCCAGAACAAGATGTTAAATAATATTCCTAAATGTCTTTAGTATCATATTTGACAAAACCCTCGGTCTTTATTTGGGTGCGTTAGTTTTTGTGTGATAATGTGACTAATTGCATAAAAAAAATAATTTTAATTCTAACAGCAACAATAAAACTAATGATATTACTAGTTAATAGTATTCTCATTTCTTATTAAAATTAAGCTTTAGTTGAGCTGTTGCAGATGCATCTTAAGGGTTGTTTCTGTATATTAATATTATGACACTATAAGTGTTGCACATAAGGTAGCATATTAATTTTTGCTTGCCGTTTGAATTTTCAGTATAGTTAATGTGCCTTATTGACTTCCTGTGAATAACAGCTCAGTCTTGGTTCATTAAAAACAAATGAGTTACGTAGACTATAATGATGCATGTTGTGTGAGCAGCATAGGCTGGATAGCGCCTCTGATTACTATTTTTCTAATCCTGTCTGCTTCTAAGGACCTGTGTTCCAAAGGATTATAACTCAATTTCAATAAAGTTATTAATGCTAGTGATGTCAGTCAAGACTTTTTGCTGTTCATCCTATTCTGACATTTTGTATTTTTGTGAAACTGCCTTTACATTTTTCAAGTATGAGCAAAATAGTTACTTTAAGACATTGCCTGTCATGGTTTCCTTTTAATGACTCATTTTTAACAAGTGCCAAACAATACTTTTGGAAAAAATTTTCTTGTAAGTAAAAACACTGACCAAAGAGGTATAATTCTCCAAATAATATAGTTCTACTTAGAAGTGATGTATGCAGCAGCTTTGACATTCTCTAAACCAAGCATGAATAGGTGCCAAAAGTCCCATGAGTTGGAGGAAGCCAACATTAATATCTCACGCTCAGCTGGGCTGGTCATCCAATGGAATGTACTCGAAACAGTGCCAGTGTCTCAGGGAAGCTCTCCTTTTCTTTTGAGAGTATCCTGGTTTCTGATCCATTCTCTTTGTCTGATTGAACTGTGTAACATCACCGTTCTCCGTTGAATGCTTTCCTAGGCCTTGTCAAATACATCTTTTTTAAAGCAGCCCTGCTAGTACTGTCTCCTGTAACACCGGCACTGCAGATATCGCAGGTGGCTTCAGGGCAGTTTTTATTTGGCACTTCAGAATATAGCCACACTGCACACTTTGATCCCAGTATTATTCTTATAATTGAATGGCAGCCTCTTATATTTGCTGTGCATTCATTTCGGAAAAGTTCAGATTTTTTAAGGTGTTCATCTGAGTGGACATTACAATCCATTGTAAACCATACATATTTAAAGATGTATCTATATATAGACATATCATTATAAACAGACAAGAGTGGAAGGTTGTCTTTTTAGTGCCAGCTTTTTTGTGAAAAGTCTGAACTTTTCAAACACCTTATTCATCCATATTTTCATATAGCTAGTCCAGTACAAGGTCATGGTGAGCTTGTGTCTCAAAAATCACAGGGATCCCAGTTCCATTACATGATTTTATCATCTGTGACGGCCCAATGTGTGTTGCAGGGTTGGACAGCAGTGGCCTGGAGCATGTGAGAGGTGTGCACTACTCCCAGATGGACGCAGCATGAGAGACCACTGTGGCCCGGCTGTTTGCCATTGGGACCTGTGCATACTCTTCCATTTGGAACCGACAGCGCCCCCTGCATGGCGTCGGGATATGCGGCTTCCTTTGAGGGCCAGGGGGAGGTGAAGGAGGGCTTCCTGTGCCCCTTATGTCTGAAGGACCTGCAGTCCTTCTATCAGCTGCAGGATCATTACGAGTGCGAGCATTCTGGCGAGGAGCGTGACGTCAAGGGCCAGCTGAAGAGTGAGCTGCGGCACGTCGCCCCGTTCATTCATTCGCCAGCACTAGATACCAAGCCAGGGTCCAACCACTGTGTTTTGCTGTGTGTCAGGCTTGGTGCAGAAGGCCAAGAAGGCTACAGACAGGCTGCTGAGGCGGGATGGGGATGAGCGGGCTGATGCCGCGGGCTGCGAGTCCTTCTACTGTGGGGGAGTGGATCCCTACATGTGGGAGCCTCAGGAGCTGGGTGAGAGTAACAGCAGGATGGTACTTTAGGGCAGACTGTCTGGGGGTCCCCAGAACTGGTTTGAGAAGCACTTTAGGCTACTTTTAGAGCAAGCGGTTAAGGAAAAAGTCTTACAGTATTAACGGACAGAAACCAAAAAAAGCAAAACAGACAAGGTTTTGAATATTAGGGTGACTGTACTTAGGGTTTCTCATCTCATCTTAGGGTTTCTACATCTGGCATTTTAGAGGTTCATATTTGCACAGTGAGAATGGCAAGGGCAGCAGTGGCGAGGAAAAACTCCCTAGTAGGAAGGAACCATGTGAGGAACCAGAGCCAAAGGGGGAGCCCACCCTCCAGAGGCCAACAGAGGAAGTCAAATGAACAGGATAGCTAAATCCTAATTTATACAGTCAAAATAGCACCCTTACTGTGAGGGTGTGGATGATGTTTCTAAATGAGCTTTGGTCATTATATGTCTAGGAGCAACAAGGAGCCATCTTGACAACTTCAAGAAGTACAGGGCGGCAAGGATAGACCACTACGTCATCGAGGTCAACAAGCTAGTCATCAGACTAGAAAAAGTGAGTCGACATCATTCACTTCACTGCTGTTCTAAGGCTAATATGCTTATCTGTGCACTCCAGGGCTCTTCACATCTGGCCCTCCATTCCAAATCCAGGCCTTGTTTTCAGTTTTCCCGGGAAGTTAGTATAATACTGATTCTGATTGGCCAGAGGCTTCACACCCGGCTTACAGGTAAAAGAAGGCAGGAAAATCAGCAGTTCTCGGCCCGTCAGGACTGTGATTTTAATTGCCTTGTTGTGCATCAGTGAGCCAAATTCATATTGATGAGTCTTGGCCACCTAAGACCCAGTTGGTAGACTGTGGTTTTTCACTCCTTGGACTACTGTTGGTAGGTACTCACCACAGCTGACTGAGCACTCCACAAGCCTAGCCGTGGATCCTCTGACCCAGTCGTCTGGCCATATCGACCTGGACCCTTTTTACTCGATAATTAGCATTATTTGCTTCATGTGGTGGTCATAAACTTTTCCATATACCAGGATTAAAAAATGCCATGTACCTAAAATGTCTAACCTGACTAACCGAGCTTTGTTCTTTAAATTCTCAGTTGACATCATTTGACCGAGCCAGTGCTGACGCTGCCAAAATCAGAGGTAAATCCTGCTGTAGCTGGTTCTGTGAATTCATGAAACTGAAAAATGTTGCCAGTCTGTGCCTAACCTGTGCCCAGCGTGCTGTCCCCGACACACGGGACTAGTGTAGCCCCTTGAATCATGTCCACCCGTTTTCCCGCCACGCAGCTATAGAGAAGTCGGTGGTTTCCTGGGTGAACGACTCTGACGTGCCACTGTGCCCAGACTGTGGGAACAGATTCAACATGCGCAACCGTCGGCACCACTGCCGTCTCTGTGGCTCCATCATGTGCAGGAAATGCATGGAGTTTGTGCCCCTCCCCCTGGCATGTGAGTCAGCAGACATGCATGCACATGGCCGCACGCTTGCACAGCTCACAAGGATACAGTGCAGTGCTTCCTGGGACAGAACATAACACTCTCATTCTCCACATGATGGGTTCCAGACCCCCCCAGTCCGCTGTCTGCTGGGGGTACAGTTGCAAACTGTCCCATGCATTGTGGGATTGTCCTGTAATGAAAAAGAAAAAGCCATGTTCCATGAAAATGCACTTTTGTATTTTCGTACATATTTCTTACAGATTTTATCATGGGGATATTCCAACCCGACATCAAAAGCTTGGGAACCCCTACTGTACAAGACTACCATTTAGACCTGTTTTTTGCACTGTAGTACACTACAATTAATTGCCCTGTGTATGTTCAGGCTTATAAAAACCATAAAGTTATGGGAGGTTGATATAACAAGTTTTCTGTAAAAAATAAATAAATTTAAAAATATGCTGCCATCCAAATATAAGGGCAGGAATGTTTACATGTAACCCAATGTGACATTTTGAACTGCGCAATTCATGGCTGAAGTTTGATGCAGAGCACGTGTGACAGGCCGAATGCGCTTACTGCCTCTTATCTCCGGGCCGGGCTGGGAGCAGACAAGCTGACGAGTGGCACCCGGGAGGCACTGTGTGTCGCAGGCAGCCCAGGCAAGTCCCAGTCCCCGCCAGCAGGTGGCAGCGCGCAGGGCTCGCGCCGCGGCAGCATTAGCAGCCTGAGCAGCGTTAGTTCCGTGCTGGAGGAGAAGGACGAGGAACGCATCCGCTGCTGCCGGCACTGCATGGAGGCCCTGCTCAAGAGGCAGGAGAGGCTGGAGGAGAAGGAGCACATGCCCGACATCGTCCGGCTCTACGAGGTTGGCATTCCTGCCCTATACCGCCCACCCTTTTCCGCACATTGCCAGCCATGCTAACATCTCCCTTCCCATCATCCTCCATCAGAAGCTGAGGCTTTGCATGGAGAAGGTGGAGCAGAAGGCCCCGGCGTACATACAGATGGCAGAGTCCCTGAAGTCAGTCGCTCCCACGGTCATTTGTTCTCCTTCAGTTCGATTTGATCCCATTTGTTAACCATGTCCTTTTATTTACTGGCAGTTCTGGGGAGACAACTTATAACTTAGAACACGCTAATGGCCTGCGAATGGAGGTCCAGAAGTACTATGAACTGATCGATGCACTAAGGTAGATATTTGATGGATCTAACATAATGCATCTAACATCATGTATAGTTTCAGTATAGGAACATTTTGGCATAAATTGCTACTTCTAAATGCTTGACTTTCTTCCCCTGCAGTAAAAAGATCCTCATCCTTGGAGTGAATGATGAACCCCCACCCCACCCAAAGAGCCAGCAGCTGCAGAAGATGGTCCGCTACTCAGCCACACTATTCATACAGGTGAGCTCCAAAGGCTGCACCGCACTTTCACATTTATGGTGAGACTCGGACAGCCCCGCGCAAGCCAGAGCTCCGAGCGACGTAGGTTTCTGATTGTTTCAGGAGAAACTGCTAGGATTGATGTCTCTCCCGACGAAAGAGAAGTATGAGGAGCTAAAGGCAACAAGGAAACTAGAGCTTGAGAAGAAACTGCAGCAGGAGAAACAGGTGAGGAGGACTGAAATTAAACAGGATGATCAAAAGTCGATAATTAGCAGTAATTCAAGATGTACAATATATATATATATATATATATATATATATGTATACTTTTTTTTTTTTTTTTTACCATT
>JAODKK010000105.1:12041260-12051614 GCA_026774405.1 Petrocephalus microphthalmus | reverse complement strand
AAATGTAAAACAAACAAGCATTTAATTGCATTATGTGATTTAATCATACAAACAGCTCCGTATGGATTTTTTCAAGCCACAACATAACTCCACATTTTAACGGCATTTAATAAAATGCATAAGCTACTTCATGCATTGCAATGCTTTATATACAAAAACAACAATGCCACTTTTCTTCTGGTTTGATGACACTGATTATTATAAAACTTTAAGATTAAAAAAAGGACATGCACTCATTTTAATGAAATTACATGTACAGTACAAAGCTCAATTCACATAAAAGACCAGTCATATGCAACAGTCTCAGAAGGTTTAAAACCCATTAACTGAGTGACATACACACATTTATCATTAAAAATTTAAGATATACATTAGTTCTGATTCTTATATTTGTTACTTTTACAGACATGGTGTTTCTCATTAATGTCAAACTTCAGAAATCAGCATCGGTACTTACAGTACTGTTCCTTTAGAGAGAAAACCATAGTTTTAAGACAAATCAAGAGTTATTTCTTTTGACCTATAAATATAGACAACCGATCACATCTCAATACGCATATCTCAATAGTCAGCGTGCAGTAAAAACCTTGGATTTATGTGCAGTTGATAAAGTGTTAAACGCAAAAGCTTACAGCGTTAATAACGGAACGCGCAACTTGTGGAACAGCGCAAACACACATACATATTTACAATAATGTGATTTTACATTAGAACCAGGAGTATGCAATCTTCGGAACAAAGACAAAAGAAGGATGCATTGGTGTAAGACCCACAGTGCCAGCCGTTCTCAGTCACACTATGACATGACAACTCAGAACTGATGAGCCAAGGCCCACATGGGTATTAACATCTACTGCATATGTTCTTTATAAGAAAATATAAATAAATAAAAAAGAAAACAAAATACCAGGCTTTCAAAAAGTAATGAATGCCTCTTACACAGCGTTTGATTGTCATGGCAGGAACAGAAAAGGGGTCAATGGCAGCATTACAGTGCAGACATGGATAGGGGACAGCTGCTTTGTTAATCCTAAAGTTATAGCCCTAAGTAACTCCACTAAGTGGAACATAAGCAATCTAATAGACAAGAACTAAAAACCGAAGGCAACAAATACAACAATAACTAAACCATAACCTGATGCAATATTCAGTGGATTTATCAAGTACCTGTGCCCGAAATCAAAATACATACAAACATGAACACCTAGGAAATGTATGATGACGTTTTCATGTAGAAGCTAATAGCGTGGGCTGAGCTTATTTACTGTACACTACTGAGTCCAACAATTAAGTGCAAAACATGTTATTGAGAATGTAAAAAAAGAAATATTTCTAGTCTGAGGGGCATCATGGAAAAAAAATCTCATTCAAGAGTAGGGGAAATTAAATCTAGTTAGAATCAAGGCAACCCATGTTTTATAAAATAAAGTATATCTTGGTAACTTTGATCACTTCCAAAATGAAGTACTAACCAGAACTCAATTAAACTCCATCCATCCATCGATCTTCTGTAACCTCATGTCCTAATCAGGATCGTTGGGGTGTGAAGCCTGAACCCCCATGGGGAGAGCCTGCAAACTCCACACGTGGTGGAGACTCAAACCCTGGTCCCAGAGGTATGAGGGAACAGTGCTACCCATTGCACCACCATGCCACCCTCAACTAAACCCAATTCACATTATTTCAAATTTCCGTTTCTCTTAAACGACAGAACGGGCAGCCCCGGGGGTACCATAAAGGACGATTCAGGGGTCCTGAGAAATCTGGAACATAACTGGATTAAACTGGATTTATATAATATAAATTCATGGGGCCTGAATTCTAATGAAGCCCCTGTGCAGCTCCCTGCCTTACTCTCCGCGAGAATGCGGCAACCATAGTGAACTTGAGCTAGGAGGTGACATGGACAGTAGCCTAGCCTAGTTTAAAAAGTTCACGACTTCAATAGGCTTCAGTTTGGTGAAGGGCAAAGGTGCGGACCAATGGGCTCACTCCCCCTCAGATGGTACGCTGGAGGAGAGATGTGGGTTAGCAGCTGGAGTAGGACCCCTCCATCTACCAACGCCCCGCAGCACCTGTCAGCTCAGAACACCTGGTCAGGAAGGGTGGGGAACCTAGGGGGAATAATTAAGCCTTAATCAGAGTCACTGATTCTCACCGAATTCCCATTTTATAAAAACAGATAGTCTTTTTTTAAAAAACCAACATAAGAAAGATGGGGGGACTGAGCTGGGAAAGGCAGCCCCATTCTGGGAGGTGTGAGTCACGCTGAGGTGCCCGTGATCTGGCTGTTGTACTCGGCTGTCTCCATCTTAAGAATGTAGGGGATGATGCTGTCGATGGGCACGTTGCCGATGAGGCCTGTGAAGAAGAGCTCCTCCGTGATGCTGGAGCTCATCAGACGCAGGGTGGGGAGGCGCATTAGGGTGCGGGCCAGCCTAAGGCACGGAGCCGGGGCACAGTGTTACCGCCTGGGAGCCACTGGGGCCGTCCAGTTACACTCTGGGTGGCATTTACGCACTTAGCTCTCCCTCCAGGAGGTCTCGGAAGAGCTGGGCACAATCAGCTATACAACTCAACACATGCTGCCACACAGGATATTTAGGAGGAAGCTGTCTAAGGTGAGACTTACCTGTAAGTATCATCTGGGTATGTCTTCTGAATGTAATCCTGCAGCTCCATCTGGGCTTTCTCCTGGAACTTCTCTATTTGGCTGGTGCTGCTCAGCCCTGAGTGGTCTGGGGAGGAAGCGTGTGGTGAGAGGGGAGCCGTTTCGTGGGCGTGCGGCCAGTGGGACGAGCCGGCTGCGCTCACCGGGGCTGAACAGCACGATGGCTTTCAGGTAGGCGTATTCGTAGCCGTCCGTCTCCAGCTTGGCCATGCTGTTGCAGAACTCCTGCAACTTCCAGATGTGCTCCATCACCAGCTTGATCCTGTCTCCCGACAACTTGTCTGCAAAACGTCCAGGGAAGCAGGGGTTCACTCCAGAGACTTACAGCTTTTACTGCCTTGTGGGGAAGGGTTATATCACAGTGGCGGTGTGACACACGGATGAAGGCCCCCCCGTAGGCCTGCGGACCGTACCGTCCTGGATGCTGTTCTGCAGGTGGTTGACGATGGCGGCGAGGATGGTGGAGAGACTCATAACCTGGGAGCACTGGGCCAGACCCAGTGTGAAGAGCTCATTCCAGCAGGCACGCACCAGGCTAGTGTTACAGTCCTGACTGAAAAACGTACACACACAAAAGCCAAAAGCTTAATGGGGAGACATCATTAATAAATAGAGCAGACTAGATAATATCAAGGATAGCCACATCCGTGTTTTTGTAGTGTCAAAGTACACAATACCTCAGGGTAAGGATTACAAGTATGCGAAAGACGCTTTGTATGACTGACACATAGTGTTCACTGGGCTGGGAGCGGTCTGTTTACGCCAAGTGTGTATGGCCTCACCCGAGGGCCTGGAAGGCGGGGATGGAGCGTGCCCAGTGCATGGACAGGAAGAGCAGGCGGGACGCCGACTCGCAGATGTAATGGACATTCAGGTACTCGGGCATGGGGCTGGGCATGGTCAGCTGTGGGGAACACGGAGGTGAATCCCGGCAAAAACAAGAAAGGCATTTCAGGGTACAGCCTGTGGCTCATCATACGGATGGCATCGCCTGGTTTAATCGCCTGTTAAACCAGGAAACTAACTTCTGTGACACATATGATCTGCAGTCAAAATTCAAGCCTCCAATCGCATGGGAAAACAGACCTTAAAACTGACATGTGTGTCAGTGAGCAATGGACCCTCCACCTCCATGATGGGCGTAGCCTGGTCCCTGCTGATCACCTGGATGGAGGCCCCGCCAGCCCCATCCACACTCTCCACCAGGTTTCGCCCTTCACTGCCGTCCGTGGGGTTCAGGGCTTTGGCCAGGGTGTCGAAGGCACTAGGGAGACGGCCATTCACTAGTGACACATGGGCACTGCCACACTATGCTCACAAACATGCAGCACTAACAGGCCGCCAAGACCCAACCCATCACCATGTGAAAAGGCCTCTTCCTGCTACCAAGTGAATGGGCCTTCAGTGGGTTTTAGAAGGACCCAGACAAACCATCCGAACTGAGAGTAAACCGGCACTTTGATCTGAAGCCCTACTGCACGGGATGGAGGCAGAGTACCGAGTGATTTCGCTGGCTGACTGCTCCTCCTGCTGGACATCCACGGTATCTCCATTATTAAGCGATTCATTTAGGTTGGCAAGAGAGGTCACCACGTTGGCTAGTGTTCCCAGGTCTCCTTGGCTGGACTCGGCCTATTAGAAAACCCATGCATTAATATGGAAGGTGTTAAGCTAACAGGGAAATAATACAACCTCAATAAGATATTTAGCACAAACTTTTGCATCCGTGGCTAAAAGTAAAGTCCCATCTGCCTGCATTAGGGGCTGCTGAATGTTCACCAACATTCCTGGGTCGAGCAGGCTGGACCTAGTGAGGATTCAAAAACAGATCTGAGATCAGTGCATTAAGTCATGAGAAAGGAAATGGAGCAGAACCAACATCAGCTGGCACAGAAACGGCAGGTAGAGGTCATAGGTCAGGGGGTGGGGCTTCACCTGGAGCCATCCTTGTCTGTGATGAATGTGGGCGTGGCTATAAGGGGGCTCCGTAGGTCTTTCCTGATGTAAATCTTTTCAGTGGATGCGGCACAGTTTGCTGGCTTCTCTCTCGGCAAGTCAATTGGCTTCCGTTCACTCTGCACGGCTACGTGAGAAGGCAAAAAAAATCCTGTATATTCATCAAAGTACTAAAAGAGAGAATTTAACAGCCACACTGCTAGGCAGCTATGGAGTGGAATTCGTGCCACCTTGAAATTCAAACACAACTTTGCATACACGGGAAAACAACCGACGTGACATATTGTTTTACAGTGCACAGAATGCAGAAACTGTACCACATGGAAATACGATGCACAAGAGTCATTGCTTTTCAGTGAGTGTCGGAAAGATAGCATGACATAATGAAAAGCAAAACCATGATTCCATTGCTTTGTATCTTATTTTACTACCATCCAGAAAAACAATTAGAAGGGTTAGCATTATACACAATTAAACGAAGAAATCGCACAACATCACACTGAAATGCAATGACCACCCTTGCTCTGCTGCACTGGCTCATTTTCATTTTCGAAAAGTACATGCTGAAATCGTGCCACCATGAAATGTAATCACTGTCCAATCAAAGCTCTCCAGGAGGAAGGAGGCATGGTCACAGCAAACGGGCTGGAACAAAAAATATTGCATTTCCACACGGCACGGCTTGCGTTTGCATTTCAAGATGGCACGAATTCCGCTCTATAGGCAGCGGCCTGTGTTGAGAGATAAATGGGTAAATTGTCCTTTGCAGTTCAATGAAAATTCCAAGCCTTGATATTTGTATTATATACTTGGATATCTAAATAAAAAACCAATTGACAATGACATGTCATATAATACATCAAATGATTCTTCTTTCTTGTACAACATGTAAGTTTATTTTTAAGGACATGTATATGCATACTTGTATGTAAGCATATGTTAGGGTCTGTGTGCATGAGAGTAAGCGCTGGTTTGCGCTGTGCGTCTGAGCTGTGTGTATAAGCTGTGCATCTGAGCTGTGTGTCTGAGCGACTCACACTCCATCTTCATGCCCATCTCCAAGCACTTCCTCAAGCGGCAGAACTGACAGCGGTTGCGGTGGTGTTTATTGACGATGCAGTCCTGGTTGCTGCGGCAACTGTAAGTCAGATTCTTCCTCACGCTCCTCTTGAAGAAGCCCTTGCAGCCTTCACAGCTGACAGCACCATAGTGACGACCTGTCAGGCAGACACATCAGACACACAAGTAAATGAGCACCATCCCCCTCCCAGAAGTAGCGGGGAGGGGGGTGCATCTTCCCAAACCCTCACAGGTGACCAGAAGTGGACCACAATTCAGTTTCAATAGGAGCTCACTGTGCCCCTTAATGGAGGTTACTTGAGAGTTCCTCGAGATGTGTGGGGGAGCTACAGCGGAATTGATATCTCTGTGGCCGGCGCAAGGATCCCTCCTCGCCTGGGGCCCATACCTGAGGCCTTGTCTCCGCACACGACGCAGTACTCTACAGGCTGTGGGCGGCCCACATCGCCCGCCTTCCCAAGCAGGCGCTCCACCGATGCGGCGTCCGTCACGATCTGAGGCCACATACGGGAAGCGGGGGTCACAGAGGAGCCACAGTGATATGCTTCCGCCACATGCCATAAGAGGGAAGTTCGCCAGAAGTTGGGACAGACGCTGGGACATTAGTACAAGAACAGTGGGCCTGCACTGACATCACCCGCTAGTGGGAGTTTTATTTACACAAACATGTTCAGAGGGCAGAACAAAAAATGACTGGTTATCTTGCTGAATCAGTTTGAAGAGGAAGCGGGTCCAAGCAAGTAGAGGAGGCGGGGCCAAGATATCTGACTGGTTGGTCTGACATCTGACACAAGATCTGATTGGTTCTCTCTCTGAACCAATTACTTTTCATTCTGCCCTCAGTACATACTTGTGTAAGTAAAACTCCCATGAGCGACATCCCCACACATCTGCACAGCTCACTCTTCATTTTAAAATATGCTTGATTTTGTGTTACTACTACAAGTACTGCTACTGCTGCTTCTGCTGGTGCTGCTAATAATAATAAACATGCAACCCTTCTGCCAAGGGAAGCGACGGGCCCCACCATACCTGTATGCGGCCCGGCATGATATTGTCAGCTGTGGTGAAGATGAGCTGCTTGGTGTTCTGTGTCTCTGGCGAGGCCAGGATGACCTTGCTGGCACTCGAGCCATCGGGAGCTGCTAGGATGAACTGCTGCTTGGAAGTGCTAGAAGGGTCCACTGCAGTGACTATCTGGATCTTCTGCCCCGTCTGCTGGTCAGTGACGATCTGAGGGGACAAGCACGTGCTGGCAGTTAGCTGCCGAGAGGGGGACCTTAAACAATTGCAGAGCTCCACATCATAAGCAGGTCATGCAGCAAAGTAAGAAAAGGGCTCTCTTAGGCTTTACTAGTTGTAAAAAATGCCGGAAAGCACCTGGAGAAGATGTGGAAAAACAGGGTGAGGCAAGCCAGGGGCCCTTTGGCACAGATACGAGCTTTATAAGGATGGTAAACTGGGCAGACCAGCCCTGTTTAAGCAGGCTTTATTTTTAACACGTGACAAGCAGCTATAATTATATACATGGGATGCAGAGCTGTGTAGGTGCGGTTCGACATTGGGAGTGTACCTAGACTAGTGGACAAAATAGTTGAAACACTTCCAGTTCTTAGAAAATTGCAGAACTATATTCAGCTGTTGCTCCCATGACTTACTTAATCACCCAATGTATGTTATTTGTAAAATCATACATTGGACAATTATATAAATAACTGGAGCAACAGTTGAATAAGGTTCTGCAATCTCGAGATTTTGGCCACTAGTGCAGGTTTGCTGTTACATGGACACACGTGTCCTCACACAGGGACGGTACCTGTATGTGCTGTGCTGTGGAGACAGCAGAATCAGCAGAGATGATCTGGATGCGCTGTGGAGAGCCGCTCATTACTGACCTGTCTGGTGAGGTCTGTACTGTCCGGACCTGAAAAATACCATGAAATCAACTCAATTCATTCTCACGAAACTTTCCTCGCAGAATTGAGTCAGATCTTTCTGTGGCAGAATATAACTGAACAAGTAAATGCACCTTTCATATAAAGTCACAAAGTGTCTAAAGGAGACATTAAAACGGATGCAGCAATGAGAAGATTAAAAAAACTAAAGCACACTCAATGGACAGTAAACACTAGAACAACAAATGAAAGGGCATGAGACCTTCCCATCAGCTAGACATAAACGTCTTCAGCTGTTTTTTCTTAAGTGAGATGACTTGAGCAACTGGTGGTATGTTAGTGTACAAGATCAGAAATATACTGAAAGGTTTGGGCTTGGAGTGCTCTGCAAGTAAGGACTAAACCTTTAAAATGGAGTCAGTGAAGAGAAAATAAAATCAGGGTAATGTAAGACCATTTACTGTGGGTTGCTGGTCCAGTAGCAGCGTTTTGAATAGACTGAAGATGTAGCAGCGGGTTTTAGCATATAAACAGAGAATTACAATAATCCTGACATGATGGAATGAAGACATGAACCGGCATCTCAGTTTGAGTCTTGGGCAGCATTGTTTTTAATTTTGAAATATTTCATAAGTGATGAAAACAGGAGTGAGATAGGCACTGGACATGAATATCCAAGTCCAGGGACCAATGGAATATAACACCCAGGTTCCGGACACAAGTTTGGAAAAGAATGAAAGAAATTTTGGTCCCGCAAAATTTTCAAAGATAAGATTTGCATATCAGATGGCAGCAGGACAAACCATTTTCACCACTTCAAAAGAAAGCACCCGAAAGAGTACGCTGAGTGTGTTTTTCTAAGCGCTTTATTACGTGGATTAAGGTCATGGATTGTGATCCTGCCTTCAATTCAGTACAAACTACCCTGCCTCATGTTGTGAAGTCACTCAGTGGTGGTACCAATTTTTACACCATTGGACAACAAACACCCTGAGCATCATACTTTTGGTACTTGGAAACAAACATGTTCACATTCACAATCCTATTACTATGAAATTCATGTCAGATACCCAACCCCTGTCCCATCTAGACTGAGACTTTACTTAAACCCCTGAATAATATGTGGTTTATGACTCATAAGAAAACCATTTCTTTAATCAATATATATGATCAGCAACCCATCTATCCATTTTATGCATCCTGCATTTCTTATCCTATTCAGGGTTGTAAGGGGTCTGGAGCCCGTCCTCCTTGTGTGACAGTAGGTCTAACCAACAGAAGTGCCGTGCTCCTCACCTGCCAATCATGCTGACCAATCAGAAGTGGCCAAAAGTGATTGCATATATGGCCACAAACACAGACACGTGAAGCCCACGGAAAACATTACATTCGCAGAGCAGAAAAATATTGGTTCCGCCACTGAGCTATAAGTGAATTACCTACCTATTTCATGGTCAGAGATCACAAAATCACAATATCTTCTTAAAATCGTTCAGCCCTAGTGCCAACCAAGATCTTTCATTACATAATCAGATTCTGTATTTGTAAAACTAAAAGCAGCTTTAATTAACCCTTTTATAACTATCAACACAAATAAATACCAATTCAAACAGCCCCGCATTTCAATTCACCCAGAGATGTGGCACTCACTATATGGACAAAATATGGATGCTATATTGGGACACACCTCTTAATCATTGAATACAGGTGTTTCATTCAGACCCATTGCCACTGGTGTATAAAATCAAGCACCTAGCTATGCTGTCAGGTTTACAATTACTTGTGAACGAATGGGTCGTTCTCATTCAAACTCACTGCTCAGTGAGTTCAAGTTTGGTACTTTCATAGTATGCTTCCCTTGCAATATGTCAGTTTTTGAAATTCCACCAGCAATGACCAGTGATATTCTTGCAAAATATTTAGGAACAACAAGAACTCAGCCACAGAGTGCTGAGGTGAATGGAGTGTAAAAGTCACCAACAGTCTGTCTCAATAACTGCATAGCTCCAAACTTCCTCTGCCATTAACCCCAGCACAAAAACTATACGCTGAGAGCTTCATGAAATGGTCTTCCAGGGCTGCGCAGCTGCATGCAAGCCTCACACCACCAAGCTCTGTGATAAACACACTCCCCCAAAGACAAGATGGCATGACATTCTAAAAGGCAATGGCGATTCGCCTATATAAAATGCTCTAAAAGTTTCTGTGCAGCTCTCAACCCAATAAAAATTTTAGGTACCAATATATACAGTAAATTGGTCAAATTTGCAGACAACACAAAAGTGGGGAAAATGGAAAGCAGATACTAAAATAGCAGCACAGAGGCTACAGACGGATCTTGATTTAATTAGTGACTGGGCTGATATCTGGCAGATGAAGTTTAATGTAGACAAATGTAGGGTAATCCAAGCAGGGAACAGAAATATAAGGCACAAGTACTTTATAAATTCCATGTAGGGCTGCAACAACGAGTCGATTAAATCGACAAAAATCAATTATTAAAAGTGCTGGCAACAAATTTAATTGTCGATTCGTCGATTCATGTCATGTTATTAGTGCACGACTCGCTATGTCATGGAGAAGTTAACTTCACCTGCAGACGGAGCTGAATGGGGCGCGGCCAAAGGCGTGGCGGAGGACGAGCGGAGGAGGTATTTGCCGAATAAAATTAAACAAAAGAAACATGACAGAGGCGGAGAAAACGGTTCGACCGAAGTCGTCAAAAGTGTGGGAGCACTTCACATTACAAAAA
>JAODKK010000105.1:11920421-11934265 GCA_026774405.1 Petrocephalus microphthalmus | reverse complement strand
TCCAAAAGGGGAGTGTGTGAGAAATCCTCCCCCGATGGTGGAGTTTCACAAAAACAGATATGCATATTGGTACAAAAGAGATGACTATTAGAAACAGGTAAATAAGTAAATAGAATGTCGGCTTAGTGAGAAAGATCATAGGTAGGTGTTGAACAAGAAATGTGCCAACATGAATCTACAGAAGTAATCGCAGAGTGTCCTGAGAATATTCCAGTTACAGGTGGAACCCAAGTAAAAGCAGGGGGTGGAATTAATAATCTCAGCAAAACTGCAAACAATAAAAAACAATGGAATATATTTTAAAACCACAGCAAAACGTGTGTGAGCATGTCTGCATGCAGCAAAACCCACCAACTACTCAATAAGAGGTGAGATAGATGGCCACTGCTCCTAAGACATTAAGTGTCACATACAACTCAGTCACTTCTTAAGGACATATTTAGCTTTTGCTGTCGTTACCGCTGCTGTTGTCGGTATTTTATCGCTATCAGAGTCCGACGCGGAGGCCAGCGGTGGGAGCCAGAGCGGAAGTGACGTCATGCGTTTCCGCTTTACAGCTGGCAGGTACGGCTGGGTTCTTCACATCACCGGCGATATTTACATTATAACATTTACCGCTTCTGGTGTGTTGTCCAATAGTGCATTTTAATTTCGTACAACGACTACGCTTGCCCAATACAGCTGTATTAATTTACAAAATGCAGAAACCAAACACAAAGTTATGTATATGCCCAAACATTATACATATTATCATTTTCAACAAGAGAAATTCATTGTACTACGAGTAAGAAGTGGTGTCGATATATCCTTCCTATCTAGCGTCAAAAGGGGAGCATAAACAATACGCTTCCATACACGTTGCCATCGCATTGTTGTCTGATTTATGAAGGAGAAATCGAAGAGCTTTAACGATACTGGAACTTGCGCTGCGATAACAGGGTGCCGTCCTGTTTACTGCTATGTGCCCAGGCTGGCTGACACATGGGGTGACATCAGCACAGGTAAGCGGAACGCAGCGGCTGCATGCGGGACGGGCGCAGACAGCCTCCCCCGAAACGCAGCGGCTGCATGCAGGACGGGCGCAGACAGACATGACATGCACACCGCAGACATGCGCCCGGTTTGTACAAAGACATGCAGCCAAATGGACGTTATTCTCACCTTGACGCGGACGCGAACCACCCCCCTCTCCTCTTCGGCTGCCATGATGCGGCGTCTGCTCAGGGGCTTAGCTGCGCGGATCCCTAAGCGTTTTCGCAAAAAGCCACATTGACAAATATAACCGACGATGGGCTTTATTACATTTTCGTGCACAGCTGTTTGTCTCCGCCTGCCGCCCCATTCACCATTGCGCTCCCGGATGTGACGTCATGCGCATTACATCACCGGCGCTGCGGCGGCGATGCTTTGGCTGACTAACGTGTGTCCCGCTTATAATCTGATCTCTCGTAAGAAAACAAACGAATATCCGCAAATTAGAGGTACATCAAGAACAAACCTTTCCTTGCGCTAAGTTCACTATTAAGGACGCAGTACAGACAGCTGTGTAGCATTTGGGGGTTATTTATGGACAGGCGAAAATAAGCTTATAATTTAAATGTCAAGCATAAACGTCATAGCAGGCAGACTGCGGCCTTGTTATGCAGAGCACGCTGTGATTTAGCATGGAGGCGGGCCGCTGCGTGACCCGGATGCCGTAACCCGGATGCGGCCGCAGCGCAGAGTGCTGCCCGCTATACGGACGCGCGCTTTGCTTCGCTACACACATTATTAACATTTTCCCTAAATATATATAACAACGATGTTACAGCAAATGTCCAGGACTCTTATTATGTTCGCTACGTACTGGACACATACGCGCTTTGGTTCTGCCCAAATGATCCGTTTTCGTCAAGCGGATTTTGTTGGTGCCTAAACAATATTTAAGTAACGCGCTGCATATGTATACCAAAATTTGTACGTTCACAGTCGTGTCGGATAATTTACAAGTTGGCGGCACAACCATTAGTATTCTTTATAATTGTAATGAATAGGAGTAGTTAAGCGGAACGACTAATTGTCGCCGCCAGTCTGCGAAAACGTGCCGATAAATGCCAGAAATGTCAGAACATCGTGGGAAACCAGATTAAAAAGTAATTTATTACGATCACTGTAAGGCTTTCAGATGCAGAATAAATAAAAGCGAATCCCCTGTGCCGTGTCAGGACGCGCATCCTGCCGTGACCCGGATTCGAACCGGGGTTGCTGCGGCCACAACGCAGAGTACTAACCACTATACGATCACGGCGAGCTACCAGGGACCCGGGACTCAGGCCGCCGCCAAGCCTACATCAGGCTCCGACTGGGCCGCTCTCCTAATGGACTGTAATAGATGACATTTACTTTATAATCCACTATTATACGTGCAAAGCAAATAAATAGTAGAATAAGAGACGCGAACAGTCTGTTTTCCGTAACAGTTACACAACTCTCTAGTCTACGATATACAAAACTGCAAAACTGACGGAGCCGTGATGACGTCACGACGCTCCACCTCCTGTTATATATATAAGAGGTGGCGCCTTATATTTCCGCCACAGTGCAATCCTCGGAAATGTGGTTCGAAAGCTGAATGCATTTCCAGTCCATCCACCCATCCATCCATAACTGGATTAGATAAACCTTCTTAATCCCTGTACATTTTCAAAAAACGTTCTTATTCGCAGGTAAACAAATACGAATTATTCTTGTTACTGGGTACTGAAAGATTACTGTAAATAACTAAGTATTACGTTCCTCCCACGGACTAAAGACACGCGATTAGACTAACTGGCGGCTCTGAGCTGTCCGTCGTGTGCAATGCGATGCACGTCCAGGGGGATCCTGCGGAGCCTCACCCCCGCTGCCCGGCGCGGATAGGCGGGTATAAGGCGGATGGACGGACAGCTTAAAAATGTAATACAAAACACGCCATTGTCAGGCTAACCCTAACCCTAACCCAGCAAGAAATTAAATTTAATGTATGTCTTTGTGCATTGCTGGTGTAATAGAAAGTGCAATTATAGAACATAGTCAACACCAAGAGACACTTTATAGAAAACTATATGTATTCTGAAAAATGTGCGTCCTTTGGCAATTTCGGAATCATTGTATAAGGAGCACTAAATGTGATAAAATGGGGGGGAAAAAAGATCAGAATATTAGTATATTAACACATTACTAATAATGATCAATCGAATAATACAAAGAATCACTGACGGACAAATAATATTGCTTCATTTATTGTGCCATGTACATGTTACATTGTGAGGACCAAATCTATTCAGAATGTGATGAGAAAACCTGTTATTTTGACGTTATGGCGGCATTTCCTTGGCACCCCGATGGGAAACTCGGTTTCCTGTGACTGGGATTCCCAAAGTGGTAAATGTAATTAGGGTTAGGGTTAGGGCCGGGTGGGGAGTCATAGCCGGGATCGGGGTTCTGCCCATAGCGATGAATGGACGGTCCCCACAAAGACAGGAGTATAAACGTGAGGGGGGAGAAAATAAATACAAAGCAAAGCCAAATAGCCCGAATAAGTGCGCGTCTGCCGGGGGGAGCGCAGCCCGGCGCACGGAGGGGGGCTCCATCCCGACAATAGCGGCCGATCAGTGACGGGGAAGCGGCGATCGCGATCCGCCCGCCCGCCTGCGCTCCGCATCCCGCGGCTCCCAGCGGCTCCCAGCCCCGCGTTACACGCCGTGCGCCATTAGCTGCAGACGCCGGGTCGGGAAGCGGCTGCTGGGCTTCACCGGTCGCCGCTCAGCCGGCCGCTCGCTGCCTTCGGGGAGGCTGCCGTCTGGGCGACACTGCGGGCGTCCGTCGGCGGTGCTGGTCGCGGGAGCTCGCATGCAGGCGGCCCTGATCGCCGGCCGCTAGTCAGTCAGCTAGTTAGCTAGTCAGCCAGTCAGCCAGCCAGTCAGCCAGTCAGCCGGCCAGCCAGTCAGCCGGCCAGCCAGCTAGTTAGCCCGCTAGTCAGTCAGCCAGCTAGTTAGCTAGTCAGCCAGCCAGTCAGCCCGCTAGTTAGCCCGCCAGTCAGCCCGCTAGTTAGCCCGCCAGTCAGCCCGCTAGTTAGCCCGCTAGTCAGCCAGTCATCCCATGTCCGCAGGCCCGACACAGAAAGGACTCCGGGGTCGCGTCGTTCTCCAGCCGCCGCAAAGTCCCCCTCGCCGCCGCGGACAGGCTGCGCTCCCCGCCAATGGCTTCGCAGCCGAGAGTCTCCATCCTGGATTACTTTAACATCGTCTTCGAGGGCGAAAATGGCAAGATCGAGTCCAACTGCAAGGCTTGCGGGACCCGGATCCAGGCGAAGCGGTCGGTAACGTCCAACTTCGTCACGCACCTGAAGGTGAGGGCCGGGGCTCCGGGGCTGCTGCGGAGCTGCAGGGCTGCCGGCCGCATTCGGCGCCTTTATTCCCGCGGAGACGGGAAGCTGCGCTTCCAAACGCTGTAACACTGTTACCGCTGCATCGTTATGCAACTGAGAAATGGTATTTAATGGCTGAAACTGTACAAATGTATCCCACTAGCCAATGAGCCTCACGTTACAGCGGCAATACTGTGCAAAATGTGCATGAGAGGGTGAGACTTTCTAACCAGCCTGAGAATATCTGGCCTGCTTGTGGCTTTTATGTGATTCGAAGCTGTGCTTTGATGGCAGTCATAGCTGGCAGGTTTCTGTACCGCTAAGCTGTATGTAAATCTGTAACAAATATGTATGGGAAGATATGATATTCTGCTATTAACTGCCGTGCTCCCTCTTGTCCTTCCCCGATGGTGTAGCGCAAGCACCAGGCGATGTATGATGAGTTTGTCAAGAAGAAGGACGTCAAAAGGGAGGCCTGTGCCTCCGGGGCCGTCCAGCAGCTGCACGGAGGCGGCCGCTCCGAGGGCGCCAGGTCGTCCCACGTCGGGGGCGTCGTGGCCAAGTTCGACCGGAACGACCCGCGTCAGATGCTTATCTCGGAGGCCATTGCCAAAATGATCATCCGGGATCTGCAGGCGGTCCAGGTCGTGGAGAACGAGGGCTTCAGGGAGCTGCTCCAGTTGCTGGAGCCACGGTACACCCCAGAACCTTGCCACTACATCCAGAAGCAGCTCCTCCCAGGATACTCCTATCAGGTCCAGCTGGCCACCAAGCAGTCCCTCATGGCGGCTGAGTCGTGCAGCATCACGCTGGACCTGTGGGGGGGGGGCATGGCCAGCGGCCTGGGCGGCTACCTGGGGGTGACCTGCCACTTTATCACTGCTGACTGGCAGATCCAGTCCGCGCTCCTCGCCTGCATACCGCTGGTCGGCAGCCACACGGCCCAGCAGGTCCTCTCGGAGTGTGACGAGATCTCTCATGCCCACGGCATCATGGGGAAGGTCTTCCGAGTGGTAGCCGACGCCTCGCCCTCCGAGAGCCGTGCCGTCTTCCGCCTGCCGGGCTTCTGCTTGCATGGGGGTGAGCAAGACGAGGAAGAGGAAGAGAGCAGCGATGAGGACGTCATGGCTGGAGAAGCCGGCGAGGCCGGAAGGGCGGGTGCGCTGGACAGCTCTCTGGACCTGTGTTTCGGCGCGCACCGCATCGACTGCTTCGCCCGCTCCTTAGGCCTGTGTGTGCGGGAAGGTCTGCGGGCCTCCCCCCAGCTCGCCATGGCCCTCACCAAGGCCGCCTGCCTCTACAACTACGTCACGGCGACGGTGGCCCCCGAGAAACTAGGCCAGGCATACGGTACCGACGACCCGGTCATCAGGGACGCCCTCAACCGAGAGAGGGGCTGGAACTGCCAGCTGAAGACGGTGCGGCGCTTGCTGGAGTCGGCCGAGTTTCTGGAGGACGTGGTGGACCGGCACGACCTGACGCTCACCAGCTTCGAGAAAGCAGTGCTGAGGGAGCTGGTGGAAGTTCTGGAACCATTTGAGGAGGCCACAGATATGGTGCAAGGAGACAAGCACGTGTCTATTAGCCTGGCAGTGCCGTGCGTGCTGGGCCTACGCAAGCACCTCTCGGAGACGGCGACGCGCCAGTGCACCGGCATCCTGGTGGGCCTGGCCCAGTCTCTGGACCGCAGGCTGTCCGGCATCCTGGAGGACCCTCTGTATGTGACCGCCACCGCCCTGGACCCCCAGTTCAAGCTGACCTGGAGCAGCGACACCGAGCGCCACAGACAGGTGCTGCTGAAGGAAATGACCAAGCACATCCAGGTGAGGAGCCCCCAGGAGCCCAGCCAGGAGCCCAAGCCGCCGCCCTCCAAGCGCAGCAAGCTCTTCTCCTTCATCAAGCAGCGTCCCGCCTCCCAGGCCAAGAGCATTGAGCAGGAGATGGCGACGTACCTCCTGGAGGAGCCCACCGAGGAGGACTCGCTGCACTACTGGAAGAGAAAGGCCACGGACTTTCCCCAGCTCTCCCAGGTGGCCAAGAAGGTGTTCACAGTCCCAGCCACCACCACCCCCGTCGAAAACATTTTCAAGAATCTAGGGAAGATCCTCAGGCCTGAGAGATGCAGGCTCCTGCCAAAAAACCTTGAGACCCTTATATATTTAAAGGCCAATTACAGGTTACTGTGGACTTAGATCGGGGCTGGAAAGCTTCAGGGTGACTGAGGTGGTGCTGGAGGAGAGGAACTGAATCTTTTTTCCTAGTTAATCTTCAGAACACTGGCTGAGACACTATGACTCAAATCTACTTCACACTCTTCGTCACGTCTCGACTGGAATGGCTGTCAGAGTTAAAATATCCCAAAGAATACTAAATGCCTTTTTCTGTTAATTCATATATATTTATACTCATGCATTATAGGCAAAAAAAGGTTTTGGTAGCTGAAGTAGATTTTCTATTATTCTAATTACAAACGTAGGTCCCAGTTTCTATTCCGTTTTGCGGTATTAGGAATCAGATTCCAGGAGCACTAGAGTTTAATGAATTCCTCTGTAAAAACAAGCATTAATTTAAATAGGTAAATTATCGGAGTCTTCGGAATGTTACATATTAACAGATAATTGCTTTTAGCTTCTAGCTCTGGGGCCGACCTGCTCTACCTCTGCTAAACGTTATGCTGAAAGCATGTACACAGTTATGCTGCCATTTTTCTCCTTGCAATACTTAAGTTAGACTTAACGAAATCCTTTGAGTTGCATATTGCATTTTCGGCTCATACTTTTTGTCATAAGCTGCAAATTTTTAAGTTTTTATTTAAAAAAGGCTGTTTGTTTGATATCAGTGGTTAAGCGCTTGCCTTTTTTATCATAAAGTACTAGAGCTGAGTAAAACCTTGGCACCTTGCTAAATGTCTCTATTACCTTAATAATGCATCCGTGTTGTGTGTAGATTAATAGCAATGGGTGAAAGTGCTGTGCGGTCCTGGGTCTTGCCCAGACGGCATGCAGTCATTCATGGCTGATTGCGACAGCGTGTGAAGCCAGCGTCCTGCTGCATCAGCCCAATTCTCCTACGCGAATGACCTGATGACAGACCACGGCGGCTGGAGTAAGTCACTGGCATCCAAGACCGATTCACTAGGCAACCTGGGTCCATTTTTTTAATTTAATTTTTTTTCTGGCATTAAAGCATCATTCTCATGCTTTCCACACAAAAATAATAAAGCTCAGGAAGTGAAATCAAACAACAATCTCTGAGGAGCAATGCGATGTCAGAGACAAGGCTCATCAAATCGCGTCTAAGTGAATCACGGCACCTGATCTACTTTATTTTGTTCTTTCAAAGATGTGAAGTGATATTTGAGCACAGAGCAGGTTCTATGGTAGCAGAAACACACCAGCACCCTGAGACTCTGCCGTCGCTTTAGAAGTGTCAGAATATTTTTCAAGTCAAATCGATTCTCTTTTTTGATATGCGTTTTTTGTCTTAAAAATAGTATAGTGGCCAGCAACTGGTAGGATAAGTTACCCAATAGCTAAATGAAAGCCTTCTCTAATTGAAGGCTTATTAGTTAGTAGTCTTGGACCTCTGCTTCCTGGCATCAGCTCTAGGTTGGATAACCTGTTAGGGAGAATGATGTAAACATACTTACATATATTAAGCTAAGTCGAGTGGCTTCATCGTTCTATTGATGTACAGGTATATAGTAGCAGGAAATAATGTCCCTCCAGGACCACAGTGCAACATACAAACTGCCAGTGACTATTTAAATACTTACAGTGCATAGGACAGTGCAAAACAGGGCCTTGCACAATGAATATTAATTGTCTGTAATCAATGAATACAGCAACAGAAAGGGTGGAATAAATACCGTGGAACTGAACGAATAGATGAACTATAATGTTACAGTAACTAATATCAGGTGGGGGGTCTCGGGAATGGGTGTGAGGTAAGGGGGGCACAGTGAGGTATTCAGTGTCCTGACAGCCTTGGGGAAGACCCTGGCA
Source organism: Petrocephalus microphthalmus (assembly GCA_026774405.1). Lineage (NCBI taxonomy): Eukaryota > Metazoa > Chordata > Actinopteri > Osteoglossiformes > Mormyridae > Petrocephalus > Petrocephalus microphthalmus. The sequence goes on along the minus strand of JAODKK010000105.1, from coordinate 11,925,874 downwards.
GGATGGGAGGGTTAGGGTTAGTTTCCAGTGTCCGGACAGCCTTGGGGAGGACCCTGGCAGGATGGGAGGCTTCTCCTATGACCCAGCGGCTGTACGGGTGCAGTGTTCGGGGGAAATGTCCTTGACATGGGGGTAAGAGGTCCCAATGATTTTTCTGCTGAATACGTCTACTGCAGGACCTCGGAATTCCCAATGCAGACAGTGATACAGCTGGTGAGAAGATTGTCAGTGCGCCCCTGTAGGACATGGTGAGGATGGGGGAAGGGAGTCTTCTGCAGGAAGTGGAGACACATTTTGACTAGAAGAGTAGTGTTGAGAATTCAGGTGAGGTCTTCTGCTAGGTGCAGTGCAAGAAATCCGGAGTCCCTGACTCTGCTGCAGAGCCCTTGATGTTTCATTGGGAGTGGACAACCTGGGGGTTCCGCTTTCATTTTTGTCTACACTGAGAGACAGATCGCTGCCCCTGCATCAGTCCATGAGCTGTTCCACCTCTAGTCAGCATGCTGACTCGTCATGGCTACTGATGAGACCCACTACTGTCATCAGAAACCTCGACGCTGCTGTTTGAGCTGCACTTTGCCATACAGTCATGAGTCAGCAGAGTGAACGGCGTTGGGCTGAGCACACGTGATTTACAGCACGCGCGGTAAACAGCAGGCCGGCATGCAGTCACCGCTGTCCTCTGGTCACTGGCTAAGCCCGCTGGTCACTGGCTAAGCCCGCTGGTCACTGGCTAAGCCCGCTGGTCACTGGCTAAGCCCACTAGTCACTGGCTAAGCCCGCTAGACACTGGCTAAGCCCACTAGTCACTGGCTAAGCCCGCTGGACACTGGCTAAGCCCGCTAGACACTGGCTAAGCCCACTAGTCACTGGCTAAGCCCACTAGTCACTGGCTAAGCCCGCTGGACACTGGCTAAGCCCGCTAGACGCTGGCTAAGCCCGCTGGATGCTGGCTAAGCCCACTGGTCACTGGCTAAGCCCGCTGGACACTGGCTAAGCCCGCTGGTCACTGGCTAAGCCCGCTAGACACTGGCTAAGCCCACTGGTCACTGGCTAAGCCCACTGGTCACTGGCTAAGCCAGCTGGTCACTGGCTAAGCCTGCTAGACACTGGCTAAGCCCACTGGTCACTGGCTAAGCCCGCTAGTCACTGGCTAAGCCCGCTAGTCACTGGCTAAGCCCGCTGGTCACTGGCTAAGCCTGCTAGACACTGGCTAAGCCCACTGGTCACTGGCTAAGCCCGCGTTCCTGCCCGCTGCCATTTTGTGTCGTGCAGGAGAGCAGGCAGACTCGCGCTCTGACGCTGTTCCTTTCCCCCACTTGTCAGCTCATCCATTTCAGCTGCAGGAAAATGAGCCGTAACTGCGCAGAGCAGTAATTGCTTCTCATGTGAATTACTTGGCAGGGAGATGAGAATTGTAATTGTGTGGCGGCGGCGGTGGCCTCCCGGCCCGTCACGTCGGCACTGCAGCCCAGCCCCCCCAACAGTGCAGCCACACACGGCATCTCCCGGGTGCATGTGTACAAAGACAAAGGCGCAGAGCCTCGTTTTGAGACACCATGATACCAGGGAAGCCTTTTCCATGGCTACGGTTTGTAAGTAGGAGTCGCAGTGCCTTCTCAGGCTGAATTTACAACATACCATCATAGTGACTGATTTCAGAACACGGATTGCTGCACACAGGTGGCACCAAGGAACCTGGTCTTGTTGCATTTATTTGAGGCGTATAAAACAGCACATTATCTTGGTATAGTTTGATGAAACCAATGAATATTTCAAATGTGGAGCCCAATAAAGTGCATCCATATCAAATTAAAAGTCTTATTTACATAGATAGACCAAACCAATATCAATTGCATCAAATGCTAATGCTGGTTAGTGAGTTTGATTATTGTTAATAATTTAAATGATCATATAGTATCTTATTAATAATCATCATAATTTTTCCATGATTACACATCTGTCTGTAGTATGTTCTACCAGTTACATGAAAGCAGATTGTCAGCCCACTACAGCACACAGCAAGGAAATGTGTCCATTACACTTAGGCTATGTGTGACACAGCAGCGGGCAGCTAGTTCAGTGTCCAAGAAGCAGGGCTTGGGGGCAGTGCCTTACGAGTCAAACCTGCAACCTTCTGATTACACCAGGGGTGGCCAGTCTTATCAGGAAAGGGCCGCTGTGTGTGCGACTCCCTAATTAGATCACTAATTATTGGACTGATTGGCAGGCGAGTCCTCACACCTGGGTTTGAACAGCTGACCTAAAGGTCATCCCAAAAACCTGCATACACACTGGGCCTTTGCGGATAAGACTGGCCGCCCCCGGATTACAGTCACATGCCTAACCGTCACACCTGCACTGCCCCATTCTGGTCTGCAGACATTTGTAACAGCCATAAATTCAAGCTGGTTTATCTCTGTACTTCAGTAAGTAAATGTAAACTTTTACTGTATCATTTTAGCAGCTCAGCCTTTGAGAATACACAAATAAACTTTCCCTTTGGTGTTTAAAAATCAAAGAAACCACGACTGTGCCAAAGATTTTGCTTATTTCTTTTATTTGGGGTAAAAACATTAAACCATCTATCCATCCATTTTCTATACCCTGTTGTCCTGTGAAACTATTTTAATAATTTTCTTTCCTCTTTGTGATTTAGCACAAATTTTGAAGACCCTAGTAAAACTGGGTAGAAGGTTGCATATGGTGTGAGGCCCTGGTGTGCAGTCTGGGTGCAGACTGACTGGTATATCAACACAGTTGTGTCTTTGGGGCTTGAAATTGCAGTACCAGAATCTTCCAGTAGAGGGAAACCAAGACGCGTATCCTGCAAACGCCTCTCTGGGTATTAAACATTTACGGTTGCGTTTAATACTGAGGTACACTGTTGCCCCACAGGAATCCGGTCTGTGTGTCTACGTGTTCTGAACTTGTTGTGCACGTTTCCTTCCACAGTTCAAAGACTTATATTTTGGCTAAGGGGCATATCTAAATTGCCTAGTGTTTGTGTGCACAGCCCAGATGTGATCGTGCCCTGTGTTTACTGGGTTAGCCTCCAAGCCCTGCTGTAACCCCGGCTAGGATAAACAGCTGGAAGATAGCTGTAATGGACTATTAGCAGGAATAAACTTAAACATTAAACTAGAATCAGAATTTCAGCAGCATCTAAGCCCTCCCTTGTAACAAAGCCCAAATAATTAGATTGAAAAAATTAAACACAATGTAGTGCAGAAAACAAAAAGCACTGCTTGTAAGATAGCATAATCAGATAGCGTGTCATATAAGATAGCATAATCAGATAGCGTGTCATATAAGATAGCATAATCAGGGCTGTAAAATGGAAATGACTTGGAGGGCAGGGAGATGATAGCAACAGAGCAATTTTAAATTATGACTTGTTTACAGGGCATTCGGTGACAAACCCAGCAGCTTAACAGAGGTGGAAGGGAACCATTAACCCTGGGCCTAATGCACGCGTGTGTGTGTGCGGGGGGGGGGGGGGGGTTTGGGGGGGCGCCCACATTTCCAGCTTCTACAAAAGTGACCATTTGTGCAGAGTGAAGAAATGCTACACAATAATCCCTCTGCAGTGTGCAGGTAATTCAGAAAGACCCGACTCGCGCTGCATAAAAACCAAACAGGAGTCAGTATAAAACTTTTATTATGAATTCTAGAACAAGAAATCCAAAGAATATAGTACATTAAGTATTAAAAAAAACCCTAGCATCATGTTGTGCGCTTTTATAGGATTTGGCCGTTACACCCCCCCCCAGCAGCTAACCCTAAATCCATGTTTCAAGTTAAATACTACAGGATATTAAAGCAGGTTACTTGCCCTACCACCACCTTGCCACATTTGTTTGGGATACACCACTTTTCCAAATCACCAGCAAACACAAGGAAATAGCGATTACTTCACATTTAGCAAGCAAAATTCTTGGTAATTACAGCTGATATTTTCCCCCTCCAATAGTAATCCAGCTCACCTCGGCTCACTGTACAGACAGCACAATGCTACATACCTTTCCAACACTATTCTACAGCTGGGTCTTTGCACACCCAGCAGCCAGCACCACAAACCCTCCTCGCGTCTTCTCTGACGGTCACCCTTAGTGGCACCTTTCCAAGGCGTATGCTTTCACAAGCTGAAGTCCGGCGTCACGAGAAATGGCAGAAAATGGTTTGAAAGAAAAAAAAAAAAAAAAAAACACTGTTCAAAAAGTGCCAGAGTCTTAAACCTAACAACGTCCAGTCACACGCCCGGTTCACACCAAACTCTCCAGCCAGGATACTGCGCTTGACGTAAAGCAGAGACGGAAGTGAGATCTTTGTTTTTTGTTTTTAGGTATTACCAATAATGGAGCCATTAAAGGAAACCTTGTCTGACCTGTGACTTGCTTGCAAAGTACAACAGCACCTTCCCAGGCAAAGAGCAGCATTGACCTATGTTTCAGTTTGTAAGTGTTAGTATGTGTGTATATATATATATATTAAATATATAAATACACAGTGCGTCCAGCAAATGTCTCTCAGCGAATGTGGGCCATCTCCTCCAGGAAAGGCGTCTTCATGCAGCCGGTACAGAGCTGGTCCATCCAGAGCGGGGCCTCGTGCTGCAAGGGCGTCCGGCGCGGGTAGAAGGTGTAGGACAGGTCGTAGTTGAGCAGGCAGCTGATGGACGCCATGTAGAGGTCGGAGAAGCGGCAGAGGCGGCGGGAGAAGTAGGTGGGGTTGTGGCAGGTGCGGAAGATGCTACCAAACTGAGGGTTGAACAGGTTCTTGGTGACGGCCCTGCGGAGAGAGGAGTCGGTGGGTTTTCCCCCCAATCTCGTGTGGGGAGCCCAGGGAAGGTGACATGGGGACGGGAGGCTTGACTCACCGCAGCTCCTCCCTCTCCTTCAGCCAGTCCTGAAGGACCTTCTTGGACTCAGGATCACGATGCAGCTAAGGGCAGGCAGAGGTGAGGCACAGAGCCGTTAGAATTCGGAAACTGCTCTCAAATGAAACATAACTAAGGAGAGTGAAGGACCAGTCGCCCAGCACGATTCGTACCTGCATGCGTTCCAGCAGGCCGGTGAGGGCCTGCAGCCAGGTGAGGCTCTGAGCATATTGCTCCGTGTTCACCACCTTGGTCTCCATCTCCAGCTCGGGCACGATGGCCCCGGTCCGCCAGCCATGGCGGAGCATCAGGTCCTGGGAGGCGAGAGACACCGAGAGACGTTACATTCTCAGCAGACAGAAGTCAGGCACATCCGAGAGCGCTGGGCGAGCACCCTAGAGGAGCGCGAGATTGTGGGCCTTGCTCAGCAGCGAGCTGCAGGCGACAGGCCGGCCCCCTACCCCGGGCCGGGGCGAGCGCCCTAGAGGAGTCGCGGTTGTGGGCCTTGCTCAGCAGCGAGCTGCAGGCGACAGGCCGGCCCCCTACCCCGGGCCGGGGCGAGGGCCCTAGGGGA
>JAODKK010000105.1:11903973-11916214 GCA_026774405.1 Petrocephalus microphthalmus | reverse complement strand
GACGCCGCACAAAAAGCCATAAATTCTGACCCTTGCAGTTCCCCACAGGGCAGGGAGTTCAACACTCTCCAGGGTGTCATCCTCTGATGTCAGCTTGGTTATATGGGCGTCCTTTGTTCTATGGCATTACAGAAGGGCCTCGGGGCCTAGGAGAGCATCACGGCCGCTAATAAAAGCCTTGTTATTGGCCTAAGCAATACATTTTTTATCATCAGCCTCTAAGACCACTGATCTTTTAATTTACAAAACCGAGTCATCGAATTTGGGGCCATTGCAACCTTGAGCTTAGTACAGAAAGCAGAGGGCAGAGAAGACAAAGGCACAGCGTATGACCAGCCAGGGAAGCCAGACCCAAGCTGGCTACAGGCTGATTCTGATTCCCGCGTAGAACACGGTGAGTATGGTGCTGCCATGTGCTGTACCCTATGCTGGAGCCTGACACCTGTAGTTATATTTCTGGGGAGGTTCATGGCTACCCACAGCATAAGATCACAAAGCTACCTTGAGAGCCAAGGTCCCGGCCGCTGTAAGGGTACAGACCGAACCTTATTGCCCAATTCTGAGTTTTTGCTCAGGTCCAATTTGCCAAACTTGATGGTTCACATTCATTACAGGTGACCTGTATCTAACTAATGAGAACGCGTCTCTGCTCCAGAACTGTTCACTGGCACTCACAGAATTATCTGCGTCATCAAGAACAAAATGCCCAGTGCATGCATATTAGCAAAACAACCACAGGAACTCTGATCAGATCATTCACATTCATACTACATGGTCACAAACCGGACACATGTCCAAAAAGATCTGATGTGCCTCTCCACACAGGCTAGTACTGTAAACATAGCATATGTCAATTGTAATTACACTACTAATGAGCTTCAGCTCTACAACTGCCATTACATTAAGTCAGGGGTGTCCAATCTTATCCACAAAGGGCCGTTGTGTACGCAGGTTTTCGGGACGTCACCAATCAGCCAATCAGTCCTCTAATTAGTAATCTAATTAGATTTGCAGCAAAAACCTGCACACACAGCGGCCCTTTGCGGATAAGACTGGACACCCCTGCTTAGATCATGTGGCCTCTCAGCAGAGCCCTGGCAGCACCTGGTACTTTCCCACCAACGGCCAGGGAACGTCGGGTCCCTCGTCTCCCACCTTTGCTCCTCTGGCATAGAGGTGGTCTGCCTACCTGTTTATAGATTTGGCCTTTGTCCAAACTCTTGATTTTGTCCCACTGAAGGTCACCATTGCTGTCCAAACGCCTGAATGGCCTGCAAAACAAAACCCAAAGATCCATGACCGTATCCGTACTCTGTGTGCATGTGGACATGATTTAAAGGAACGCGAAAGTGAGAAAGATAACAGGCACAATCCTGAAATGCTAAAATCCCGGCACGCATCCCCTATGAGAAGTTAGACACCAAATCTGAAGATCGCACATGCAACAAAAAAATAAAACACTCACGGGCCATAAAATGATAAGAATACTGGAGGCAATATTAAAAAAAAAAGACTTTTGGGTACGTCTGTGAATCCAAAAAAAGGAAACTTACTTTACACAGTCATTGAAGAAGTGCGGCTTGTCGGCCTGAACGATGATCACGTCAAAGAAGTCCCTCCAGTCCTTCCCGACCATGTACTTCATGCCTTTGTCCCTGTCATTGCAGACGCATACATGCATTATTGAAATGTGTCTAAATTGTAAGAAGCAAATGACAGCCAACATTTGTAAAAACACTGATCCTCATTAAGCTCCAATTCGCAACTGAACCCCGGGGTGACGCTTACATGTTTATAAAGCTGGGAATTTAACTTGAATAAGTCACACGACTGCGGGGATGGACAGATGGAGAGCACCTGCAGAGATGGAGAGCACCTGCAGCGATGCACAGCGCTCCCAAAGCACAGCGCTCCCAAAGCACAGCGGACACTCACACAAAGCTGAAGGGGCTGTTGGTGATCAGGAAGAGCTTCTTGCCGTTGCTGACCAGGCGATGGAGGACAGCGTACGTCTCTTCTCCTCGCAGGATGTATTTTTCTAAGATGGGGAAGACAGCAGACTAAGGACGCATTCTGTATGAGTGGGTCAGGCACCCGAGAAGAGGGTGACCGTTTAGGCCAAAGGACAAACATCACTGGCTCAGAATGGGGGACAGTATTAAAAACCCTTTCCATCTCCCGTCCCGCCCAGAACACTACAGCCTTCACGGGATTATAGGTTACCGTCTTTCGGCAGGGCTTTACGGCTCACTGTGTCTGAGCAGAAATCTGAAATTCACTGGGCGTGCACACACACATACCAATACATCACTAACCCGGTGATTAGGAAATCAGGGACGGCGGACGACATCAACATGCACAAGGAGTTTCAGACAGGAAATGAGAAAACTTTGACGCAAAATCACCCACAAATGCCACGCAGAGATTTCACCACGACAATCAAACTCTGGGGGAAGGAGATGAAATTCAAATGACATCATTCGCTATTTTTCCTTCCAGTAAAAATGTAAAAACTGTATACATCACTTTAAAAAGCCAGACTGCTACAGTATAGACACTCATAACTGCCAGACAACCAGTAAACCAATTTCTAGGAATGCAAGGCTCCCCGGTAAAGCGCACGGCCACTTCCCAGGGGTTTTTAGTGCTATCTATCAAGGGTCATTTGTCCTGGACATGAGACCAGGGCTGGGCCTAGAGGAAGGCCCCAACCGTCAAGCAGAAACTGGAGCTGCTTAAGAAAGCCATCAAGAGGATCCAGCTGCCACAGGGACCCAAAAGAGCGTGCGGCCAAAGGAGGAACATCACTGGGGACTGGGGGAGCCTTGCGGGGACTTTCCCTCCCTTTTGTTACTGCACTTCTCAATACAGGCATTTATTTGGACTAGAATGTTCGCACCTAAACAATCTACAAACGTATTTAACCCTTTTTTTGGCACTGGCTTTATGCCTAAGCAGATGGATAAGAGTTTGTTCTGTGTAATAATCACTGTGACCCTGCACTGGACAGCTGCAACACTGCATATTATAGGCTCTGACAAGCCACACAGCACACACGCAAGACGGCGGGGCAGATGGCAGGCGCAGACAGCGGCCGACTTACCCAGGTCCTGCATGATCCACTTGTACATGTAGCCTTTGATATGTACCATCCCCACAGCATCCTGTAAGATAAAACAGGGCCTAAGAGCTCTGACCTGGACAGTGACTGAGCTCTGTGCTGTGGGACCCGGGAACCTGAACAGGCAGCAAGGAAAACACAGCTACCCAACATACCAATTTAAGGTTAAAGACTACTGCTGGAGAATCTACAATTCAGAAGAAATATAACCCAGAATAATTTTAGCTGAATAAGCAGTTTTGCTGCCTTTCTTCCACAATGCCAGTGCAAAAACAAACATCTAAGCAGTGCCAGCGAGTCCCCACCGTCCACTTTATAAACATCAGAAAATCGCCTTAGTTCCAGGAAATTCTTTCCAGATTGCCTTGTATACACGCCCAGCCTTGCGATTTTTGTTACGGTGGCCAAAACAAGTTTGCACGTTTAATGAAACGTGTTCAAAGTTTTGGTGTGGTTATAGCCAAGCTGGAACATAACGTTCTGTCGGTGGAGGCCGGCTGAGCAAACACGGCTTGCCAGACTGCCCCGGCTCGGGCAAAGCCTGCCCGCCACTCCGGGAACCACGGCTCGGGTAAAGCCTGCCCGCCACTCCGGGAGCCACGGCGCGAGGGAGAGACTCCCTTTTTCAGGGCCAGGAGAAAAAAAAGCAGAATTGAAAGTGGAGACGTCAGCAGCTCTTGGCGCTGAAACGGCCCGATCGGGACAGACAAAAGCTTGCTTTCACCCCACACGCAAAAGAAAACGGCTATTTGTTGTGGCCTGACATGAAGTGGGGAGAGAGCGGGAACCACCAACAGATTAGCAGTTTGAGAAACAAAGCGTTACAAATAAAGCCAAAGCCCACAGAGTAACAGGAATTTTTTTATCAAGTACAGTTTCCAAGAAAACTGATCATGTGATTTTGGCAGCCGAATGGACAGATTACTAGGATTTTAAAATGATAAGTAACATTCTTTGTGCTGGCGGGGGGGACTGATGGCGTAAAGCAGCCTGCCTTCCGCTCCTCTGCTCTTTCACATTCACCGGCTTGACTTCCCAGCGAAACAATTAAGCAAATGCTAGTAAGACAAGGTTCATGGCGACCCAGAAAGGACACGGCCCCCAAATCTGCTGAATGCAAAGGCACTCACCGACACGTCCTTGTAGAGGTGCACAGGATCATAGTCTATGTCGTTGGAGATGAAATAGTCATTGGCAACAGCAAGGAGAGTCATTTCTGGGATGGAGAACACGTCCATAAATTGCTTCATTTTAGGGCCCTAGAGGGAGAGAGCAGCAAGGAGTGACAATAAGAGAGCAGCCTCACTTATTAGCAGCAATGTGGTACAGCAATGCTGTGCTTTCCTGGGGAACGGGGGGCAGTGACAATGAGTGACAATAAGTGACAAGGAGTGACAATAAGAGAGCAGCCTCACTTATTAGCAGCAATGTGGTACAGCAATGCTGTGCTTTCCTGGGGAACGGGGGGCAGTGACAATGATTATGAAGGATATTTCAGTTACGAGGCAAGGAGAGGCAAGGGAGGGTACAACACACACACACACACACACACACACACACACACACAAAGACCTACCAAGTCGCATGGGTTCACAGGCAAGACAAAAAACGCCACACAAAATAAACAGCCCTTAAGCGCCTGTTCCATTTGGCTGACTGACAATGCGAGGCACCTCTTACACATCCTCAAAATTCCTGCCTTTTTGCAGAAAGAACTATGACAATGAGATTCTGAACGACCCTTTCCTCCTTAGGAAAGCCTTGCAAATAAGAATTTAGGCAGGAACTCTGAGTCACTAAATGTGGACAGTCTAAATATGTAACCTGGCAACAGACAACTTTTGTCATTTTTCTAAAGAATTCTGGTTGTGTTCTGCAAAGACAACACTTCCATCAGTCTATTAACAAATGTCCGTTGCTCGTCTCACATCTCCCACAATGAAGAGGCATTTTAGAATGTGCTGGTTTATAATGGATGGACCAAAAGCAGGGCAGATGCAAATGCAAATTAGTAATAGCATTTCCACAGGGAAAGTCAGTTCATCCACATACTTCATATCCAGGTTGGGAAGACTGCATCCATCCCAATCAAAACCACAACACTGTGTGCTGTGTGCCATTAAACCAAGGCAGAGAAAATAAAAATAAGAACAAGCACCAAACAAAGAAAAACAGGCCAGCAGAGGTAACAGCGGCGGCGACTTGCCTTGCCGTAGAAGCCGCTGACTTGGTGCAGGGGGACGTGATGCGTGCCGTCATACAGCTGCAGGACCTCCTCATCGGAGAGCGGACTCAGGCCTCTGTGCGGAGGTCATAGAGCAGGCAATGGCAGCGAGAACCAGATAACTACTGGCATTTCATAGCAGCACTTCCCAATCTGGACTTCGGGGAGCCACAGACAGCCTGTGTTTTGTGGACCGACTGTGTGTCCCTGAGGACCGCATTGGGAAAGACTGCATCACACTAATGTGCATCACATATGGGGGGTCTGGAATTCTCCATCAAATAAAACTTGTCGTTTTAAATTTGCCATTTGTACAAGTACAGGAACACAAGAACTCCGATTTCACAAATTGCATCACGCTCTCCATGGGACACACGTATGCAGGCTTGGGGTGAGTCAGTTATCTGGCACCCGGAGCAGTGTTTGGGGTAAGGGCTGTGTGAAAGGGCACAACAGCGCCACAGTTACTCTGCCGGCCACGGGATTCAAACCAACCCCTTACTGGACAAGGGCACAGATTGTCAACAGGCAGAGCCACACGCTGGCCCTACATCACTGGGGTAATGCAGTGCCCCAGTACCAAAAATGATGCAGTCAGGATTCCTGCATTTGGGAAATCTGCAGGGGTCCGAGCAGCTGCGACAGTGGTGTTCCACTGAGCCACAGCGTGACTAACAGAACCAAGGGACGTGACAGGAAATGACGAGACGCACAGGCAGCGTCTCTGTGCCAGTTATATCTGTGGTGGACCTGGTGTCCACTGACCTGTACACAGTCCCCGGCTGGATGTAATGGAAAGCATCTATTTTCATCAAGAGCCCCTGCAGAAGAAAATGTGCATTCATTATTTGAATGGACAAACTAATTTAAACATTATTAAAAGTGGCTCACATTAACAGTTGTGATGATTTAAATTATATCTTTAAGAAAGCCTCGCCTGTACATAGTAATGTGTGTGTCATCAGTGACCCAGCTTTAAGTTTCAAATGAGGATGTTGCTTAATCAACCAAAGAGTATTTCTAATAACGGAAAGCCACTTACCTTCTGAATATCGTAATGAAGGCCCCGCGCTGCGAAGTTGGGGATGTAGTCGTACTTGCTAATGCCCTGTGGGTACTGATAAAGTAGGAGACTTCAGAAGATGACGTCATGGAGCCTATCTACACCTCCAGGCTCTGCACTTCAGCCAGTGATAAGATGCCAAGGTTAACTAGTAACAGGGGAACACGACCAGGCCACACGGGGCGACCAGCAAAATACCGAAACGCTGTACTGAAATGCATTGTTAATTAGAGTGCCCCTCCAGGCAATCAAACCAAGCATCACATTATTTCAGGAGCATCAGGCTGCACCTTGGCTCCCATTGATACAGAGCTAAGGTCCAGACAACAGCAGAGCAAGTACCTTGTAATGCTGGACGAGAAAGTCTCGAGCAGTGTTGTAGATCATGGCGTCCAACGCGCTGGAGTAGAGGGCGAGCGTGTAGTCGTAGTCAAAGCCATAGATGTCCACCTCCGCCAAATTGACCTCGTTGTTGGCATAAATAGTCGAGGGATTTAACAGGTTGCACACACCAGGAGGAATAAGGTCTGCGGGCAGCAAGAGGACAGACGCGTGAGAGAGACCACACCTGCGTGACAGGCAGGCCGCGGCATGAACCTGCCGCTAGGAGGATAAGCAACTTCCACCATCTCTACAGACAAAGCAAATATCAGTAAAAAAAGCACACCACACACACACTCCTTCAGGTAAATTTTTCTAAAATATTTTGTGTGCATAACATTCCACGAACTGCCCAGACTGAACACTGTAAAACGTCATTGCAAATCATATGAAACATCTCATAAATGTTAAATATTATGCTGAGCACAAACTAGACATGTTGCAAATACAGCATTTTTCATTAAAAAATGGCAAGGTCATGAAATTAATCATATTACTGTTTGACTTAAAGAGATTAGAGAAAAATGTTTTAAATGACACCTCCTAGTTTTTCAGACTGACCAAATTGACCTGCTGCTGGCAATTAGACCTCAGCCTGCTGTCCAGCACAATGTGACTCAAAAATGGACACGAGCACAGAGATAAGCGACAGAGCCCAAGCTTTTAGGCCTTATCTTCAGATCTCTGCAGATGCATTTGCACAAAAGTTATAACCAGTCACCAGAGCTGTTTAACAGAAATGGTGGTACTGTTCTTACCAAGACTAAGCTCCTACCAGTGGAAAAGTATTAGGAACAGACTATTAAAGTTTGCCCATTTCCATACTTAAATCTGAGAACTTCATACAGGTGGCCCATTTTCTTATTAATGTATCAGAATGGCACTTTTATGCAGGAGAGGTAAATGCCATCATCCATGCAGTCTTTCAAAAAAGCAAAGCAAATTACAAACATATTCTGATGAACTGTATAAATACCCAAGGAACTCCAAAACTCAAGTTTTTTTCCCTCAAAATTATGTTCAAAAATATTTCTAAAACCGCTTTAAAAATCCCAGACAGGCTTCAGCAGTAGCACAACTTTTCTCCTAGATTAATTCCTCAGGATCAAATTAAACAAAAGACGTAAACAGATCTCCAGAGGCGTGACAGAAACCACCCACAAGTGAGCATATTGTACGGAACATTCTGATCCACAAAGTTCCTGTTTCTCGCAAGCATGCACTGGTGTACTTGGTGGCTTAGCGCGCACGCAAACGAAAAAAACAAGCAGCGAGCCCACTAAAATGCGTACGCAATGCCGTAAAATGCGTAGGCGCAGCCGCAAAACCCGCAGGCAGCGCCGCAAAACGCGCAGACAGCGCAGACACTCCGGACAGCGGAGACGCCGCCTGCCAGAGACGCAGCGGCCAGCAGCGGGGGACGTGGCAGGCAGGACCGCTGCCTTTGTACTTAGAGAGAGGATGTTTCCTACTTTCCCTGCGTTTCTAAGTCGATTGATTATTTGCATCTACAATCAGTTGAGACAAACCCATCGTGTAAATCTGCAGCACAGATAAACCAATTTAGCTGGAAAACGCAATTATCTTTGTGACAGTAATGAATACAACGATATTGTTTTGATCCACAAGACCTGCCTTGCGAAAATGCAATGGAAACGTTAGTTTTGAACAACATATTGCTAGTTTAAAAAAAACTGGAAATAGTACTTAATTAAAATCGAGCAAGTTTAATTGTAAAAATCTATTGTAAAATTGTATTATTTTTGGGAAATCGGGATTTTTACCGCAGCCCCATTTAGACTATATGCACGGTTTACTGCTTGGGTGCGGACAATAAAGAGGGGCACCGCACGCAAACTGTGACGGCCGCTATACTATGGTATAGGAAGTATAACATTATAGTCCCCAATGTACAGTGACGTTAGGGGCGTTAGGGGAGCTGCAAGGCGGCACCATGCGTGCATGCGGCCGGCATAAATACGGCGGATACGCGCCGCCTACCGTGCACCAGGCGCTTCATCTCGTTGTAGCGAGCCCACAGGTAGACCTTCGGGTCGATCTTGGGCGCGGTGGAGGAGAAGGAGCGGCCGGAGCCGGCGATGGACTCGTCGCCGCGCTTCTTGCCCACGACGTGGTGCCTGTGCGCCGGAGAGGCCGCGGCGGCCGGGGCGACGGGCGCCGCCGCCCGGGTCTCGCCCTCCGGGCCGCTCCTGCAGCACTCTCCCCCATCGGAGGCCAGGCTCCCGCAGGCAAACGCCCGGAACCCCGCGTACTTTGGCAAAGGCGCGGCCCCCCTACTTCTCTGCCACCACGCAGATCCCAGTTTCCCTAATTTCTTGCAGGACATTTTAAGTCAATATTCGAAGACGAACATTAAAAGTCGCGATGAGACGCTGGAAAGGATCCGTTCCGCCTCCGACCGCGCCAGTACTGAATGGGTAACAGCCGCGGCAAAAACATTTACCCCCGCGGGGAAACCGACTGGGGCGGCGGCAGGACCACGCCGGACCAATCAGATGGAAGGAAGAGCGTGACTGACTGGGATTCTGCCCAATGGGCGAAAGCCGATTTTCCTGGGCGTTTGCGAATGTTTCGAGGGAATGTTTACATGTCGCTTTGTCCAATAGGCGTCCTCAGTGTAAAAGGCAGAATCTGTTTTCGGTTACGTGATTGGCCAAGAACGGGCTTGTCTTACGACGGCCTGCATGCGCTACGTGACTGCTGGAAAGTATGGTCATCGCCTGCAAGTAACGTTATGTTACGGAAATCATTTTTTTTGCATATAGGAACATAGCCGAAGCAAAATAGGATCACGCTTGCACGTTATATCCTGGCTGATTTCCAAGTCGTGTGATTATTCAAAACAATATTTCAGTGATTTCGATTTGAAAGACTAGATATTATTTCCACGAATGCACAACAGATATTAATTATTATTATTATTATTAAATGCTACTTTGCCACAGATGTAGCTTGGTTGTAGCCAGTTTGTTTCATTTGTAAAATATGAAACCGATTTGTTATACTGATGTAATCAATATGAATGCAAACGTGTTTACCGTACTACACAAGTGTCTTAAAAGACAATGGTTTTTTACATACGTGAGAGGAAGGGTACAAACTGACTACTAATTGAAAATTATTGATCTCCACTTCCTATGCTCTTCAGTAATAAGGGAAATGTGGCTGGTATCAGTGGTGAATACATTATAATGTTCGCAGTATCTCGGTCACTCATGAATTAGCGTCAGTCAGCATTGGCATGAATAAAATGTTCTGCATTTGCAGCCCACTTAACACATAAACGACAACTTTGCAAAGGTTCACAATCTACTGAAAGTTATTGGGGCATTCAATAGGGTTAAAGTTGCATTTAGTATCGATTCATTTAATCGTCCACATTGCAGTCAACAAAACAATCATCTGCCCACGAGTCGAGGATGTTTATTTACTTAATCTCTTGATTGATTTATTATAATATTTCTACAAGTTGGAGATGGCTAATAAATACTCTAATTGAAACAAACAGCTCACGGAGGATTATTCGCCATTCATAACTAATTTTAAGTCAAGTACATAACACCACAGTATAAATAAACGTGGTCCTTGAGGAATAGGGATCAGAGTGGTGCTTTAGCCAAATAGGACTGTATTAATTGCAGAGGAAAAGCACATGACAAAGTGGAAGTAAACAGCGATATCTAATCGGCACGGGAGCGTCCATAAGGCGATAGTGCCGCGCTGGCCGTCAGGCTCCCCATTGATAAGACTGCGCTCTAGTGGCCAGTCAGATGGACCTTCAGTATTGCCGACTTTATCTGTATGACTATTGTAATGGATGCATTTTGATAAGCAATTACACAATTATGTTTATTAGCTGTTGTTCAAACGACTTCATTTATTTCTGTATATTTTAAACATATGAACTGCACGCTTTCCCGCCTCAGGAGTAAACGGGCCAAGGCTGCAGTGAAATGATTGGGGGGGGGGGGGGGGTGGTCCCCAAGCGCATAAGAACTGCAGTGCGTACACATTAATATGTTGGGAATTATTTAATATACATAAAAGGACAGTTAAACATATAAAATATACATCATTCTTCCTGTATAAACACTACATATCAAATAGAAAAAAAATCTGCAGCTTTTTGGTGGACATATAAAACAAATACAAACTTTCCATTAATCTAACATCACCGTTTCTAAAATGTTCATTGTGCATTTTCAGTTGATAAAACAGACCACCTTCAATTTCAAATGCAGAAAGAAAAGACAAATATGCAAATTGCACTAAGGCACATTGTTTAAATGCCTTAAGTCTTGATTTTGTCAAAGAATTAACAGTCAGTATATACATTTCGCATATATGGAGACATGAGTGCACGCATAACACACAAAACCTACACAACTAGCTCAGATGTTTACTGAGGAAAAAAAAAAAATCTAAATGCTTGTTGCAATAGGCAAGTCTAAAAAGTGAGAAGGCACTTTTCCCTGGATAAATGGCATTTTCTCCCAGACACGGGTCTCACTTCATGCTTCATAGCAGGAATACCCTCTGCACTACAAGCCACCGCCTTCAGGAAAAACAAGTCAAACCTTGCATTTGCACAGACCTGTGCAAAGTATGAATCGTACAAGGAACTCCTTCAAGAAACCGGTGGTTGTTGTTGAGCTAAGCTGTCAAGCTTGCCCATGCACACAGGATTATCATGCAGGCAGACACACACACACACACACACACACACACACACACACACACACACACACACACACACACACACACACACACACACACACGTGTGCGCAATGACTAAAAGTGCTGCAGGAATAGGAAATCTCTATATAATGTTACTAGTTTATAGTTTTTTTCCCCCTATGAAAATGTATTATTTGTTCTGAACCAGTATTCTAACTGCTGCCACCCCCCTTCAAAAAAAAAAAGTCGCAGGGAAACAAGGAACTGGCCCAAAGACCTTTGGTTTGCATGATGTGGGGAAGTACATAAGAAACAAAGCTGGCTCTGGATTACACAGTACTGACTATGCAAAGATTCAGGTTAGCACTTCCACTAGTGAGTCCTGAACAGCAATAAAGACATGTGACCTTTTGAGAAACAATATGCAACAAGATCACCATGAAGGGGAAAATAAACTACGGCCAGGCAATGTTACATCTGTAGGTGTCCTCCATGAAAAAGAGGGTTAGGGATCACGTCTGCTAAATGAGCTCTGAAGCTCCCTCTTAAGACATGGAAAAATGGAAACGCCCAGATCTTCTGCTGAAAGCCTATGGAATGGCCTGGCTTGCTGTAGTGATCTAAGATGTAGGACCGGCAGTTTTGCAGGCTGCCTGCCATCCATCAGGATGAATGATCCCAGCAGATGTGCGGGGGGACAGATGAACACCTTTTTCCAAGCAGCCGATTGTTTTTCTACTGGGGGAAAAAGGGG
>JAODKK010000105.1:11799002-11809822 GCA_026774405.1 Petrocephalus microphthalmus | reverse complement strand
CAGAGTGGTAGGGTGCACTGCAAATGGAATGTGGTGCAGCAGGGCGATAGGGTGCACTGCAAATGGCATATGGTGCAACAAGGCGATAGGGTGCACTGCAAATGGCATATGGTGCAGCAAGGCGATAGGGTGCACTGCAATTGGCATGTGGTGCAGCAGAGTGGTAGGGTGCACTGCAAATGGAATGTGGTGCAGCAGGGCGATAGGGTGCACTGCAAATGGCATATGGTGCAGCAAGGCGATAGGGTGCACTGAAAATGGCATGTGGTGCAGCTGCATAGGAAATGCAATAGGAAAACATCACGTCGGCCTCAGCTTAGGCAGTCCGGGGCTTTTCTCAGGTCTGCATGGCTTTGTCCCTGCAGGTCCCTCTCACAATCCAAAGACATGTGGTTTATATGAGCCATACTCTCTAAGAACTGCCCTAAGTGTGTGTGGACACCCTCTCACCGACTTATGTACAGTTCAGGGAGAACATGCCTCTTGTCCTTCAATTCCTGGGAGAAGGTTTTGGTTTCCAACATCCCTAGATTGGATATGTGGCCGGATGGATGGACAGCACAATGTCACACTGATAATGCAATATATACCATCCCTGGACAAAGGGTTCTGTGTGAATTAAATTATATACAGTTATCCAGATCACACAGTGATCATCCTATAGGCTGCAAGAAATGGGTCCTGTAGAAGCCTTGCATTTTATAAGGGTTAAGAATCATTTTCTGTAAAAATGAAGCACACTTCCACTGAATCTTAGTCTGACTTCTTCTACAGGCATTTAGGTCACTGTGTGGAATCTGTTCTTGCCATTGCATCCTACTTTCCTGGAGCCACAGAGGAAGGTAGTGGATTTCCTGATGTGTAAACCCAACCATTCCATTGGTACTGCAGAACCATAGTGTGAAATCTGAGGTTTATATTCAAGTCTGCCGATTCCTGGATATTTGAGAATAACAGCAGATGGCCTGCCAACAGTATAAAAGACTTCAGTGGTCCTCACAAGCGGTGCTATGTCAAACAACGGAATGACGGAGCGAATTAACAGCCAGACGTGCGTGTGCGTGTAACCTGTGCCATGCCTTGTGAATATCTGCTTACTCTGTGGCCTGCAGCCCAGTGCCTCCCTCCTCCGCCTTGTGCCAATGACTGCGTCCCCATTATCTTAACAGAAGCCAACGGCAGAGCATCTCCCGAAGAAGGCCGCTTGTCAGTGTTTTAGGAGGTGCACATTTGAGGTAGAAACAAAACAGTAAATGTGTGGCAGTGCTGCTAGTGCAGATTAGGTACTCGGGGAAGTGGCGCTCACCATATGGGCCACAAATTCAACAGGGAAGCAGGAGCTGGACGGACTCCCAGAAGCACAAGGATAATACAATTCTATTATTATAATAATTATATGTGTTAAAAATTTCCTTCTGCACATCAGGAGGATGTGGAAAATGGCTCTGGCATCCTCGCATGCATTGTTACTATACTTGCCTGCCAGAGGTTACACATTATTCAAGAGAAAATGGAATCAGCGGGGCACTGAGACCCATGAATGGAAGATCATATATAATTCCAAGTCATTAGCAGGACTGAAAACAGAGACACTGGAACCTGGGGCAAGGCAGAGCCCTGCCTTTTATAGCACAGCAAAGATTTAGTGCACCTGGCTCGGTACTTTCCTATTCAGTGTTTAGGTCCAGGAAGAACTTTTTCATTCTGTAACAACAAAAGAAACTTTCCTTTTCTTTAGGGTTGGATTTTTGTTCCACTTTGACTCATTTTTAAATATGACTACTGCTGTTGATGCCTTAATTAATGGATTTAAATGATGTGAAGTTAATGCAGTTGCTTAGGAATATCAAAGCAGAACTGGGTCGCCCTGCCTTGGGTTATAAAGTACCAACTACATTTTTCTGATGATGTTTCCACAACTTTTTAAACAAGCAGATCTTTATATAGATATGTGACTTTAGGCTTCATGCAGGTCTGCGAACAGGACTCAATTAGTAACTGATTCCTAGCTGCTGGGTAAAACACAAGCAAAGCCAGAGCCTGTAGCAGGACGAGAAGAAACCCGGTGCAGCCCTGAAACACACGGGGATGGGGGAGGGGAGCCTTCAGCGCCAGAGCTCATTAGCAGGCCTCTTGGAGGGCGGCCGTTATACGCTTGGCTAGGAGCCGCAGGCAGAGCTATGCCACGGGGTCAGCGGGTCACATTACCACGCTGGTGCCGGAAGGCTTCATTATTTACTCAAGCCCCTACGCTTGCCACTCGATATTTTTCCAAAGGCATGCCTGCATTGATGACAGGGTGATGTCTTGTATGCGTGAAACACGTGCCCGCGCCCCCCCCCCCGTCCCTCAGCTTTGTGTCGACAGCCCGAGGTACGAGGGCAGTACAGTGCGTCCTCTCCCAGGACGTCATCCGCGCGACCGCTCATGCGGTGACCCACTGCAGAAGGACGTGTGGCTGTCCGTCCAGGCCTAACGACCTGAGGCCCATCTGGCCATTGTGGCAAAGTTCTATCGCATTTCTTTTCCACGCTATTACACACATGGAGCGCACATTCCTCTTTCAGAGAAACTCCAGCCCAGTTCTGTGGCTGACAGTGTTAGCTGCTTAAGCCTGATCCAAATTTAATTACTTAATGGACTCTGCACGCGCCCAGTCAAATTACTGCATGCTTAGAGGTGTCTGCTGACGGATGGTGTGGAAAGGCCTTCGGGTGGAGGGAGGGAGCCACTCCTTACACACTGATCCGGAGATCAATGTTTAATCCGGGCTGCCTGGCAGACTTTCGGATTGCCTGCTAAGCTCCTTCGCTCCTAAATAGCGGATTCGGCACCTCTCTTCCAAGGCCGCCGAGTTCCTGCCATCTTATCTGCCCCCTCCGAAGCCTCTGCTCTCCAATCCCAGCTCCACTCCCTCTCCAAGTGCTGCTTTTAGCATCAGAAGGACTCTGCCGACGGGCACCAGCACTGCGTTTAATGCAAGCGAGGACCAGGCGGCCCCATCACTGGCGCGAGAGTCAGGTGACCTGGGCTTGCATGCTGATTGGCTCCACCTGTCCCTCATTTATTGGGTATGCTATGTTTTCTTTGGCCTGTACCCCTGGCTACCAGGTTAAGCTCTCGCACCCGGAATCCTCCGTCCATTTGTCCTCTAGCATTTGCGTCTGTGTCACGCTCATCCTGTCCCTGTCCTGCCAGTAATAAGCAAACTTCTCTTGGATAACCCCATGTTATGCACTTATGAGAAACCTTGATTGAGTTGGTCTGGTCATTCAGTCAGAGGTAGAGCAGAAATGTTGGTCCTGAGCTGGCTGTGAAACACCCACATTGAGGCCAAAGTCCACGTCGAAACCTGAGAAATGAGGCAGCAGTAAGATGGTTGACCATGTCCCCCCCCCTCCATGTAGTAATACCTGCCTGACAGCAGGTTCAGGGGAGCAGGCCAACCATCCCCTTAGCAACGCCACAAAGCAGGCATCCATACACACACGTCATGGGACACAGCCCCCCCATGGCTAGTAAATCTCACACCCCTGCCTCCTCCCAAAGCTTGGACCTTCAGCGCATAATCCTGTTGCTGTAATGGTGCAAAACAAGCAAGCGGGAACGAGAGGGCTGGGATGAGGACCCGCGCGCACTCTCGCACCACTGTCACATTCCAGCACCTGCCTGCCAGGCAAACACTGCGTTCCTTTACAATTACCCGCACATCTCCCCTCCTATTTATACTCCACAGCTGCTTTCCAGCGTCAGACTGCTTTACAGTAAAGCTCCATTTATTTATCTTCATTTCATCAATGCTTGCGCTTCAGTACTAAAATATGGCATCGGTAAAATAAATAACCAAGGCATCCTCTCATTATTTTGTTTCTGGTACCTTAACACCAGTGCGCCATCTCTGACCGCTTATACTGTCTTCTTACAAATCAGAGCAGGATATGACCTGGTTCACTGTGGAATGGGGGCCATAATTGGAAAATTACAGTGCGTGCAGGTGTTTCTGAAATATCAGACAAGATACTTCCCCATGATTCCCCATGCATGCGAAGGCAGGTCTGCTGTGCCTGGGACATAAACCAGTAATCTTTGGCTTCCACACCCATCACTTTGACCAATATGCTACCTGTTGCTGACCAAATGGATACCTGCAAACACCTGTAGAAAATGTTTAATTAATGTATTGATCAGTTACCTCATCTAATACCATCAGGTTGCCATGTGAAGGTCCCTTCGTGTGGAAAATTTAGGTCTTCTTAAATTAAGAAAAAGATCTCTGATTTTTATGTAAGTACATGTATTATTGCACTCTCTTGATGTGCATTTTTTAATTGTCTGTATGCTTTTCTCTAATTTCAAAAGTTAAATAAGATATAATAAATTATACTGAAAGGATATCAATATTCACAGGCAGAAAAAGGATATCAATATTCACAGGCAGAAAAAATATCTTTTGTAATATTCACCCACCCCACCATTAATAGAGGTGCAGGCACAAATATGCTGGGAAATGATGTAGAGTTTTTTCTTACAGTTATCTGACATCCGAGAAAAGGTCCTTGCACCTGCCGGGGCCAGTGGGGGGCACAGTGCAGCCCACCAGCTCAATCAGGAATGTCCCTGAGGATATCAGGAGAACAAGATGCAGGCAGCTTCTGCATCTCTAGAAGACTTACAGACAACAGCCTTGTGTCGCTGTGAAGACTTGGCACCTCTCGCCGTTTGACCTACCAGAATTGACTGAGTCGATATGCAGTGGCCGACCCCATGAGCCAGTCGGCGCGCAGTGGCCGGCTCCATGAGCCAGTCGGTACGCAAGCCGGTCCTGTGACTGAGTCGGTACCCAGTGGCTGGCCCCGTGACTGAGTTGGTACGCAGTGGCCGGCCCTGTGAGCCAGTCGGTACGCAGTGGCCGGCACCGTGAGCCAGTCGGTACGCAGTGGCCGGCACCGTGAGCCAGTCGGTACGCAGTGGCCGGCCCCGTGACTGAGTCGGTACGCAGTGGCCGGCACCGTGAGCCAGTCGGTACGCAGTGGCCGGCCCCATGACTGAGTCGGTACGCAGTGGCTGGCCCTGTGAGCCAGTCGGTACGCAGTGGCCGGCCCTGTGAGCCAGTCGGGCTCCATGGCGGGCTGTACGCCAGGAATCTTGCGAATGGGGCTTTAACACCCGGCCCCAGTCCCCCAGCCTGACAGCTGCCTGGATTAGCTCCCCCTGCCCCACTGTCATTCATGCTCATGTATTGTCTCTTTCTCTGGAAGCGCAGCACCAGAAACCTGGAGGGGAGCAGGCTGACATTCCGAATCTGCGTCAGGTGCTGCTGAATCTGACAGCCTGCCGTCATGCACCAGAGCTCTGTAACTTCCAATAAACAGCATTTATCAAGTATTATTAGAGTGTCAGCAGCCTGCTAGCAGCGCAGCGAGTCACCAGCACAGGCTGGATGTTTGTTTGCAGCCACTGGCAGCTTCACACAGCATACGCTTCTGCCGAACATGCGGGCGGCTGCTTAATCCCAAGGCCCTGGCTGAACTGCCGCTTTCAGTACAGTGCAGCCCATCCAGGTTACAAGTTGACGTCTTTAGCCACTATGCTAATGGTGTGAAGCCAGACGTTCACTGAGTGGTGAATTTCAGATCTCCTCCTAGGCCACAGGTATGTGCTTATGACTCAAACAGCGAAGCACGGAAATGCAGTCTTCCCAGTCTGCTGTACTGAAAGCATTTCAGTACAGTTCATGTCTCCTGTCTCTGGAACACTGCACTTCTACGCAGCCCCAACAGCACAATGGACCTTAAAGCTATCAGCTCACGATTTTTCATTTTCAAATATGCAAAGAAAATTTGGGTCCTTCTCCTCATTTTAGAGGAAAACTATCCTACTCATTGAGGGGAATAAAATATTTACATGGTAAAATGCAGGCCATTTTACTGGAATAATTAATAAACAAGCAAACAAACACTTCTATAAGTGACCCTTACAGATTTAACCCCTATCCCGTGTTTGGGGTCAATCTGACCCCAGAGCATCATTAAACGGTAGGCAAATTTCACATGGGGAAATTATCACGGGTAAAGAGTTAAAGCAGCATCACCCGCCCAGTTAGCGCTCGGCTGGCATGGCTGAGCCAGCCCCATTTGACTCCCATTTGAGCCCGGCCACCTCCCCAGGGCTGCTATGGCAACAGCCTCAGGAGGGCACTTATAGGCTCAGCAAGGTGCCTGGCAACTTCCAGAAAACACAAAACGTTTAATGATCATTATCTGACAAGGGGACCAAAACACTATGAAAAAGACAAGTCGCTATTTGAAAGATTACTTCCTGTCTGTGATTTTATTAGTTTGCCAGATTTTCACCAGATCTGTGTTTTAATTTTAATAAGGTGGAAAAATAAAAAGACAAAATCCTAGAGCCAAGCATATGCTAAAACAAATGCTGCTACTGGCACATATTCATTTATATTTTGAGGAAGAAAATAATAAAATATAATACAAAGAACACATGGTCACTTCATTATTACTCAAACTACCATAAAAGCTGTCAAATTTCTCACGCGTTATAAATGTGATCTAATTATAACCCTTTAAAAGCACGAAGGCAGAAAGAGGGCAGGATGAGATCAGAGGGACTATGAACATGGTCAGAATGAGATTTACAAATCACACGCCTTCAAACAAAGGCAAATGAAAAACAGAAGTGTTTAATGGCACATAAACGGAAGACGATGTTGCCAGGTGTTAGAACAGATTAAAGTTTCCTTTTCATGCCTCAAGGCTTTTCTCCTGTTTCCACTGAGGATTTCATCAACAAATCTGAGAAAACCTAAACATGATAAACATCATCCTTTGATCACAATGGCACCCAAAATTATACATGACAGTGTTTCACAAAATCCAACCCAAAAATGCAACCAGGATTCAAATGAGACAGGTTAGAAAATTAGATTTCCATTAGATGGTATATATAACTTGTTACTTCAATAATATAACATTTTTAAATGAAGCTATGGTTATATGTTTGTCAAAACAACAGCTCTCCTCAAATACAATTCTAATATCTAATATAATTCTAATATCACTGATAAGAGAATGTTCTAGTGCATGATATTACTTATATATCCATGCGGTGTATTCCGTTCAGTGATAGGAGGATTCTGAAAGGTTCCAAAAACTGATGTTCTAACATATACTAACTATATAAAAAAAAAAGATATTTTTAAAGCATGGCTGTTAAATCTAGTAATCCGTTTGGTCAAAAAGGAATTAAACTTAATTTAAACCCAAATAGCTGAAACAGGAATTATACTATAACTGTTCAGATGTTGAAGCAACTTCAAATACAAAGCCATACAGACATCCCCCTTTGAAAAGACTGGTCACCGTGGCACAGTTATACTGAAGGAACTGAAGAAAAAGATTAAATATTACATACAAGTTTTGTCATAGAATGTCAAGAACTGGGCCTAAATATTCTTACCCTTATCAGAGAGCTTCAGAAGCCAAGTGAGAAGCGGGTATCCGTTCACATATACACTTGTTGCAATGACCTAGAGAATGTTCCAGAAAGCATAGAATGCAAGACAGCTTTTTTCCCTGACTGGACAATGCTTAGCCAATCAGAACAAAGGTGATCTCTGACCTCATTGGTTCCTGATACGGAGTAGAATTAAATTCTTCAATTTCTAAACATTCCAATGAAAACACAAGCCTTTGGCATGGCACAGCTTGCTGGAGCTCAACAATATAAAATGGGCAGACCACTCATGAAAATATCTGCATGCTTTATAGCCCAGAAGAGACAAGAATATCTGGAGCAACTCCATGCAAACACCAAAAACAGACGTGCAGTAAACACCGCTTAAGCCAAATATGATCTCACAGTACTGGAAACGTCAGTATTGCCACCACTATCCACCACTACGTCCGTGGAACTAAGCCTTCTGGCTCAAACAGTGGTAGCAGTCAGAGTACTTGACTGTAGTCACTCTATAGATACAGACAATTCAAATATTGAATCAAATACAATAAATTACACAGTTGGGCCACACATGTACTCAGCTATATAATAACCATAATAATCTTCTCTTTCCCAACAACTTCATGATCACTGAATTTTGTTACAGGACAAGCCACTTTACAAAGACTAATAAGGACCTGGACTCTGAAGGTATGCAACCAAACCTATGCGGAAGGTTTGGTGCACATAAGTCTGCACTGAGCATATGCATGTAAAACATCAGGGCCAGTGTGAGCATCTCATTACTGGTGAGAGAACGTGGGTTTGCGGCAAAGGCTGAATGCTTTGGATACCGGTACCGGCCAACAGATCAGGTCCAGATGACGACACTCAGACTATTAGGCTGCTGTTCCCTCAACATTACTGCATTTTTACAGCACTAACTGCACACAAAGCCAAAGCTAACGTTACCCTCCTCCTTTACCAGCCTGCACTACATGTTTCACTGCCCCGTGCTGTAATATTTCAGTGTAGTTTGCAACGTAATACTGTAAAGACAAACTGGCTGTTCGCTCATAGCTGACTGACGGATGCCAGTACAGTTTTATAATGAAATTTCTCAAAAGACTGAAATGCATTGTTTATATTTGCAATAACAGAAGCCCCAGGGGGACAATCTACTAAACTACATTTACAACATACAAATATTCTTTGCACCCGTCTCCCGCCAAGAGCTACGCAGGTGGGGTGAATGCACAGACATAATGAAAGCATCGAAATATTATATTATATATTTGTCCGCATTGGACTTTTTTGATAGATTGCCAGTTAGAAGTTTATTATGTAATCTTGACAAAGATATATATATACTATGGCAATCTAACAAGATATTTTCTTTATATTGTCTAGTGTTGAACTGAGGTCCATGCTAAGTCTTATTAAATTATGTTACGACTTCAATTTAAACTTTAATTGCGAGAAATGTCTTGGAAAGTTTATTCATCGTCACATTCGACCAACAAATAAAATAGCACACAATTTTTTTCTGTATTTACAAACTTTATAAACTATAAATCAGTGTTGGTAAGAACATTAATCTGACTATTCGACATACAATGGAAATGACACGCCTCTTACATATATCAACAAAAAATAAAGATATAATACTAGAATGATAATAAAAATGTTAAACGTTTAATGAGCACGGCCATGGTAAATAAAGGAGAGCGCGGATTGTTAATTAGCTCCCCAGGAGCACAGG
Organism: Petrocephalus microphthalmus; assembly: GCA_026774405.1. NCBI lineage: Eukaryota > Metazoa > Chordata > Actinopteri > Osteoglossiformes > Mormyridae > Petrocephalus > Petrocephalus microphthalmus. The sequence goes on along the minus strand of JAODKK010000105.1, from coordinate 11,800,608 downwards.
CGCTGAATGCGGTCCGGACCGAGGCGCACGGTGCGCCGGCTTCTCGGTGCCGCGGCCGCGCAAAGGCGGCTCCGGAGCGGAGGGGAGGCAGCCAGACGCCGATTATCAGCCAAAAACCCATGTGGCCGTTAAAACAGCATACGGCTGTGAGAGCATATACTGTCAGAGTGCGCGTTTAAGCGGCAGATGTGCGCAGTGGTACCCGGAAAGTTCGCTGTCAGACGCCGCGGCTCGGAGATGGCGCAGCGCAAAGCAGCTGTTACGCCACTATTTCTGCGACTTACGTATTTCAGGTAGGTATTTTTAAATAAAAAGAAAGTACGATGCATTTCTGTTAATTAAAAAAGATGAAACAAAGACTGCGGCATACCTTGCTGCTGTAGCGTCCGGATGTCGCAGGCGAAATGGGCCGAGAGCCGTCGCAGGTGGAGCTGCCGGTTAGTGGCGGTACATTCCTCAGACTGGGGTAAAGCTCAGCCTCGGGAGGTCCGATCACACCTTTATCATTGGCTATATTATCGGAAAAAAATACCTACATGTCAGAAATGGGCTCGATGGCTTTAAAAACTTTTTAAATACTATTTAAAAACTTTTCCGAGTAGTTTTTCTTGTTTTATATACCAGCCACTACAAAACCTAAAGGTAGAAGCGAATCCGTATTTCTGCCGAAGTCCCTGCTGTCGGCGCGGCGCCGGCAGGTGTGCGGTGCGGTGCGGTGCGGGGCGGTGTGCCGGACCTCCGCTCTGCCGGCCCTCTTACCCCCGTCTCTTAGGGGGCGCTTAACTCGCTCCGTGCCGACAGCCAGCGATGCTCCTCGCCGCTTTGAAGCCGCCCGTCTATAGCCGCCGCACGACACTAAATCTAAGGTGGGGAATCCGCCTGAACACGCCGCAGGACTGCTCTCATCCCCCAGTAATAAATATTTTACAGAAGTTAACTTTAAAGGGATGATTGATTTCAAACTTATTCGAACGAAGTTAAAATACTTTAAGTGATGTTTTAACTTTTCAATGTGTATCAGTAAATTAAGCGGACCCATTGACAGTCGGCGTCCCTTTCACGTACCTCTGAATCGGTTCGCGTCAAAGGCGTCGGTTTTATTTTGGAGGTATCTCGGCCTGCAATTACTTTTTACAGTAGCTGAGACATGATTTGTTTATTTGGTAACAGGGAATGATTCTGCCGCCGGAAGCTTGCTGTCTTACCCAAATTAGTGGATCTGTGGCTGTGGTAGGGAAATGCTCCTACAGGGACGAGAGACCCAGCCAAACAGCCATGTCCCCTTCATTGGCTGGGGAACATGTTGGCTTTTTGTTCACAGATAAACAAAATGAGGAATGAGCCTTAGGACCAGATAGAGGTCCCAATGTCTGATTTTTACTGGCCTCATCACACACATTCCAGACCACTAACTGGTTTTTATTGCCAACTGTGTTTTTTTTTGGTCTTCAATGCAAAAAAGAAAAGTATTTTAAAAATAACACAATTGTCATAATAAGCATTTTAAAAATAACACTCAAATACATTTTTGTCACGGTCTGCCCATGTGATCCTTGTGTGCCACGCCCCCTTGTTCCCCACGTGCGTTTCCCTAATCGTGCCCAGC
>JAODKK010000105.1:11712981-11723579 GCA_026774405.1 Petrocephalus microphthalmus | reverse complement strand
CAGGCCCGAGTGGGGTCACTGTTTACACGCGAAGGCAGGCCCGAGTGGGGTCACTGTTTACACGCGAAGGCAGGCCCTAGTTTATACGCGAAGGCAGGCCCTTGTGGGGTCACTGTTTACACGCGAAGGCAGGCCTGAGTGGGGTTACACTGTTTACACGCGAAGGCAGGCCTGAGTGGGGTTCACCTTGTGTCCTTGTGTTGTCAGTGCAAGCAAAGTCTACACACAAGTAAGGACCTTCTGACAGAGCTCTACTCTGGTTTTACAGTAACAATCCTGTTAAATACAGTGGGGATTCCTCATAGCCAGGTCACAGCTATGATAGAAAAATATTGTATGTTAGGGCATTTCCTGTGCTCAGTACCCAGTCTTCCGAAAAAATCCAGTCTCCTTTGTCTGTGCTGCCTTAATATATATTTAAACAATCACATCCTTTCATACCATGACATGTAAATAAAAAAATGCATCCTCCATTTACCTGAGCAATTTGCAATAAGAGTAGGTCAATACTCATAAAAAATATTGCAATAGCACATTTGTGATGAGGTATTCTATTCTTATCTGTGTATGTGTGTGATATAAGGCAGCACACAAAACATTTGCATGTTTTTATTATATTTCTTTGTATCTTGTACAATGTTTTGTTATAAAATACATTAACATATTTATATTATGTGTATAATTCAGATATAAGAGAAAGACTCCTACTTTTATTTGTGCCCTTTTTCTTTAAGAAAACATTTCAGGAAGAGTGTGTTTTTGATATTTTAAGATCTTCAGCATCCTGCAGTTAACTGCACAAATGTTAAACCTTATTGATTTTTAATCAATATCAATAACCAGCTTTTCTAGACATGATAATGAGGCATTTAACTTGTTAAAGGGGGATGCGTCAAAGGAAGACAATCAGCTGCTTCCTACAGTCATTATCCTAGTTATCCTAGTGACACGCCCAGTGTTTATAGGAAAGCGGCCAGTATAACATTATAATATATGATTGCTATTTCAGAGATCTTAATACTTAGTCGGTATAACATACTTTGGGGTCTGATGAAAGCTGATACTGAAATCAAATAAACAGTGATGGTTTTCAGAACAAATGAATTTTGCTTTCTTTAGACTTTGATAATGACGTCAGAACAGGAGTCTATTGATGACATGAGCATGTGTGAGCAAGGCCCGGCCCTCTTCCATGGCCATGCAATACTGCATATGAAAGTAGATATGAACATTCATACTAAATCTGAATTTTTGTCCAATCATCTTCATTATGATGTTACTCCCTCTCTCTTCCTACTCATGTGCTTTTGCTCAAGGGCAGTGAATTCTGTAGGGCATAAAGCTTTTTGAGAACATAAATTGCAATACAATTCTTTTATGATTATAGCCTTTCTAAACTTAATAAGCATATTGATTTCAGCTCCTGTTTTTCCCCTGAAAATAAACAACGGAATGCCACTGGCAAGAGGCCAGAGCCTGTCGTGAGGTTCCACAGACACGCTTCCCGAGTGACTGACTAACGAGAGGGGGGGCCATATCTCATCTATACAGCACATTTTACCTTAAAATCTAACGTCATATTTTGGTCATTTTAGTTCGTTTGAAACTTGTCTCCCTCCTTCCTGCTCTAGTTGCATGCGTTCTCAGAAAGACACAAACACGACAAGGCAGAAGGTCTCTGTATCTTAGCAACAGGCTGCTGTAATTACTGTGACAGAAATACATTAGTATGCCAGCTATGAAACAATATGCCTTTGCTCTACTCTCTCTGCTGTTGGCTTAGATGGCCCACCATCCTCAACCTCGCCTCCCCATTTAAGGCTAGAACCCACACAGCTGGCTCATCTGGTGGTGTAGGGCCTTGCTCTGCTGTAAAGGAGGATGTACTGCACCCAGCCCTACACACCTTTTCTGTTGCGCACAGACATGCCTTGGATTGGAGCCAGTGACCCTGCAGGCTCAGACGCCCAGAGATCTCACTCTCTGGCCACGCTGTGCTGCTTTTGTTTAACAGGATTCCAGCCAGAGCTCCGCCGCAGGACTGTGTTTTTGTCACATTACTAGTGATCTGTCTGCCTCCCCCAACCACTGTTTGTGCTCAGGCACACACTCGCATGCACACTGACACCCACACTCGAACACACGGAAAAAGGGATGTAAGGTGGTGTAGCCTAGCAACAGGCGAGGTAATTACCGTGACAAGCGAGGAGCTGGCGTGCCATATAGCATGTGGAGAAAACAGCCGATCTGATTTGTGCAGAAGGGGGACGCTCTCCTTAGCATGCTGCAGCAAATGCATAGTGCTGCTTATTTTTGCCTGATGGAGACAATTGATTTACTTGTTGAGCAAACTGCATTTTATAATTCATACAGATTTAAAGGCTTACTGGGAAACAAAAACATTTATAATTCTTAAGAATTATACATATTCTGTATATAATAGTCTATAAAATATATCAATTCTATAAAACTGCATGATAAGCTGTATACATGAATCAATGTACATTTGTCTTTCTCAGCATGTAAATGGACACAGAACTTTATTAGACTTTCATCAGACATGCATCTAATCCTGACCAATCAAACACAGCAGTGGATGGATGTGAGCAGCGTCAGGCTGGCCGGGGGACTCCCCTGAGCACAGCAGTGGATGGATGTGAGCAGCGTCAGGCTGGCCGGGGGACTCCCCTGAGCACAGCAGTGGATGGATGTGAGCAGCGTCAGGCTGGCCGGGGGACTCCCCTGAGCACAGCAGAATATTGCTGCTCCCCTGCTAATGGACAGGAGGCTCCTTAGAGCATTGGGCAGCTTGGGGAGTTCACCAGTCGCCTTGCTGATTGGCTCCATCCACTTGGCCGAGGTCCAGCACAGCAGGCCAGCCCAGCCCATTACCATTATATGCAAACCATTCCAGCTCTGCATTACATCTTCTGCTGAGTGAGCCAGCAGGCACGTGAAACATTAGGACAGTATAGCACATACATACTAGAATATTCAGCTGAACATGGATACAGCTTTGGAGGTCCATTGCACTTTTCTGTTGATTAGGTGGCGTCCTTTTTCAAGAGAGGCTGGTCAGCTCCTTTGCTCCCCCTGTGGGTCACATACATCTAGGGGCATAGCAACCGAGGGGATGTGTAGCCCCGCCCAATGCATTCACCACCCCCCCCTATGAATAAAGCTTTGCATTTAAATTATTAGCATGCATCCCCTTCCAATATCGAATTCTGTCTTATGCACTTGCACACGCCTCCATATGGGTGTCACTTCTTTGGACCATGGTTGTTACAAACGTACTGAAAAAAGTAATTAATTACGACCAATCGTGTGTTTTTTTCATAGGTTCTGGGACAAGGGACAAAGTGAAAGCTGTTAACGGGCTCTGAGAACAGTGGGCCAGTGCAGAATGGGGTTCCATGGTTCCCTGTGAGTCCTAGACGAGAAGCAGCCACGAGGCCGGACAAGGGGGCAGCCAAAGGAGGGGGAGGGGGAGGGGCAGGAGGAGCAGCGGCCAGCAGGGGGCGGCCAGGCCTGTCTGAGCAGCACCAGGGATGGCCAATGGGAATGAGAGCAGCGAAGGGCCCAGCATCCCCCTGGCGGCGGCTGTGGCGGCGGGAGGCGTGGCGGGCGGGAGCTCCTCGTCGCCGGGGTCCACTTACGCCAAGCTGCTGCTCCTGGGGCTGATCATCTGCGTCAGCCTGCTGGGAAACCTGCTGGTCTCCTTGCTGGTCCTGCGTGACAGAGCCCTGCACAAGGCGCCCTACTACTTCCTGCTAGACCTCTGCCTGGCAGACACCATCCGCTCGGCCGTCTGCTTCCCCTTCGTCCTGGTGTCCATCAAGAACGGCTCTGCCTGGACCTACAGCGTGCTGAGCTGCAAGGTGGTGGCCTTCATGGCCGTCCTCTTCTGCTTCCACGCCGCCTTCATGCTCTTCTGCATCAGCGTCACGCGCTACATGGCCATCGCGCACCACCGCTTCTACTCCAAGCGCATGACCTTCTGGACCTGCGTGGCTGTGGTCTGCATGGTGTGGACCCTGTCCGTCGCCATGGCGTTTCCTCCCGTCTTTGACGTGGGCACCTACAAGTTCATCCGTGAGGAGGACCAGTGCATCTTCGAGCACCGCTACTTCAAGGCCAACGACACGCTGGGCTTCATGCTGATGCTGGCGGTGCTCATCCTGGCCACCCACGTAGTCTACATGAAGCTCCTCCTCTTCGAGTACAAGCACCGCAAGATGAAGCCCATTCAGATGGTGCCCGCCATCAGCCAGAACTGGACCTTCCACGGACCAGGCGCCACTGGCCAGGCAGCGGCAAACTGGATCGCTGGATTTGGCCGGGGGCCCATGCCGCCCACGCTGCTGGGCATCCGGCAGAACCTGCACAACCAGAACCGACGCCTCTTGGGCATGGAGGAGTTCAAAGCGGAGAAGCGGCTGGGCAGGATGTTCTATGTGATCACGCTGTTCTTCTTGGTACTTTGGTCCCCTTACATAGTGGCCTGCTACTGGCGTGTCTTTGTGAAAGCCTGCACCATCCCCCATCGGTACCTCTCCACCACCGTCTGGATGAGCTTTGCCCAGGCCGGGGTCAACCCCATCATCTGCTTCTTCCTTAACAAGGACCTAAAGAAGGGGCTATTAGCCCACCTGCCTCCATGCTGTAGGACTACACCTCAGCTGCCCCGGGAGCCTTACTGCGTCATGTGAAGGGACAGGGAGGGAAAGAGGCTGACATCAGGGGAGGCAGCAGAGGCAGCAGCCCGAGGGACCATGCCAGCCGGTGTGGCCTTTGATTCAGAGTCAGATGTATTACAGGTTGGCTGTAGAGAGAAGGTGGAGGATTTCTACTATATTATAATTTCTCTCTATTAAAAGAGAAGTTTTCTTATGTCCTGTTCTAAAATCTACACATCCAATTTTAAAATGAATATAAGAAGTCCAATTTGAGGTTTATGTCAGGCCAGAGGTGTGGCACAAAGACGGCAACCATTAAGCTGTTATTATCTTGGAGGAAGGCGTTATTGTGACAGTAATTATGCTTTTGCAGGTGGATTAACAAGCAGGTCACCCAGCAGAAATGCCATTACCAGCACTCTAAGGCTGCTTGGTCTTATTAAAGACTGCTTTACATAATAAAAAACATCATCTAAAACATATTCCGAACATTCAATACTTCGGGAGAACAACTTAGTTCAAGAACCAAATTTAATGCATGTATATATTCTAAGCTTTGATGTGAAATGAATGTAAAATTTATGGAAAATTTAAAAATTAGATTTATTCCAATCCCAGGGGCCACTTTCCTGCCCAAGACAGTGCACCTTTGGCAGTCGGGCCTGCTGAAATGCTGCAAGTGAGATTTCAGTTCAGCTGGCATCCCATTTCGCAAGTAGACACGGGCACTGATTGGCTGCCTGAGCTGTGTCCTCCGCCCTTTCCTAGACAGTCACGTGATTCACACTGGACATCCACAGTGATGGAGCAGCCTGAGTTTGCCTCATCTGCGAGAATCAAAGGCAGCACTATCATGGTCAAGGTGAAATATATTTATGTATATTTCTGAGTTTCTGTAAATTATAGCATATTTGGGCATTCTATTGCCTTGCCTGGCTTTAAGGTCCTATTTGATTATGATAAATGATTATTATTATTGATGTGTTTATTTATCTTAAACTTATTTATAGGTTGGTTTGACAAACGTAAAGGTATTTAAGTCCTTTGTTGCACATTCTGACCTTTTCATGTCCTTTTAAAAGCTGTATTCCAATACAAAGTACACTGGATTAAATGGTAAATTCATGAGCGTGAAGCGTGAGAATACTGTGCAAATACACTGGACACTGTAAACAAGGGCTTTTGTAGCACATGGGTCACTTACCAGAAGGAATTGTTCTGTTCTGGTTTTCCAGACTAAATGAGGGAGGAACATGCAGAGAAACAGATTGTACCATGAAGCATAATCTAAAGAAGGGTTACCTGCTTAAGGTACATCAAAAGGAACGTTATCAGGAATTGCCTAAAACACAGAAGCAGAGCCATATTTTCTATGTCAGTCTTTGGTATTGGCATGAGCAACTAATGCGCTCCAATCAAGAAATACGGTACAATACATTAGTACTGTGGCATCTCAGCCGTGGGGCAAGGGAGGGGCTTATTGCCCTATTTCAATGAATTGTAAGGAGGAAACAAGCGAGGGCAAGAATTAAAAAAAAAACTTGTCTACTGAATCAGTTCACTCAATTTGCCGCCTAAGCTTTCAGCTGCTTCAGTCAGCGACTGCAGACTAAATGAAGGTGTGACTTACAGCAGCGAAAGAATAATGACTCAGAATGAAAAGCAGCCAGGGACTAAAGTAGCCCGTTTCTAGCCTGGTAACTTTCCTTGTGGCTTAACATTCAAAAGCAGATGACAGATTAGGACATATGACAGCAAAGGGCCACGCAGGGGCCTGGGGAGGCCACAGCGAACAGTACAGCTGTGAAAGGCAACAAGCACTCAGACACAGAGTAATATAGGGCCCATCCATCCACCCATCCATCCACCCATCCATCCTCTAACCTGCTGCCCGGGTCGCAGTGCACACACATGCAAAACTGATATATGCATTTAGTAGAGAACTATTTCAGTCTGAAGACTGGCACTGCTGTTAATTGGAATGGGAATAATGGGAAGCCAGGTTGAAAATGTTGATGTGGTCTCCCTGTAATGTCAGCAACTTGCAGGAGTGATAGAATGTGAAATTTTTTAAATGTTGAGTCATTCCTGCTAGTAGGATTTTTTAAAATATAATAATGAATGATACAAGAATCAAACCATCAATGGCGGACTTCGGTAGAAAAGAATGCCAGTGTATTTAAATACCTGATTAGCTGATTATATCATTTGAATTAAAAAAAATAAGAAAATAAAATGTATACTGAAGGAAGTAGGGAGTAATACCTATTTATCTAAGATAATGCCAGATTATTTATGTTTGTTTATTGGCTAGAATGAGAAAAATAAAACAAACCCAACTCGTTAACAGATAATGATCCAGGACTCTTTGTAACGGCCTTATATTGTCCAGTGTCAGATGGGGCACAGATACAGGTATAATTTGTTTTGTGTGCCTGTTGTTTCTTTACCTGATATCCGGAAATGGTAGAAGAACGCCAGTGGAGAAAACTGCCCGTTGGAGGAGGCATCTTCTACTTAAGTTTTGCTCATACAGAGCGGAGTAACACCCCCCCCCCCCATCCAGCAGGAATCGAGTACAAACAGACGCCGAAGAGGAGCCAAATGAATAGAGAAACATTTCAGCAAATGAGAAGTGTGTAAGGAGAAAAGACTGAAGAATAGTGAGCTGGTGCCCTTGAGGATTTCACAAGCGGATATGATTCGTGTGGATTTCTTGTAGTGACTTTTACTCATCCTGGGGGTTGTGTGGGGAAGGGATGGGGGGTGCAGCAGACCACAGAGTGGATGGGGGCAGTGCAGAGAACAGCTTTTTTATTGATCATAAATGCCTGTTTTGACTTTTTGAGTTTCTTCAGGCATACTATCTTTTGTAAATTTACTGTGACCTCTGTAATATCCAACGTGTATAATATGGACTCTCTTGGGGGGGAGGGGTCTTGGTCAGATTTCTACCACGCATGTCTGTGTGTATGTGTGTGATTGTGAGGGACAGATGATTGGCTAGGAGGGAAGGTTCATTCCATGTATTTGAAAAGAAAAATGGCCACATACCATGGAGGTTTACTTTAAAATGTTCACTCCTGTTTTAATGCTTTGCTCAGTCTTTCCCTCAGCCACTGAACAGACGTACAGAAGCAGTGCTTCAGCTCAGCCTAAGCTCGCTCTAACTGGACAGTAGTGTTTAATCCCAAATTAATTCCAATTTCAGAATGCTAGATTTCCAAAGAACTTTGAACGGAGACAACACATTGTCCATTAGCAGACTGAGAAATAGATGATAAAGTACTAAACTAAGCTATAGCTAATTAGAATTAATCGTTGCCCAAACAATATCTAAGCTGTGGGTGAGTATGGGAAAGTAAGATATCACACTTGCTGTATAGATAGTTTTAAATATCAGTAAGACGAAACTAAGAGAAGCAACGGAAGGTGGACTTGTGTCTACATTAGTAGCAGTTAAAACTTGTGGGTGTTTGGTTTCAGCCCTTTTATATTTAAGTTTTCACTTCTCAGCCCCAGTAACATGCTGCTTTCTGTAAGAATTTCCTAGTTGCCCAGTGCTGACAGTTTGATACCTTTGTCACCACGAGTTTCCTATCGGAATAGCATAACGTTGGTTGACACCTTAATCACGTTTTTTTTTTTTTTCCCTCAGTAGTTCTTTTACAGTAATTTGTCATGGGAACCAATCTTTTAAACACACTAAGAGTTTTTGAAGTGAAATATTAAACATTAAGTGTGGAAAAAGCCCCTGGTAAGTATAAAATGATTTTTTAATAAGTCACAAAATGTAAATTTTTTTCTTCTATTTATTTTTTTTTCAAAAATTCTTTGTTCATCAGACATTCAAAGTTTTAATCCGGAACCTAGATTTAAATCCTAATACTAGATTTTTTTATATTGAAAATATAAAAAGAAAAAAAAACAAATCAACAAAACAGAAGCTCTTACAACTTAGAATACATATTTTCCCCTAAAACCTATATGTGAATCCGAGGAAAATGAGATCATAGTTACAATATTAATTTTGTGATTAAAGATACTGAAATAGCTAACCCGATATCTAATGTATCAATATGTTTTTTAACCAAGGCACTGCCTCTGCTGGTCATAAAGAAACATTTACTTTTATAATTATAATTATGTTATAAAACGGTCTTCAGAAAGAGTAAATAACATTACATATACAGCATATTTCAGTACATATTGAACTACCCTAGCCTTGCTATAGGGTTAGGGCACTCGCTTTGTACAGAAATTGCATAGTTAATTCTGTCACCTATAAAGAACGTGTCACTGAAAGATGAAAGAAAAACTGTATATAGTGAGGTAATATTTAATAGTAGTAGAACCGGTTCAGTTTTATGAGCAATATTTTTCAGAATTACACTTCCTGGAATTTCACTAAAAAACAAGGTCTGAACATAAACCTTAAATTCTGTAAGCACTACTGTCCTCTTGGCCCACTTACAGTGATTAGTCAGGAGTAACATTTTTCATAATCTCAAGTATGTGGTTAACTACATAAAACAAAGAAGAAGGGAGGGTAGATGGATGAACACATTCTTTTCTGTACATTTGAAGTGGGTTTTTTGCCATCCTGCCAATAAAAGTCTACTTTTGATGCATTTCAGATACTTTGTTTCCAGTTCCAAATGAAAGTATATTATTTGCATGAAAAGACAGTTATTCTAAGAGGAAGGAAATTACACAATGGAGCTTAAACACATGTAACAATAGCAGCTGTGTTTTGCTTAATCTGACCTATATTCTAAAGCTCATGAAAAAACACAATAAAATGGTAAAATACAGAATTAAAATCTATAATTAACAATTTATCTCAAAACATACACAGAGGACAGCATATATATGATTATGGCAGTTTGCCATACAGTTTCAATTGGCAACTTGCAGTGTTGGAGAGGGCCAGTGCTCAGTCAACAAGACAGATTTCCAGAGTACTGCAAAGTAGCAACAACTGCAATAAAGCAGAAGGCAAAAGGTGTTAATTCCCACTGAGCTATTGACTGACTAGATTTAATTAGATGTTTTATGAACAAACTTAACTATATCCAACATCCCTGAGTAGAGATGCACTGATTGCAATTTTCTTGGCCGATTCTAGGGGTGTACGGTATAAGCGGTATAAATTTGGCCAACGGGAGAGATTTTGATTATACTGACCTACCATGGTAGTGGTTGTTGATGATCAGAGCATGTGTGCTGAGCGGTGAGAATTTCTGCTCCTCGCCAGCGAGGCTGTCAGCTCTGCCTGCTCCTCCGCTCAATACCGCCCTGTGCTCCATTAAAATTCACCCCGCTCGTTCCAATTTGGGCGTGCCTCAGACTCACGGTGTGGGCGTAAACACCGTGAGTCTGAGGAGTAAAACACCACTCCACGCTTTCAACTTTATCCTTACGGCTGCAGCAAGAGTCCACATCAATAAAATACGTTTTTTTTTTTTAAACGTATTTTATTGATGTGGACTCTTTTTATTAATAATCATTAAGAAATCATACCTCAATTAAAGATGTTTTATGAGATTAATCAGGGTTAGTAGCGACATGTCTTGTTGATTATAACCGTATATTGAGCTTGAAAGGGACATGGTTTATTGGGTTTAACGTATATAAAATACGTATACGAATTATGTACTGAGCTCCATAGCAAAATGTTTGTTGAGCGGGCATGAACTGAATAATTATTACGTTGAGAAAAGTACAATGTCAGGAATTTTACTTCACCGATATGCATTTAACCACAGGGCTAGTTAGATAACACGCAATTTACATTTTTAGGCGCATGCAGACTAAAGCAGTAGCCACGAAGTTGAAGTTACCGTGTTCATGCCAATGTGATAATTAACAAAGCCTTGACAGTTAAACATCGGCAAAGACCCAAATATACTTCAATAA
>JAODKK010000105.1:11702778-11712881 GCA_026774405.1 Petrocephalus microphthalmus | reverse complement strand
CCGTGTTCATGCCAATGTGATAATTAACAAAGCCTTGACAGTTAAACATCGGCAAAGACCCAAATATACTTCAATAATGTAATAAAATCGAATCTGATGTACATATGATTAATCAAGTAAAATGTCAGTTATAGTCAATAAAACTGTTCGCTATGGATCCAAGTACACATTAATAATGTAACGAAACGTCGGCAGCACTATCAAGCTAAATGTAAACGATTTCTTAATAACCGGAGGAGCTTTTTGCAAGAACTGGTGCAACGTCCATAATATGGACATGTTTTGGATATAAGGATAATGAGCAGAAAAAAAACTATCTGCAAAATATGCAGGGCAATAGTGATTGCAATGGGAGGTAACACGAGCACTCTGTTTTAAATAGGTGTGCACATCAGATGGTCTTCATCCAAATAGGGATGGAGTCATGCAACTAGTCTAATTTTATTAGTTTTATAGCTTTTGGTTTTGTGTCTTAATTGTTTTCTGCATACCTACAGTTTACAGATCGAACTGGTATTTTTAATACAAGATACTTTGGTGATAAAACCACAGAAAAATTACTTTAAAGGTTTTCCATATTTTCTTCTAAAATTGCAGTAATATTCACAACTACTTTGAAACATGTTAACAGTTTAAAAAACAACTTCCTGCTGCAGTGCGTTCGCTATGGGCGTATGTTACCCATTCAGAAACAGTTATATTGACATTTACATGCCAAATAATACACTGCAATATATACCATCTACCGTCTATTGTCCAAATTATACCGCAATATGAATTTTAGGCCATATCGCACAGCCCTAGTGCATCATCATGGAAATTTTTAACCAGGAGATTAAAATTACCTTGTAATCCAAAATTCATCGATTTCTTACTTCTGAAAAGTAAACAGTAAAAATAATTTATTTTTTTTTATACATAGAAAGGTTTAAGTTTTCAGAACAAGTTCATGGTTAACAGAACAATCCTACCATCTAGTGGAAACTAGGAGTATGTCCAAGATTTAAAGTCTCTGAAAAACTTTAGTTTATAACACACACACACACACACACATATACAATTATACATATACACACATATATATATATACACATATATATATATACACATATATATACACACACACATACATATATATATACACATATACATACATACATATATACACATCATTATTATTTTTATTATTATCATTATTATTATTATTATATACACGCACAGTGCAAAGGTTCAAAATATGGAAATTGAGAATTGTGATTTGACGGTTAATTGCTGTACTGATCCAACTGAACACGCGAAAGCAGGTGAATGAAAATCAAGTTTGATATAAGCATGAACTTGCGTGTCAGCAAAAAGCAACGGGAATAAAGTTTTATTTACATCGTTTTTGCAAAATGTATTCATCCAGTCTGAGATATACAATGGTATAAAAATGGTCCATACTAAACATTAAAGATGACAGAATAACAAACACCTGGACTTTGCCGACAAACCCATTGACTAAACAGCACAAGAGCCAGGATTGTTACTGGAAAAACAGTCTTTATTTAATGACCAGTATGCAAGCCAGAAAATCACTTCAAAAACATCAGTGTTGCATTCATTCATTCACATTTTACTTCAGTAACCATTCATTTGAAGATGACCAGAGGCTGCAATACCATTTAGATAAAAAAATTTAAACATACAATAAATCAAAAATCAAAGAACATTTTAGAGATTTCTTTTGTTGCACAAAACCATAATTCCACCAGGAAAAGTGGATGACTCAGGGTTGTAGTAGATGGTCTTTGGTTAAGATGACAGTAATCCACTGTTCAGCTATGGATTCCAACAGATCAAAGGAGAACAGAACCAATCAAATCAGGTCCAAGAAATATAAAGCATGCATTTCTCAGTATTTCAGAAAATAAAGATTAGTTCTTTTACCCTAAAATCCATGCTACATAAGGGAGGGGGGCAGAAAAAATAGGAGGCAGATTGCTACTTGTATTTGCTCTGGATGTAGTGGGTCTTCTTATATAACAAACACTTAGTGCCAACCCTAAGACATGGATAAACTACACTAACCCACACTATTCACCAAACAGAGCATGTAGACCCCTGAGTAAGTTTCTGGAATACAGCCACTACTTCTACATGAAAAGACCAAGCCACAAGAGCACTTTAAAAAGACAGTGGTAAAAGGAATTAAATGGAGGCTTATAAAAAATCTTCAATATTACTTTTTCCACACTTGATAGTAACTGATACTATTCATAAAACTCTGGAGTGATTTTCTGTTCTTTAAAAATATTTTTCAAATGTAGATTGCGTACCATGAACCAGCAAAATGATAAAATTGCGAAGAGAAAACAAAATTGCTTTGCCAGATCTCACCTCAGGCAATATCACATTCATTCAATATCACAAGGTTACATAAAATATTTAGAACAAGAGGTCATATATACAACCCATTAGATATAGAGACAGATCAAATGGAACGTAAACTGGGGAAATATCTGCAACCCTAGACTGACGGACAGACTGACTGAAGGTTTGGCACAAGTGCTGAGAGGCACAGGAGAGTCACATGCCGCCCCAACAAAGCTACATACAGTACTGTTAGAGCAGAGAGAAATGGCTACGTTATATTTCAATACATGTTCTGCTTTTAAGACCTGAAATTGATTCCCATTCCCTAGCCCTTTGTTCATGTACATGCAAGCCTCCCAAAATCATAAATACACATGCATGAGTAAGAGTTTCTGTAAGCCATACAGAGATGCACACAGAGCATATCACAGGACATATACACACATTTTCATGCTTCCACAAACGTATCCATGAACTGCAGAGATCAGAACAATCATTGGACATGGGCTGAAATGGACAGTAATTCCAGTGTTCATTATCATCCATTTCAAGAAGGGTGCTTTCACACAAGGACATTTTGCAATAAAATGTGTGCACTACTGTGCACAGTAGTTAGTGAAGTTTACACATAACATCAATTAAATGAGTTTTCATCAAAAGATGATCACAAACTATTAAACAGCTGGTCGTGTACTCAGCTTCTTGAAGGGGCCCTTGGCAGCTGCAGCTCAGCCACGCGACTCTGGCCCCTGGGGCCTCATTCTCTAGGGGCCCTTGGCGGCTTCAGCTCAGCCACGCGACTCTGGCCCCTGGGGCCACATTCTCTAGGGGCCCTTGGCAGCTGCAGCTCAGCCACACGACTCTGGCCCCTGGGGCATCATTCTGAAGGGGCCCTTGGCGGCTTCAGCTCAGCCACACGACTCTGGCCCCTGGGGCCTCATTCTGAAGGGGCCCTTGGCGGCTTCAGCTCTGCCACACGACTCTGGCCCCTGGGACCTCATTCTGCTTTTCACCCTTTTTACCACCTCATTAGATGGCAGCTTGAGAGCGGGCTGAAATATCCAGGGTTTACAGTGAAACTGGGAAGGACACAGGACAATCTCACTGCCTTTACGAAATAAATGACAATGTGTCCGCGTGAAAGACTGCTAATACAATAGACGGGGGGAAACAACTAAAATTAAACATTGAAAAGAGAAAAAAACCTGTACAAGAGCCACTTGGACCACACACCCCCCATGATCACCAATGCTTACATTCCATACAGCTTAAAACAGATACTTTCGACAGGACTCCACCCCACACTTGCACTCCACTCTAAGCCGCCTCTTTGGGGAACCTGGAAGTCCAGCCAGACTGAAATTTGAATCCATTCTTGTGCTTTCCGCATCCACTGGGTCAACTGAAAACAGGTCGAGGTGGGAGTGTGTCAGTGATAATCTACCTTTAGGCTTCCATTTTAATAGACATATACAAAAAGTTACCATCTGCAGGGATCTGAAACTAACACCAGCAGTGTTAAGTACCTTAAGAGCATTTCAACCAACTGCAGCATGCATGGTATTGACAGAATGACAGGCACCTTTAATAAGTTCTAATAAATAAGTGTATTCAAGCAGGTGGTCTGGCTTTAATATTCACTTCAACTCACCTGTGATTAATTACAGGCGCTGGCAACTTACAAGTCACACACTGAACCAGTTTAAATACAGGAAAAGTCAATCAGACCTGTACTTTGTGTGTCTGTGTATACCACACTTATCAAGAAGCGTAAGGTGGATGGAAGCAAAAAAAAAAAAAAAGATGAAAGATTTCAGTGAAGGAATGTTTGAAAAGTGGAGAATGAACCTCGATCAACTGTCAAAGACTCAAGCTGACTTTCAGGCAAGGCACAACAATTTCAACTCGCACTACCCTTCACCAACAACATGGCAAGACAGCCAGGGCAACTGCACTGCTGACACACATAATAAAGCCAGACAGTGTGGTAAAACAAACATGAGCAAGCCAAACTCCTTCTGGGGGAATGTACTCTGGATGATGAGATAATGAAGGACATCTATGTGTTTATAGAAAAAAGAAGGAAGCCTTCAAAAGACAAGAACAATGTTCCTACAGCCAAACGAGGAGGAGCTTCGCAGGCATTTTGGGCGTGCCCTGCTGGCTTTGGAAATGCATGCCTTGGAACTGTGCATGGCATCATGACGTCTCATGAAAGGCCATGGTTCTATCAGCAAGAAAATGCCCCAAAGCACACTTCAAAACACCAAGATCTGGTGTTGACACAGAAACCTTTGCAATGTCAGCATCTTTGCTGGGTGTATTATCTGGGGAAAAACTGCAGCTATACAACCATACTTATTAATTGCCAAAGCATGCACCACCAAACACACAGAGGCCATATCCACTTACTTTGCATTTTGTAGTCGAACGTGAGCTCCTCACCAGGTTTGACGTGCCGGGTGGAGAAAAAGGCTATTCTAGGCAGGCGCTCATCGAGGTTGTCGATAAACACGTTGTATACCTGCAGATTGGGGTTGCACTGCAGTCAAGGAGCAGACAGAGACACTAGTCAAGGACGAGCGAGGAAGATGCATGGCTTTCATTAAGCAATCATGACTTAAACTGCACGCGTCTGAACACCAGAAAGCAATGAGAACACTTGGGAGCCTTGAATGAATGTTTGCAAGTTTTTTTTTTCTTTTTATTTAATAACAATAAAGCTATCAAGTTGAAAAATAAAGAAAATGCTGAAAACTGAAGACAAGGAAAGAAAACAGCCTGCAAGGTGAGCGATGTTACTACTGACACCGCATGTTATGTGCATGCATAAGATGGCGATAGCTGGTTGGGACCATGAACAAATTTACTGTCACAGGAAACAGTTTAGCAAGTTTTGCAGTTTTAACGATTGTTCTTTTTCAATATTACCTAGTATGCTTAAAAAAAAAAAAAAGAAAAAAAAAAAAAGAGCCTTTTTGCCTTACAGGAGCTTTTGCACGAGCTCTGCATGCACTCTCCAAGCCGACTGCATTCATTTTCGTCTTTGCCGTTTGACTCACTGATGCATAAACAGTGCAGCACTTATGCAAGAAATTTAAACATGAGCGATAATGAAAAAAGTGAATGAGAACTGGTCACCAAAAGACATTCATCTTCAATATTCAAACAACACTGAGCAAGAGCAAGTAAATCATTTGCACTGCTTTGTTGGTGCAACTCGCAAAGGAAACACCACCAAATTACTGGACAGACTGTTAGTGAATAGTAACTTATATTTGTTATTTCTTATTTGGGGTGATTATTCAACTCCTATAATTTCATAAATACTGCAATTTGATTTCTACAGGCTGAAAAGGTGTGAAAGAAAAATAGCACAACATATTTACACTTGATACCATTTATCTATAGGCAGTTTTACACTTGATACCGTTTATCTATAGGCTGTTTTCATGCAAAGTGACACGCCTGAGAAATCAGGCGGAGCAGCTTCCTGTATTAATTGAGGTTTAAGGTGTCAAACCCCAGTCCTGGGGGCCCGTGCCCTGGGTACTTCAGTCCTTTCCCTGGGGGCCCGTGCCCTGGGTACTTTAGTCCTTTCCCTGATCCACCACAAATGATTGAGCTGAAGAGCTGTGTGGTAATTAGCAATGAGCTGGGAGGGGTTAAATGAGGATGATCCCAAAAATGTGCAGGGCTCCGGCCCCCCAGGACTGCAGTCTGACACCAGCCACTGGCTCAGAGGAGTGATGGCGTGCAGCCTTTCCCACCAAAGACAGCCCACCACACATACTCACACTGTGGTTGACAAAATGGGAAATGTTGCCATGGTTAGCAGCATCCACCGTGTATACGTCCTCCACATAGTCCAGGTCAAACAGGTAGGTGGCACCTTGGCGGTCATAGATATGGCCCCGTTTCTCCGCCTCCTCGGTCGTGATGATCTGAGAGACAAGTGAGCCCGTCAGCTGGAGAGACAGCAGCAGCCCAGCAGAGCTGCCGACACTGATCTTGGCCAGCCAGCCTATGCGGGATCACCAACAGGGCAGGCCTTCCCAGCCTATGCGGGATCACCAACAGGGCAGGCCTTCCCAGCCTATGCGGGATCACCAACAGGGCCGCCATTCCATTGTAAGCTCCCAGTTTACCTTGAGAGTAACATTTTCTGTCCTTTATTAGATTCTCAAAATGGAATCAATGAAGACAAAAGCTTCTCCAAAAATGTTTGGAGCTACAGTATGACATTTTTAATACCTGGATGGAAAAAGTCATGTGATCAGTGAGCCTGAACTGGCAAGACTATCCACCACAACACACATTTAGCATAGCTGCATAGATGTAAAATGTGCTTCAGAATGACACACATGCTCTAATTTGGTTAGTTCAACACTCCAGCACCTTGATATTTTGAGCTAAAGACAGTCATTTGATTAGGCAGAGAATTCCACACCACACTCCTGATGCTGAGAGACTATTTATAGCCTGTGGGGGCTCACCAGGTAAAACCAGTGCTGTGAGCTACAAATATACAATCATATGCATGGTGAGAGGAGGAGTGCGTGTGGCAGGTTCGCCCCACTAGCAGGATTAGATGCCCAGACCTGGAAATTACAGACTGGGTTCAACGGTCCTTTGTCAAAGCTGGCTGGCACTCTTTAATGAGCACAGGATGAACCTAAGAGTTCAGTAGTTAGCCCAAAGAGAGGGAAATCCCTATGACAGAGAAAACGTATTTAGGAGAGCTTGGCTGGAAGCCTAGATAAGCATCACGTGTATTTTTATTATGTAGTGGACAGCAGGTGTATTAAATAGTTTGTTAGGTCTTGAGAAAAGATGCACACTTGTTAGACATGTTACTGCACCCTTCAAGTCTTTCTTGCTCTAATTAGAAGTGGATCCAGAATCAATCACAAGGTAAGAGAGCAGTAATTCAATTAGAAAAAGAAAAGCATCGATAGAACTCCCTGGCAAAGAAATGACCAATAAATAAAAAAAGTAAGAGCAATGTCAGAGATGAAACAAGTAGCTAGTGTACAGGACAGGGAGGATTCCCTGCCAATGGCGTCTGAAATGTCTGCACATCCTTAGCCAAGAATAAAGACAGGAAGCAAACTTGTCTGGCTTGTACTCTCATTATTTCCTCCTATATGGAGGCTCAGGCCCGGGGAACATTGATCTCGATATATTGGCTAAAATTCATTTTCTGTAATGTTGGGCAGCCAGTTGACCTTGGACCCCCAGAGGTTTTTTTATTCTCCCTGCTTGGGAGTTTTTGGTTCCTCTCCTCCGTTGTCAATTGGCTTTTTTCTTATTTTCTGTTTCTTTTTTCTTTCTTTTCTATTCCGTCTTTCTTTTATTCTATGCATTTCATTTTATATGTATATCAATGTATTCTAACACACCCATGTAAAGTGCCCTGGGACAACTCTGTTGTGAAGGGCGCTATATAAAAATAAACAATTGAATTGAATTCACAAGCCAGAAGACACATTACTGGCGGAACAGTTTGGTCAAAGTTTCGACCACACCGTGAGCAGCAAGAGGCTAATGATGGGCCCACCATCACCTCATGTGACTGATGAAATCCCCATAAGGGACGATCCAGAAAATACGAGATTCCATTCTGACAATAAAAAGCACCAGCTCGCTTGCAACCACATCCTTCCGGCACTGCCTTCTCTCTGCCCACAAAGACGTGGAGACCGACTTACCTCCCCGATGTACTCCATGACAAAGGTGTTCTTACGGATGTGCTCCATGGTGCGTACGCCCCAGCCGCGGCCATCGCCTGTCTTAAAGATGCAGAGGTCGTACTGGATGCCCTTCTGCACCACGCGGTTGGGGCAGTCCGGGCCGCAGCAGCAGCGCGAGTTGCACTCGTAGATGGGCAGGCCGGCGCGCAGCCGCACCTGGCCCCGCTCGTTGTAAGCGAAGCGGTGGAGAGAGGCTCCGGCACAGCAGCCTTTCACTGGCTCGCCCAGACAGTCGCTGCACTCGCAGCCCACAGTCACCTCATTGAGCATGATGCCGTCGCCCACCTTGTAGTTGTTGATGTAGGTGAAGTTCTTAGGTGGGCCCTCAAGGTCGACCTCGTTCAGCACGAAGATGCGGCCCTTGTGGTTGCGCGTCTTGTTGAGGTGGGCCTCCCAGCGCTGGAGCTCCTGCCGCTGCTTGGCCTTCTGCACCAAGTAGGAGGCGACACCGCTGTCCAGCCTCTTGGGACAGTGCCGCTTCTTCTGCCTCCGCAGCTCCAGCTCCATGTCACACCGGAAGACCTTCAGCAGCTTCAAGCACCGGAGGTTCTTGCGTGGCTCCCAGCTGTTTGCAGACTCAGGGAAGCCTTTCCATTTCACCAGGTAGAACTCCTGATCCTGAGGGACATGCGAGCACCCAAAATCATGTAAGGATTTCTGCTGTGACAAACTGCCCCTATGCCTCAGCCTTTTATCCGTCTTCAACCTGTGCTCAGGCAAACATACCTTTAGGAATGCAGAGACATTTTAGAATTACAGAATTCTGAATGTAGAAGCCACAGGAAGCCCATTCTGCAGCCTTTTATTTTACTTGCTAAAAACAAATACCCAAAAAAACTCTTTTACATGTGCACAGAGTTTGCCATCTGGGGAAGATACTTAGCCAGAATGGTAAGGAACCCAGTGAATGTAACGAACAACAACAAAATTAAGTCCTCCTGACTTAAGACTCAAGATACACGACTTTTGGGTCAAAAGGACAAAATAAAAATATGGTACTGTAGGTAACAGACAACACTGTAGGTGACAGTAATTTTAAAGCGTTGCTGTGCAATACAATATATGCTGCATACAAAGTAACTTCATTTATTGGTCTATTAATCTACATGACAATCGCCCCTGTCGTTGTAAACTAGCAGTAAAGATTTTCCCAAGTTTTAACTGCAAACCGAGAACTGCAGCAACTGCAAAAATAAACAGCATCACTAGTTTCAAACAACAGGACAGCACCTTTCAATCATTCTTTCAGCATGTCTTATCGATCACAGCGGGGTATTCACACAGATGGCCCGATTTTATTTGATTCCAATTCACAAGCTAACAATTCACTTCCACCGGAGTCAACAGGAATGAGGTATAAATACTACATAGTGCCTTTCCATATTTGGGTAGATGTTCAAAAAGCCCTAAATGTAACAAGTCACTGAAAACCACTAAAAAAGGCCAAAGGCTTGTATACCAAAATCTTTATTTGAGGTACATATGGGAATAATTTGTTTAAAAAAAATAAAAACAACCTGTCTCTTTCCAAGCACAGAAATAAAAATGTAATTCTGACTTAAAAGAACAGCTGAAAATAAAATGGGCAAGTCTAAAACTCACATGCCATGTTTCAAAAGGAGTATAACTTAAAGATATGTGGCAAAACCAATTAGAATCTTTTTATTTGAGGAAATTGTTTTGGGCTGGGAATAGGTGATGAGGAATTGCTGAACCAGTGCTGAACTGGATTTCACATTGACTATATTCAATCTATGTTAGACATAAATTCAATAATGTGTGAACAAACCAGATTTGTTGTAAAAACAGCAATAGGCACAGAACTATTGTTACTGACCATGTCCATCCCTTTATGACACAGTGTACCCATCTTCTGATGGCTACTTCCAGCAGGATAATGCACCATATGTCATAAAGTTCAAATCATCTCAGACTGGTTTCTTGAACATGACAATGAGTTCACTGTACTCAAATGGCCTCCACAGTCACCAGATC
>JAODKK010000105.1:11655226-11671380 GCA_026774405.1 Petrocephalus microphthalmus | reverse complement strand
CGCCCGTGGGAAAGCTCAGCTTAGGGCAGGCCTGCGTCCCGGGGAAAGCTCAGCTTAGGGCAGGCCTGCGTCCCGTGGGAAAGCTCAGCTTAGGGCAGGCCTGCGTCCCGGGGAAAGCTCAGCTTAGGGCAGGCCTGCGTCCTGGGAAAAGCTCAGCTTAGGGCAGGGCTCCCCAATTCCGGTCCTGGAGGGCCAATCTGCAGCACGGTGCGTGGACTCCCCCACCAAGAAACACCTACTAAACTTGGTAATTAGCTGATTAAGAGATTTGAGCAGGAAACCTGCAAACCATGTTGTAGACTGGCCCTCCAGGGCCGGAATTGGGGGCTCCTGCCCAGGGCCTCTGAAAAGGTAGAGCTGGCCCTTATTGTGGTGAGGTGAAAGACATTCTAATGCATAATAACTACCAAAACAACAGCGACCTGCAGCAGCTATCACTGCTAGGACCCCTAATAATGCAAAAACTCCGATGACCGATTGCATCCTGCCATGGCTGTCTGCAGATAAATTATTGCTCACAATAGGAAAAAAACAGCATTCTGAGCTGGTGATATAGTCATTATCCTTGACTATAATCCCAGAATCTTTACTAGAAACATCAGAAAGGATGGTTTTAATAATCAGTGGGTACAAATTATACGTTGAAGGGAAGTATTCCTTTAAGAAGCGACAGGAATACTTTGGGCACAGCAGAGTGCCGTCGCTGTGCGAGAAGCTAGCTAAGGCTAAGCAGGCGGCAGCCGCGGACCGCACGCTGTTTCCGCGGGAAGCTGTGCAGGTATCGCCAGGCTAACTGTGCTGCTACGGATATATATATGTGCACAAGTTTAGACCCAATCATAGCATCCAGCGGCTGCTGGCGCTGATTAAATCAGTTTGCAGCAATACGCAGCCGGCTGCTAGCTACGTGGAACTGCATTAGTTTTCAGATCCTTTATCTAATCGATCATGCCCGTCCTAAGGCGGACAGACAAGGTTAGCTAGCCGCTGTAAATGCGCTCTGTGCTGGTGTGAGCCTCCGGGGGGTGGGAGCCCGTGGGAGCCCGCCGGCCGCCGCCGCCGCCTCCGCACCCCGCTGCCCGCCGACACGCCTGACTCTCAGCCGCTCACCCGAGAATCGCGCTGCTCCGCCGGCCTGTCGCGTCCACCTCAAGGGCAGCTTCGGTATCCCGGCTCCCGGCTGCCCAGCTCCGCGTTTCCTGCACGGCCGGCCCAGATGTTCCTAATTTTTGACTCCCATATTCCACATCTGCTCAGGCACTTCTGCCATTCCTGCACAGCGTAGATGAATGGAGCCCGAGAGCCAATGATCTGATTGGTTTCGCGGGAGGCACCCAATAAGAGCAAACGGCAGCGAACCAGCCAATCACCTTTAAATATTCTAGATCTTGGCCAATCAAGGCGGGTTCGGGACCCCCCCCCCCCCAGTTCCCGAAAGCGCAGTTCAGAACGGGTTACATGTCCAGCTATATCGGAACTAGTGAGTTCCGTGGGTGAATGTTGCTTGTTGCTTATCTACTGCTTTCAGAACTGCAAGCACAATTATTGGGAAGGGGCCACATCCCAAGTTCACACAATGATTATTTTATGGCTAAAACATATATAGGTCCTACATTTGAGCATTATGCGAAGGATATTCATTGTGCTTATAGCTGATTGGACACTTATGTTGGCCTTTTCACTAATATGGAAACTCATTCAGACTACGTACAGAATATGTGATTGGCTCAGCAGGGCTACGTTTCTGTGACCGTGACTGGAAGGCTGCCGGTTTGGGCCTCGGCAGAATAGTCACATGTCTGTGGGCCCTTCAGCAAGGCCCCGCCCCCCAGCTCGGGGGGGCTCTGCACTGAGTCTGTGCTGTAACCCCCCAGCCATGGAGGGCAGAATGGGGCAAGAGAGGAATTCCAATGCACCTGTACTCGAGCTGGTTCGAATGAAGGATTTATCATCATTAATATTCCGTATGAAAAAATACGTAAATGTAATAAGGAGTAAAGGGTTTTGTCCCCCATGAGCAAGATAAGGCGCTGATGGATGAAGAACTCTACTCATTGTAAGAAATATATTTGAAGAGAGAAAGCAGCAATTTATACTTTTCAAAGGTTTTAAGTTCCAAATATGTCATATTCTTCTTTTCCATTATTCAGCAATTGACAACGACACTCAAATTATATCAAAAAGTATTTCATGTACACAAGATTTAAATAACATAGTCAAATAAACCATTCAATTTAGTGTTTTTGAAAAAATTACAAGAAAAAACTGATATAAATGAAAAAGGCTGTACGGCTCGTAATCCTTCAGCCACCTGCGAAAGGCGCCAAAGGGCTGTGCCGCTTAGCACAAGGCTCGGTACATCACCACTTTTGTGTTCTTTTTGAAAAGTGTCTCTGGGATATCCTAATGTTCATTATTCATGTCTGTTTACAGCTGAAATAGTACAGATGCGTTTCCCAAATTAATCAGCATATTATCAGTGGGCTTTAGTTTGAATAGGCAAGGCTACTGACAGTTTTACAGTAAAAGGTAGCTAAGGTTGAAAGAAATACAATAAATGTCAGTGGTAAATGTATGAATCATTGTGTGCTTCTTGGGGGGTCCACAGCAACAGCTACACAGCATTTCCCCTCATTTCCCCTCGCCATCCTTGGGTCACACATCACAAAGTCATGCAAAGATCATTGTGTGCTTCTTGGGGGATCCACAGCAGTAACAGCTACACAGCATTTCCCCACAGCAGTAACGGCTACACAGCATTTCCCCACAGCAGTAACGGCTACACAGCATTTCCCCTCACCATCCTTGGGTCACACATCACAAAGTCATGCAAAGATAAAACCAAACATGTTCGCTTTTACTGTATTGCTGGCATACATCTACATTCCGTGCATATAAATGACATCTAGGCATCTTCCAATCACAAGTACAAAAGTCCCAGTGAAGCTTAGAGTATCTGTTGCAGGAGGACTGTGGGTCTCTGTCCTCTATCTGGAATTGGATTCCGACCACTCTGAGGAAAAGGGCCTGGCCCCGATCGACACCTGAGAAATGCTCAGTGCAGTGGTGCCCACATTCCTCAGTTTGGATGCTCTGCTGTCACCTTACGTCACCCATATACTCAACTGGCACCCTCTATATTCTTCTTCTCTCACCCCACTAGTTCCCTGTGATGTTCTGCTGTGATGGTTCCGCTGGTCTGGCAGTCCCAAGGCAAACTGGCTATCCTTCATCACTGCTGTGTTGTTATTGTTCTCTCAACTATGAGGAAAATATGAACTAGGATTGGATTAAATGTTAAAAAATTCTTTAATGTTACACATCTGATGCCAGTTACCCGACTGTACTAGGTAATTAACTATAGGTAAGTTGTATGGAAGATGAATAGATACATTCAGCATATGGCAAGTCAAACTGTCTTTTATTAGTATATGGCTTACTAGTCATAACAATTCTTACTAGCAAAAATGCAATTTTTACTAGTAAGAATATGAATACAAGATATCTACAATGCAATTCTTACTAATTATTTTTAGTAATAATAATTATATTTTACTAGTAAGAATTCATATTAAATATCTCCATAATACATTTTACTAGTCATATCTCCCCATTGACTTCCATTGTATTTTTGCCTCACATCTCCAAAACTATTTTTATCTGAGAAGCTACTTTTTTACCTTCCGAAATCAGTTTGAACCCATCCACAAGCCAACATACAGACGGAATACATAATGTACTATGTTAAACACCAAAGTATCCCACTTGGACGTTTGTACAGTTAACAAAACGTGACAAAACATTGTAATAAGTATACAGTTATGGTAATCATATGTTAAATTGATCGGAAAGAATTTCAGGAATCAGAACCAGTATTCAAAATCGGAGCTAACTTTAAAATACAGCCCACTTTACTATACCAAAGGTACCTCGTTTGTACTTTCCCTCGGGTTCCAAAGATCCTGCTAATACTTATTCCTAGATATTCGGTTCCTACCACCACAGTCTCTTCTTAAATATCCAGGGGATATTTTGTTACTGCATTTATTACGATTAAATTGTTCTATATTTAAAATCTGAATTTTTAATGCCGCATAACCTATGTGCAGTGGGAATCACTCCCACTAGAATAGATCCAGTATAACTGAACAAATAAATACGATGCAGGAAAACATGGTGAGAGGAGAGTTATTAGTCAAAAAGCTTCCACGCTTCTGTCAGATATTACAAGGACAAGGCTAAGCTACCAGCACGCAGTCCGCATCTGAAAAAGAAACAGACATGCTAAAGGCATCAATACCGAATTTCAGACTGTATATAAGACATTAATAAAATATACCTGTACCACAGAGAGCTTTTGATGTGTTCGAGTTCAGCTCCTCGGCTTATCAAGAAAAAAGCCATAAAATGCAACGAACAACATGTGGCCTCTCAAGCACATTAATAAAATACTCTGCTTCACACTGAGAATGATACTAGCGGTAAAATATAGATTTTTAACCTGCTAATCAAACGAATATATTATTGCAGAAGAAACTGGAACCCCCAAATGAACACAGGGAGAATATGCAAACTATGGGTCTATCAACCAACAAAGTTAGTTACACCTAAAATGTGCTTACAACCTTAAAATCACTGCCAGAGGCTTAATCCTTGCAGTGACCGCTACACCGCCTCCCCAAACACTATACAATACACAATTTAGGTTGCAGATCTGAGAGTGAAAAACAAGAACAAAACAATATTCAGATTCCCTTTATGTAGGTGGATCATAAGTGATAACTATTAAATGATATGTGTGCGATTCTTCCCGTTAGTTATCTGCCAATACACTAAAATCATTCATTAAATGGATTTAGTGCGGGCAATCCAGAGTTGCGAGCCATTCTGGGGCAACCAATGGCAGATCAGTAGGTGCTCGCGCAGCCAATGAGAATCACCCATTGTGTCGGCCACAAAGCAGCGACGCCGCCTGAGGAGTGGAGCGCCGGAGCGGCCTTGCGAAGCGCGCTTCTAGGCACCGTTTTTATTAGCGGGGGAGTCGAAAGGAAAGTCGGCGTACATAGACGTTTGCTGGCGCAGCATGCTCAGTCTCAGTAATTCTAAATGCATTTTAAATTCTGCTGGATAGGAGGCGTAAGCACATCCAACCGAAGATAGCTAGCAGGTTAGCAAGAAAATAGATATTACTGAGTTCTCGCCATTAGTTTAAAGTCATTATGTGCGAATTTGCGTTTGCTCGTTTTATTGACGAAAGCGCCCGTCGAGGCTGCGCCTTTGAGTCTTTAATGCGCGAAGTGCCGCCCGTGGTTAGCCGCCCGTTAGCCTGCTAGCCGCCTGTGGTTAGCCGCCCGTTAGCCTGCTAGCCGGCCCCCGTTATTGTTCCGCGAAGCGCGTCGCTAAGGGCCCCCGTCGCACGCGGCTGTTCCATTAATGTGACAGTCCGTACAGTCACGGCTCTCTGGCGTCATCAGTTAGGCATATCTAACTTAATTAAGCTGTGACATTTAAATATCTGTTTCTGCCACCGCTGCCAAATAAAACTGCATACGGTATGAGTATCTGCTTTTATTAATTGATTCACTCACTGGGAACGGGCTTGGCACAGATAATGAATGTTTCTTGTGTCATTTAGCATGTGCTCGGCAAACGTTTTCAGTTTAATTGCCTTTAGATAAAATTAATTGGCCTTAGTGCTAATATTCAGAATCTTCAATAAGGAACATGCCAGTATTTATACATTTGCAGTATCTGTTATCACTGTCAAATGGGCAAGAGAAAATATATACATAATATCTAGAGGTGTCATTAAAACATACTGAAGTACGCATTTACAGGTCTGTACACTTAGTTCATTACCTTGCCTCAGCAGTATTTGGAAGAAAATGCATTTAATCAGTAAAACCCATCAACAAGAAGCAGCTTAATGTGAATCACTTCATGACATTTGCCTGGTTGCAGATTGTTTGCGGAATATTTAAACTCTTACAGTTGTGGTTTTTGGTATGTTATCAGGTCCCGGTGGGCAGCTACGTCACACAATCATGATGGAGTCTCTTCAGAGGAGCACAGAGGAGCTGAAAGCTCTGCATGTCAAACAAGAAATGCCTGAGAAGGTGAAACCCTTGCTGGAGCCGGTGTCCATCAAACAGGAGCTGTTCCAGGTGGACTTGATGTCCATAAAGGAGGAGCTTCCAGAGCTGACGCTGGCGAGGGAGTCCTGTGAGCGAGGGACCTGCGTTCCCATCAAGGAGGAGATGCTGGAGCCCATCCACGTCCACAGAGTCTTTCCCGACTTTGGACTTTTCAGTGCTGCAGAATCTGATGACTCGCCAGTAAATTTTAAAGATGAGAGTGGAGGGGACTCTGCGGTTTCCTACTCTGTGCAGTGTGGCTTCTCCCAGGAGCTAGCCCACTGGGGCCAGAGCGGCTCACAGCCGCGCTCTCTGATGGCCCAGTGCTACGAATCGAGGCCGGGCAAAGAAGGCTCGAGGCTGGGGCCCTTCTCAGCCCAGCATTTCACCATCCACGCCGAATGCTTCACCCCCCGTGTGAACTTCCCCCGCTTCCATCATCTGGAGGCGGACCACAAGCCGTACCGGTGTAGTGTTTGTGGCAAAACCTTCCGGCGCTCGGACCACCTGAAGCGGCACCAGAGCATGCACCTGGGGGAGAAGCCCTTCCAGTGCACGCGCTGCCACAAGCGCTTCTCCCTGCGCCGCAGCCTGGAGACGCACCAGCGGCAGTGCACCGGCGAGCTCACCTGCCGCTGCCCCGTCTGTGGCGACGTCTTCCAGAGCTTCAGCAACCTGCACCGCCACCAGCTCATCCACAACGGCGAG
Source organism: Petrocephalus microphthalmus (assembly GCA_026774405.1). Lineage (NCBI taxonomy): Eukaryota > Metazoa > Chordata > Actinopteri > Osteoglossiformes > Mormyridae > Petrocephalus > Petrocephalus microphthalmus. The sequence goes on along the minus strand of JAODKK010000105.1, from coordinate 11,664,538 downwards.
AAGAGCTACCGATGCGGCCGCTGCGGCCAGCAGTACAAGCACTCCGACTACTTCAAGAGGTACCAGCGGATGCTGTCCGAGGACCGGCCCTATTACTGCCTGGAGTGTGAGGAGGCGCTGAGACAGTCTCCCAGCAGCAGGAGCCCAGGCTGCTCACCTCCCTCCCATCATGTCTGATTGTCCCTCTGTCGCCGTACAGCTGCAGATGGGTTACATTAACTTGACTGAAATTTTTACGGTGTTTCTGTGAGTCAATAATTCAGAAGTCCCATGGATCGTCCTATCTTAATTCAAGGAATTTCCAAAAAGAAGTATATGCATCACCATTTTAGATTTTGATGAAATTTGGCATATGAATTACATATACCTTCTAGAACTCAAAAATGTTCCTTGTGTAGATATATTTTTAATTTCCTAGTTGATATATTGTGCTTTTTCTACGGAAGCGTATCTGGGGAAAAAAGAAATTGGTCATGTTTTTCCGAATTAGATATTCATCGTTTTTACGAGTAATATTTTTCTGAATTGACGAGACAACCTTTCTGTTTTCCATGATGCACGATCTGTGCAGATTAATCCGCCGTTGACAGACTAATTATAATACCATCTACAGTACTAAGAAACATTAATATTTCCCAATTACGTAAGCGTCTTTACGACGGAAAAATATTACTTGTAAAAACAGGATGATTCTCGTTAATTCAGAAAAACATAAGCAATTTTTTTCCCCCAGATGAACACAATATGCTTCCGTACTTTTCTACACTGCAGGTAGCGAAAAAAGAAAAGTAATTCAAAGTGTTTTCTTATGAGTTGTAACTTCTTCATTAGATTCAAGACTCAAGATTTTTATATCACATACATGAATGTACCAGCAGTAAAATGCTATTGCTGCTCAACAAACAAGGTAGAAGGACAAGAAAATAAAGTAATATGTTAATAAAATAAGTACTGAATTATAGAAATGTATAAAAAGTAAAGACAAAGGTTATGAAAATATCTGAGAAAAGATTTAAAGTGTAGGTTGCAGCTGTAGCATATTTTAATTGGCAGTGTTAGTGATCCTAATGGCCTGGGGCTAGAAGCTTCTCCTCATTGTCTTCTTAGGCACCTGCCTGAGCATGTTTATGGTCTGGGTAGTGGGTGACTTTGATAAAACTAGATGTCCTGGACCTGCATTACTAGATGTAGATGTCCTGCAGGGTAGACGCCTGTTGCACTGGAAGGCAAAGTTAAGAGGGTCTTTGATGATTTTCTCAAAGTACTTTGTGACCGTAGAGGTCAGTGCAACAGGATGGTCATCATTCTGGCAGGCTGGGTTGCAGTAGATATCTCAGCAAGATAAATAAAAGCTTTGGAAGGTATGTGTAATTCACATGGCAGTTTTCATGAAAATCAGAAATGGTGATACCTTGGCCACTAGTTGAATTAAAATGGAGTGATGGTAAACTGTAAAACCTAGCTAGCCTAGTGGTAGAACAAACATTGAGTCAATTTTTTACTTATATGTAGTTTATGAGGAGATGTTTGCATTAATAAGAACATAAAATATTTAGCAGACACTTTTATCCAAAATGACGTACAAGTAAGAAAGCAGGATCAGCCAGTCCCTGGAGTAATTGGGGATAAGGGCTTTGTAGTCACTCTCAACAGTGACATCACTCTGCCGACTATGGGATGTGAGCCGGCAACCTTCCACTCACAGGCAGAGAGCCCTAACCTGCAGGGCTACACACATCACAGTGTACTCATCATTCAGTGTAACTGATTTCTTTTAGAGTTTTATTAATGTTTTAATGGGTGATACATTTGTTTGTTTAGTATCCATTTGCAGCACCTTTTTCAGAAAGGAAGTGTTCATGTGTTTAGGGGAGTATGTATTATATTGGTTAGGGAACTGGGCTTGGATTACCACAATTGTGACTGTATTCGTTGTACTACAGCTGGAGTAATTCAGCTAAGTACTTAATTTGCCTCTGTCAATGTACAGTTATGTAAATTAATAAATGGTAAAACTTTAATGTGGAGTGTGTATGTTTTTTCTTGTGTAAGCATCTGGTTATGGCTTGGATTTTTACTGTGGAATGTGTCTGACTGGTCTTATTTGAAGACAAATTTCACTGTTTAAATCTGTAGCTATGGCTGGAAAAAGAAGGTGCAAAGTAGTGGTTACTCTGGACTGGATGATAGTTCATCACAGGGCGTGAACTCGCACATTAAAGGAAACATTCACACCTAACCACCTGTTTTTTGACATCACGGTGTAAACCACGTAAACATAAGCGTGAAGACAAGGAAAACAGCCAAGTCAAACCCACAGATTGCGATAACTGGTTGGGGTAGGGGGTAACTGGTATTATGCTCAACTAGTAAGTTATATGTTTATTTGAGCCATAACCTACGGTGGCACTGAAGTGCAAAACATAAAAATGAAAAACGTGAAAAAACCGAGCGATCCTGAGGTGCAAAACACATAAGCACAAATCAAGACATACAAAAACAAAACCGATTGGTCCGGAGGTGCAAAGCGCAAACGCACAAAAAGAAAATGCAGCTAAACAAAACGGAGCGGACCCGAAGTGCGAATCCAGCCTTAAATTACGGAAATACCTCATCAGCAACTCCATATTTGGTATCTCCATAGTTTGCAGAAGACTTGAGGAACGACAGCTGTCAAGTAAAATCTAATTCTGGCATATCCCAGCAAACAATTTTCGGTTCCCTGAGCGGTGCGGGAACGTTCCCCGAATGTCCCCTGAGCGGTGCGGGAACGTTCCCCAGATTACTTAAGCGAACGTTCCGCTAACGTAATTCAGGAACGTTGTCTTAACTGTCCCGTAATGTTCGTTCGTTTTTGAGAAACGCGGAACGGTCTCCAAACGTTCGTAGGACATTCTCCAAAGTTGGCGGTGATTATATAAAATGTGAATTAAAATCGCCTACGGTTTCTTCGTATTATCACTGGATATGCAGTGTCTCTTTATGGTCTGTCCGTCCGTGTAACGTTTATCAGTTAAAATTTTCCAAGCACAGACGGACATTTGGAGTTAAAATATCCAAAGTTCGTATTATAAAACTACTGCTCCTGGAGTCAAATAATTCTATATTGGGGTGATTCTCTCCCCCGTTCCCGACGAGGATTGCTAAAACACCGAACCAGCCTACCACAATTATCAAATACTCCCAAAAATATGCAAATGTAAAACAACTTATAACGAATTAAGGGAACTACATCACTAAATATCAGAAACAGAAATTAAACATTTCGCTTAGCTTGTTCAAATGTATTTTTTATTATACAGTTTTCATTATAACATTAACATGATAATACATTTTCAATGGTCATGTATCACTAAATGTGCAGAAAACATCATGTTGAAGGCCATTGCTCCTTGTTAATTAGAGTTTCAGGGTATTACATATAATTCTCTCAGAAATCCTGTCAGGTTAGCTTAGCTAGCTTCCGTCGAAAATTAAATATGTGGTTCAAATATTTAAAAAAATCTTAGAATCCTGTTAGATTAGTGTGTGTAATGGTAAAAGAAAAGCTGAATTCTACGAGAAATCTCAGAAATCATGTCATATAATATGATGTATATGGTGTAGAGATTTTATTTAACATTTACCTCAGCCGCCTCTACGCCTTTTTCGGCGTTTTTCAAAACCGTCAGTTACGCAGTGGCCACGCGCAGAAACGCGCGCGTTGGTTCTGTATCAGAATACCCGGATATGCTCTCGTTTATTGGATTCCATCGAGTACACGCTGGAGACAATTGACTTAATAGGTAGTCAAATAGAATGCATTTCACGGAAGTTTTGGATAGAAACGACAAAGCGGACCCGACACATCAGTCAGGCTGCTATAAACAGAAACATAATGCCAAGAGTACCTTTATTTTAATTTAAAATATTTATTAAATATTTAATATTCTTATGTTACATATGTAAACTAAAGAGAACCTTCAGGGAACATGCCCTAAAGGTTATTTTATGGTTCTAAAAAAAATAACCTCAAGGGAATGTTCACAGAACGTTTGTAAAAGGATACAAAAACGTAACCTTAATAGGACCTTCAGGGAACGTTCCCCAAAGGTTCCACAAAAAGAAACCTTTGGAGAATGTTCTTGGAATGTTTGTAAAAGGTATAGCGTAATTCTTTATTCTTTTATCTCCATAAAGTACTTTAAACCATAAAGCATTTAAATTGCATAAATAACTATCATCTGTCCACGTTACTAATAAACTTAAATTTTTGATCTATGTGACTTAGCAATGATCTAGAAAATACAATTTAAGCCTACTTGTAACCCTCATAACTACAAAGACTTTAGGTTGTTAATTACAGCTCTACTGACTTAGCTGTATGTGATCTCCACTCACCCACTTGTCTAACCCTTGACCTGCATATCCATCCTTCACTATTACATCTCAACAGAAGCACTCTCAGTGGAGAGCAGCAAGTAAAAACAAAATATAACGGTATCTTCCACAGTGGAATGTATCTTATAAAGAAATGTCAGTTGGGGGCATGAGCATCACCAGTGGCTATGTGAAGTAGGTGTCTCAATAAAGGTTCTCTTCTCTGTATGAACGGGAGATCTATACGACGGTGAGGACTCACCAAACTAGCTTCCATACGTCGCCATGGAACCTCCTGTTCAATCCAACACTGAACTAATCTAATCTGAAAGACGTAATAATATAATTTAAAATTAGGAATGACCAAAGCCCCTTCCAGTTTAGGATGCTGGAGGGTGGGTAGATTTATTCTGGGCTGTTTTCCACCCCAGATGAATTTGGAGAAAAGAAAATGGGGGGGGGGGATGGGGGGGGTTACGTTTTTTTGGATACAGTCCCTTTCAGACAGCTTCCTGTTGTTTCCACAGTTACTCCTCTTGGAAGTGGTCCATCTTTCATGGTGGTGTGTACCGGATACACCACAAAGACTGTCCTGGTTACAGATGCTCCTGCAAGATGCACACCAATTTGTCCCTATTTTGAACTCATGTCTCCCATCATGTTGTGTGGATTGTAATATTTTTTGTACAGCTGTGCTGTTGCTCTGCTAATTCAGCCTTCACATTCTGTTCTTACTGATGGAATGTGTGGTCTGTGAAAACTGACCACCAGGCCACGTATATAAAGGCAGGAAACTTGGAACGGTACACTGGCAAGAGTTTCACTTTCAGCCTGTGCATATGTACACACTAGGGTCAGTTGGGAGCCAGTTAGCTCTGGCACGTCTTTGGACAATAGAAGGAGGCAGCCATGTTTTCTTTAATTATTCATAGCATAAACCTGTTTATACTGGCAATTGTTACTCTCTCAGCTTTGTTTAAAAGTCTTTCATTAGGAGAATGAATTACTGCTTAAAGTAACCAAAATATTTATTTATATTTAATTTAATCTATATTTATTTTTCTGGATGGAGTTCAGTTCCCATTCATGAATGCATTAATAAACAATGAAACATCCTCTACCTGCCTATTTTTCACACACCCCTTACAGAGATAATTATATTTTGCATTTTCTCCAGAAGAGTGTCAGATTAGTGGTCCTTACTAGTCTCTGAATCCTTCTGTTGCCTTTTAAGTGTTTCCATCTTCTGTTTCCTAATACTTGCGGCACGGAGCGGGTGACTCAAAGTGATGAAACTGCAGGTTAACCCCTCAGACTGATGGATTCCTCACGGTCACACTGAGTTTAAAAGTGTGAAGATCATTCCTTCACTGAAATGACAAGCTGAACACTTTTTTCTCATGATAAAAAGCTTCCAGGGTGGAGAGCAAACGGGAGACATCCCGTTGATGCCTGAATGTATGGAGGCTGCAGTACCTGCAGCTGTGTGCTAGGTGTCGCTGTTGACTGTACAGAAGAGGGCTGTCCTGTCTGTACCACTGTGCAGCCGTGTTTCTTATTAAATCCACAGCCCAGCCCTGTACACTGGCGTCTGTGCTGCTGCCCCCCCCCCCCCCCCCCCCCCCCCCCCCCCCCCCCAGCTGCCCCACATCAGGCAACAGCAATATTCAATATCAGGGCCCACATTTTGTTTTTTTTTCTCCCCCAGCTAGTGGGTTGTGTAGATTTGTTATTTTTCTAGTCTTGTGTAATGTACATGAAACGTCTAATTTTAAGCTGTAAAACAGCGTGGTTGCTGATGAATAAGGACAGCTCCTGGGGTCACAACCAGAGGTGGATAGTCCAGCTCCAAAAGGTAAAAATCCAGACCAAGATTTTTTTTCCATCCAACCAGTTGAGCACTCTGTAAGTGTCACTCTTTATGCGCAACTGGTTGGTTGACACAAAATCTTGGTCTGGATTTTTACTTTCTGGACCTGAACTATCCACCTCTGGTCATAACAGTGAAATTGGTGAAAATCCCATGGTGACGCCCACAGACATACAGATAATGTACCACATGTGTTAGCTGGAAACTGGCTCACAAGTGCATGTGAGCTGCGGGTTGGAGTTGTGCTCTTGTCGTGAGCTGTGCTTTAATAACCAGCAATTCCATTAATTTCCAACCACTTCTGCTGGTCAGAAGGGGGGCCTGGAGCCCGTCCCAGGCATGCATAGGGCAGGAGCCCGTCCCAGGCATGCATAGGGCAGGAGCCCGTCCCAGGCATGCATAGGAGTGCACCCTGGACAGGATGCCAGTTCCTCACGGGGCAGATACACACCCACATTATGTGCAATTTAATGACAAAATCAGCCTAATTCTGCAGTACTGGCCTGTGTGAGGACCCCAGCTAGGCAGATGAAGCCCACATGAAGTAAGCAGGTGCAAACTCTGCAAATGCAGAGCAGGTGAGGGATTTTAACCAGCAGCTCTGCAGATGTGAGGCCACCCACAAGGCCTGTATTGTTCTTACCCTTTGCTCTGGCTGCCTGGAAGCCTGCCCTGATGCTCTGCCCAGCCAGTGCACTGCCTCCTGTTCAGGCCAGCCATTACACAGTGCCGCGCAGGATAATTACAGCAGCCCACTGCTGTAGCACTCCCCCCCCTGCAGGCACCTGATCCATAGGAGACGTTAATCTGTTAGGCTGGACACCCAGGACGGCCCCCACTCCCAGCTCACAGCAAAATTATCCCAGCCACCCTGATTTGTGGCTATGCTGCTTGATATATAAATGTTTGTCCAAGCATGAAAAACACTATGGCTCAGTGCATCCTGGGAAAGTGAGCCTGAGTCCCCCCTGTGAGGAAGCAGTCATGGACAGTAACGTGGGATTTGGGGATAGATAGGTCTTATTCGTCAGAGCGTGCTGTGGCTCATTGCCATGCCCCTGGGTTCACGGAGCACATTGCTAAAGCCATCACTGTTCAAACAGTCACATTTGGAGAGAATAATAAAGCATCCAGGTGGTATGATTGGGCCTCCCTGCTCCAAAATTCCATACATGCAGGGAGGCATTATGGGATTTCCTTATAGGAAGCCTACAGCAACACACAGTATGTGACTGAGTAGTTAAAACAGAAAACAGAGCTGATTCATTGGCGAGAACCTACAAGTACAGAGGGTTAGGAACCTGTGTGGTAAATTTCAAATAACACCTTGTTAATTGAGCCTTTTTGTAATTCTGTTTCAGATTTTAAATTTAGTCCTATTTATAAACCGTACATTGTGTGCTTCAGGGCAACTAAGCTTTAAAGGGCATTATGTCAATTACAATGAATTAATTTGAAAGCTGTGAGATTTTATGCATTTTGCCCACACAAAAGGCTTGTTTATTTTCATGTTGAGGTCACATGAAATGATCTGGTAAATCATAAGCTACACAAACACGATAACAAATAGCCCCAGTGCATGAACGTTCAATGGGATTCAGGCTGGCAAAGCAAAGTTATGCTCAAGGAGAATTTACTGATGGTAGGTAATGATAAGGGACAGAGAGCCAAAACATCTCTGAAGAAAGAGCTCAGATTTTGTAAGGCTGGCTTTTGGTCATCCGGAAAAGGACTTAGGATAGACATTTCAAATCAACATAGATATTTTTAAGGATGAAGCACGATCTAGAGCTAAAATTCACATCCCCCTGAGAGATTCTAGTATAGAGCTTGCTGCATACATTTAGTTAGGTATTGCAGATAGGTGACCTATGAAAAAAGGGATCAAAAAGGAGGGAGATAAAAGGTGAGAAATGGAGAGGCAGAAAGGGAAAATTGATAGCGGTGAAAACGGAGAGCGATAATATCATGGGCACATGGCTGTGGGTCACGAGGAAGGGATCCGAGGTGACAGGAGAGAATGAATTTGGGTACGGAGAAGAGGACAAAGCCAAATGAAAGGAAGAGAATGGTGCAAATTCACAGGGGAAGGGATGAGAAGGGAGGGATGTGGCTGGTGTCTCGCTCAAGCTGACGACAGACTCACTGTTATTTCACCATTGTTCTCCCACAAAAAGCACACAGCAGTACAGTGGTGCTGCGCGCTTGTGTTCCCACACAATACAGCCCGGCACAGCATTGCCCGCGCCAAGTCCAATCCCCCAGCAGGAGGGGGATTATTCCTCCTCTTTCTAATTCCGCTGTGTTCTCTGCTGCATTACACAGCTGGCTTTGGCAGAAAATTTGGTGAAATCTGCTGGAATCCTGGGATATAAGGCAATCGTCTTAATCAGCCTTAGAGCAGCCCGTGTGTGTGTGGGTCACGCAGATATTACATGGTGGAGAACCCACAACGTGACAAACACTGGAGCCACTTTTTCAGATCCCACAAGGGAAAAAACCTGAATGCAATCAAAAAAGTTAAAATGCTGAAAGTCTTGTATTTTGCTTAGTTACTTATGATTAAGGTTACGGTTGGGTAGGGGTGTCATTGCTGGGACCTGGGTTTTCCCATAGAAATGAATGGACTGTCCCCACAAAAATATGGATACAAATCTGTGTGTGTGAACTGGTGGGTTTCTGGGCCCACATTTGTGCAATGACATATCTATCAGTTGGCTGGTGCTTGTAGATGTCGGTGTGCATGCTGTTAGTGTCATTCAGCATATGAAAGGCATGGCGCCATGTGACGCGTCCCTCCAAACAGGGCGTTATTTACATCTGCTGCAGCTCAGCAGAGCATGCGACTGCGCGATTCCACTCCACCGTCGCCACACCCGGCTGCGCCGCATACAGCAGGCAGAGCATGCGACTGCGCGATTACACTCCGCCGTCCCCACACCCGGCTGCGCCGCATACAGCAGGCAGAGCATGCGACTGCGCGATTACACTCCGCCGCCGTCACATCCGGCTGCGCCGCATACAGCAGGCAGAGCATGCGACTGCGCGATTACACTCCGCCGTCCCCACACCCGGCTGCGCCG
>JAODKK010000105.1:11234675-11245738 GCA_026774405.1 Petrocephalus microphthalmus | reverse complement strand
ATAATCACACACATATGTATATATATATATAATAATATTTATAATATATATATTCATTTTTGTAAACAATATTATTTAATTTCAGACCTTTCTATTCTCCTTGGTATATCAGAAATACATCCATTGCACTAACAATACAATATGTAACTGGCAACGAATAATATTTTTGCAGCAAAATACCTCCCAAAACCAGTCATGCTTTTTGTGCTTGTCAAAATGAACTACTACACGGCTCACCATTTAAAGGAGCTGGTTAATTAGGGAGTCCTTTAACCCTTTTCCCATGATAATTTCCCCTACCGTTTAATGATGCTCTGGGGTCAGACCGACCCCAAACACGGGATAGGGATTAACCCTGCACCGTCAAACTACTGTGTGTCTTCTTTCTGTTTTTTCTATATTTTCTTGCTCAGATTTACAATCTACAATTCAAGTCGATAATCAGTTTTGATCCTTTTCAAGAAGCAGGTATGCTGAGCATCAAAAGCATTATTACTTTAAAAACATCACACATTATCATACCAAGAACTCATTTAAATGGTAAAAAAAATAAAATGAAATGTAAGGTAAGTTGAATTAATTTATGTTCACCATACCACATTTATCTGTCCATCTAGCCACTGTACTATGCTGGTACAGATGAATAGTGAATAACTGTTCATTACTTGTAAACATTTCTGCTTTTTAAACATTTGTCTGTGATAGAAGGACATTCATTAGAATCACAAGTTAGCAATGTGTGGTCATCATTAAACCCAATGTGAGCATCATGTCTTTGATGGAGGCTTGGAAGCAGTTAACAGGAGAGGTCTTATGGGGCTCCTCAACCTCCCCCTACGTCCTGGAATGGTAATGACGCACTAGATGATACACTAACCCCGTTAATCCGGAAGATTGTGACACACTGGTTACTTTGGATTGTATTATTGGCGCATTCTACATGCAGAATTAGCAATCAAACCTATTTCACGCCAGTACTTTGTTTCAGCAGGACTGAAAATTTGATTTAAAAGACCAGCATTCGGTGCCAATATAAGAATGAATTTGTAAGTTAGATTGATCACAGTCCTGTCATGTAAATTGGAAGTGGGAAGACTGGACCCCTCTTATCCTATTAAAAAAGGGCAAGACAAAAAAAATGGAATTTAATTTGTAATAAGCTGAAATAATAACACACTGGATCTCTAAAAAGGTGTCACTGGTGGTTTGCTAAGACAAGGAGTCCAAAGTGGCCTCATAAGTCTGCTGATGGGTTGACGGGCACTCGCGGCATGTCACAGTGCGGCCAAGTATCTGCATTACCAGGTAAGTCATTTCAAAAAAGGCATTTTGCTTTTAAAACCCGCAACACCCATCCATCCATCTGCCAGCCAATTACGGCAATGGTCAAAGGGAAATCACAATTTGTACTGCTGAATTAATTTTTATGCCATAATAAAAAACATTTTATTGGTGGGCATGAGTGTAAAATTAAAATAAAATAAAAACAATAAGGATCCAGCAACTTTGCTGCTTGGACCCTTAAAAAGAACAGTAGCACTAAAGAGATTTGATGTTTTAAAGTCTGTGATTATTTCACCTTTATGCTGAAGTATACAGTGCAGACAGCCCTGTTAAAATGCCAGGTTATTGTGATGTAAAAAAAATGAGACCACAATAAATCATTTCTAAACTTTTCCCACCTTTAATGCGACCTACAACTTGTATAATTCAATTAAAAAACAAACAAATCTGTTAGGAGGGAAAATATAAAAAATAAAAAACACAGTAAGCTGGTTGCATAAGTGCAGTTTTTATATCCACTGTACATTAAACCAATTGATTCGATACTAATAACAGATACGCATGAGGTAAAGGCAGATTAGAGGTCCGATGTGTATAATGTGCTGTACAATTAGCCGACCAAAGCGGGCTGCAATGGGAAAGCCGCTCTGGTTTTCTGACTTCTGCCGAAATGCAGTTTACGACGGTAAATCGGCTGGGGGGATGCGAGCTGTCGCTTCAGAAATAACCTCCAGTTACTTTATGTGATTGGAGGTAATCAGGGGAGACAGAAGTCGGTAACCGAGAAGCTCGCTGCTGCTCTCCGGCCGAGAGGCGCCGGGTGTCACTCGGACCCGGGACAGGTCCGGCTTTCCTGCCAGCTTAGTTCTTAACGTGCTTTAAATAAGCTTGTGAAGTAATCGAAAAACGCAAATCAATGCAGCAAACGAATAAATATCCCTCGTTTACCCATTTACTCCACAGCTATAGTTAGTATATTAAAATATTAGGCATCTTCTCACAAATACGTGCGATTAACGCGGCTTTCACTTCGGGACGATTCCGTGTAAAGAAATGACTCGCGGGGTATTTTAATGCCTTAATACCACTTGATACTTGCCTTATACCAAAACAAGTGTAACTTGTTTGCAAATTTAAATTTATTATTTTGCATTTTAAATTGTTACAAACTGCGCTTTTAACCGCATAGTAAACGGAATATATTTTGAAAATAACCTTTCCAGCCCTGTCAAAGTGCTAAGTCATCAACTTTTATTAAAAATAATTCCGAAAACATTAAACAAATGTGCATATTTTATTTTCTAAAATCATACATGCATATATAGAACGATAAATATATTTTGATGCGCAGTATATACAATTTTGCTGCATAACTTTCGAAAGGGATTAAATAACTATGACAGCAATCATTAACAGTAATCTTATTGCACGTTTAAAATTATTACAATTTATTCTACAACGATATATATATATCACTATGAAATGTCGTACAAATTTTACAAATGTATATATTTAATGGCACTTAAATTTTATGTCGACAACACATATTTTGAGGTAATACTTTTGATGATAAGGATTATACACCTTCTGGTTTATAGCAGTTGGGGAGGAGATGTCAGCTCTGAAAGGAAACTTGGTCCAGTTGGTGCTGGAATCACCGTCTCCTGTCGCCTACTGTCCAAAGCGGCATCCGGCACCTTAATTCCTACCAGCCAGCCTCGCAATGCAGCGCTTTTCCAATGTCCAGTTACCCCTTCGCTCTTAGGCTTCGCTTTCTTTCGGCTCGATCTGTTGCTCGGTTCGCCTAACATCAGCGGGAAACCACAGTTACCAAGGAAAATAAAACATATCCGTAAGAAATGCGGCTTTAAAACGTTACTTTTTTCCCTCTGTACATAGGGAAGGACTTTTTACGCTACATCACCTTTTCCAAAGCAATACAGATTAGTAACACTTACGTCAGTTTCATTTGCAGACTGGGCCTGCATCGCTCGCAATGTATAACCGATACAAATAACTAATGTAATGTAAGGTCATCTCTAGGGCATTTTCACCGTTCTGAACACTGAGGCTTCAAGCCAAATTTAATAGTCAATGCCTTAAAACAATAACACAAATGCAAAATACTATTCTAATCTGTATTGGAAATGAAGAGACCTATTTCTGAGTTCTGCTACTCCAAAAAGTCCCATTGCCTTTTGGCCACATCTTACTTACAGATGTGACATAAGCCTACGCTGCAGATTAGTTGTTTTTTTTCCAGCTTTTTAAACTACAGTTAACTCGTCCATAATCCCGATGCTTTTCTTCCAAGTGAGTTGAGAAGGCAGCCTGAGCCTGTTTCATCAGAGAGGTCAGAGAGACGACGTAAGAGCCGAATGCAGGGCCATGCATCATCAGCCACCATAACCCCCGCCCGGGCTGTGTATGTCACACACAAGGCACAACAGTAATGTGTTTGTGTAAAATTCTTAAATATTAAATCTTGGGGTGGAAAGCAATTTGTGTATGTATTATTAGTTTTTGTGGGAAAAAATTAGCATTATCGATAGTTATGGGATTAGCAAAATACATTGCTGATTAATTACATGGCTTTCTTCTTTGACTTTTACTCCTTATTAATTAAACGCAGATCGTAACCTTTAACCCTAACTAGCCATTTGCTTTTGGCTTTCAGCCATCCATCTAGTTTCCGGCACCACATGGCCTATTTAGGGTTACGGGGGGTGTGGATCCTGTCCCGGAGACTAAGGGCACGAGGCAGGGAACAGCCCGGGACGGGGCGCCAACCCCTCGCGGCTGATTACAGTTTATATTTGTGATTTAAGTTAACTGAAATAAAAGTGATAGGCACATGACCAAATTCCAGGAATATGGTCCTTTGGATGCATGATACAGTGCAAATAAATGGAAGGAAACATGGGAAACGGTATTGAGAGGGGTTTGCTTTTACTGAGGGGGAGGAACAAGAAGACAAGAGGACACAGGCTCAGATTCATCATATATTTTAGCAATACACTATTCAATAATAATTACAATTACAATTTAAGCTATTGTTTAGTTTCAGCTTTTAATATCAGAACAATTACTTTACAAAAATAAACATATGACCTCATAAAAACTTTTCAAGGTATGCAAATATTCTTTGATTCTTCATTTACCACTTTAGAGACACCATTTACAGGTATCATTTATGAGAAAAATAATTGATACTTTATGAATCTTAAAATTTTAAGAAGCAACCTGTATTTTTTTTTATTTGTATTCGATTTCACTATCTAGGGACCCACAAACATTTTCTTCATCCATTAAAGAAGTTGACTGCTTGTCATTGAAAAAGTCCAGTGAGTCGCCCAGTGATTTTAGAGCAGTTTTTGGGCCCTTTGGGTCACTGACATAGTCATACTTCTGGGGCCTTGCGTACGTGTGAGAGCAAGTAACAGTGAAAGTGAGAAAGGGTGAGGGACCCCATCTGCGACAGTAACTCGGGGAAGAGGAGCAGGTCCCCTGAACTCCTTTATAAAGGTCACTGTATCAAATTCAGCTATGCTGCACTGGAGAGGCTTTACACAATGCAGTGGTAACATTCAGACATGGTGTAAGCATGTATCCAATTAGACTGGGTAGCGGTGTGGTGCGGGTGCAGAGTAGTTCAACAACTAAAAAGGAAGTAATACACTTCTAAAAACAGCCAATCAGAGTAGGTATTCACAGAGCAACCAATGAAGTTTCACAGATATTCATTAATTGATGGGTCAAAATAACAGTAGGTAAAATCCCATATCAAAGGTCATTTATCTGAAATCTTGCCAATAGTATCCTTGGAAAAACTGCAAAAAGTCCAAGAGAAACTGGTTAGAGACGTCCATGATATTGTTAGAAGCTGGGTCTAGTCTGTGTAACGTACATTTTCCAGAAGCTCACAGTGGTAAAATTAACAGAGGAAAGAACAGTATGGATGTAACTGGAAATGTTCAGTTTTCAAATTATTATTGGTTTGCAACTATACAAAAATATGAATTTGCATGCTTTAACCGAGCCTTAGCACATATTTAGCAGCATGTCTGAATAAATACTAAATAAATACGAAATGCAAATATACCAATTTACAGATCCCTAAAAAGCAGGACATAAATGTATAACTACCACATTGCACTGGATGTTTTTGGTATAAACTCTGTTCATAGTTTGAGGATATAACATAGTGGTGCTATGGTATGGCAAACATATGCAATTTAAGGAAAAGTTCAAAGTAGGAAGGACAATTTTTGACAAATCTAGAAATACTTGGGAGTGTTACATATACTCTGGATGGTTTCTGACCTGCCCACTCACCAGACATTAGTGCCTTTTTTAGAAAAGCATTTTTTTACCAACTCACAATGTTTTAGAATTAATTTTGGATCATTTTTACCGATTTTAGGACAATTTACAGCATTCGAGAGAAACCTTGTATAATTTGATGTTTCGATAGAGGCATTTCATACACTAAAGGCTAAAGTCTGGAGGTATTTTATTTGCTTGCTTTGTGTTGTACAGTAAAAGCATTTTACAGAATGTCGTAATTCATTGTAATTTTGAAAACTTTTCGAATGCTTGCATCGCTAACCCAAAAGGTAACTGTGTTAATGGGTCCCTTTTAAGTTACACAACAAAACAGTCCACACAGAATATCAGCGCTTCGAGAGGCAAGAAAAGCACTTGGAAATGAGACCCTAACCATGAAAGTGTGAAAATGCACGACAAAGACACCTAGAGGTATCGGGGACACTGATCCCCAGAGACGTAAAAGGAGGTACCATGAGTGGCCGCTTGTCCAGACCAATATTTGGAGCTAATTTTTAGCATGGCAGCCAAGGGCAGCAAAGTCCTACGGAGAAACCTACAAGCTTACAGGGGATTTGATCATACAATATTTAAAAAATATAGACCCCAGTAACTCAGTCTTAAGGTAAAATAACATCAATACAGTATATACCTATGTATATATTGTATAATTAAATATTCAATCAGGTTAGCCACACTAAACTATATATATACTGCATGAAGAAATTAAAAGATTTAAAAAGCTGAAATAACAACGAATATGTTAATACACAATTTTCGTCTATAAAAGTGCAAATATTCTACTGAACAGCAAGACAAAAAAAAAAGTTGACAAAACTTGACTAAAACAACAATGAATGTCTGAAAAACATGGGTATGAATGTACAGTATGTATATACAACCAGTGGATGAGGCTCCTTTTGACTGCTTCTCATAGAGCAGCTGAGAGAATCATGCTTCTCTGTGTGAGTCTCCTGGCTGCCAGGCTGACGCTCTCTGAGCCCGACGGCCAATCGACCTCTTTAATGTCAGTAGAAAAACATGGGAGAGCCTGACAGGGTAGTGCAGCCCTTCCCTGCAGACTCACTGAGAGACATCTGCGATAATGCGTGCCCGCAGCACAGCCTGAATGCGCAGAAGGGGACAGCACAGGTGTCTAGGAGCACAGAGGAGGCTGGAACCGGAAGCATTGTACTCTGCAAGACCGTTCAACCTGGACATCAGGAAAAAAGGAGCTTTTTAAGACATGTGTTAGAGAGGTTAACACCTAGGAGTGCTAAAGAAATTACTACTAAAAATAATTTTTTAAATAATTTTTCCTTAGCTCACTGCCATACCAAACAACCTATAATGATTACTCAAATAAGCATTAGTCTTTCACTTTGATTCTGAAAATGTTGTAGAAATTAATATGGTTTATTATTGTTATAAATAGACTTTTTTCTCCAAACAAGTTAAGCATCTGTGCCCCGTCATTTGATACACGTTATACAATCAATCATTTTAAAAATGTACATCATACTCACAGCTGCTATATTCAGAATTGGGTGAAATGTCTTTATATCATTCATATTAATTTGCTTATCGTGGGCTCGTTCCCATCTCTACTCGCTGATCTAGGTCTGTTTTGGTATCAAAAATACAATTTGAATGATCACGTGGGCTTTAAAGTTGTAAACTAACTTTTGTATAATCCTGGACTTTATTATTTAGAGCCAAAGTGACATAAAAAGTAGAGGGACTACCATAGTAATACCATGATGTAAAGACAAATGACACCGCATCAAACTTCAATGAAAGTTACAAACAGGAAAATGCTTCCCATCGGGATCATTTATGGACCTCATTCCAGACATGTCCAAACTCTGGTTGCGTTACACTTCAGTAAACACACTCGATCACTTATTTCAGAATATACAATTTTCAAATGGAGGGAAAATAACTGATCATAATCACTACAGCCATTGTTGCAAACCCCCACATGTGTATGGCACAGACAACGCACCGTCTGCTGAAATACTACTTTTGAGTAATGACTCCCTCTGCCGAGGTGACTGCGGGTGGCACAGGGCGCTCTGTGGAGCTTTCAGACGCCTAGGGCATACAAAGGGACGTAAAAGAGCTCGATACAGGAGACTGACGGCTTACTGCTAGGCGTTATGGGCAAACGGAAAGCTGAGAGTGGTGAATGCTGAACGGGAAGAGTGTGCAGTGTGCAGTGCACTGCAGCAGGGCGCAGGGGAGGTGGTGGGAGTGGGAGCTCCGTCTGACACGCTGGCCATGCAGACCCGCGCAGGATGTAGACACCCACTCCAGCCCCGGGAGGAAAACTAATCTTTTCGTTTTCAGCTAACGACTCTGCGAAGGTCACTTCAGGCGCCACTGCCGCGCGCATGCGTGTGTGTGTGTGTGCGTGTGTGCGTGCGTGCGTCCACTCACTGCAGATATCGCCGAGGCAGGGAGGGGTGCTGTGCGCTCCAGCACACTGCCGTACAGTCCCGCAGTCTTGTGTGCCCGCGACACTGGAGATGCTACTGAAAGTGATGTCCGACCAGAAGGGGGAGGGGGGGTGCTTACGGCGGAGCTCCCCGCTCTGCCCCCTCCAGCAGGCCACTAAGCACACAGGTATATTGGAACTGGAAGCACAGGGATGCTTTGTCTTCCTCCCTTGCACTAATCAAGGACATTCTGTGCCCAAGCAGTCTTTATATATCCCCAGACTTGCCATGGCAACACACTGTCCAGCAGGGTCTGCGTCCTGGCTGTCCAATAACTTCCGGCATGTAGGCCCACCCCCACCCCGAAGGCCCCTCCCTCCTTAATCCCAGTGCACAGGTCACGAAACAGGTAAGGCCAGGTGACAGAGGAGCTACATCATGTCAACATCGTTATGTTTGTGCGTCTTTAACTCCTGCTGGATGACAGCTACATGTAAACCGCTACGCTCATGTGCACCGGGTGTCGTTTCCTAAACCAAAAGGGATACAAAAAATTAGTCTTCCTCGCTACAAAACAAAAATTATATATATATATATATATATGGCATGAGTGGCACATTTTTTTCCTTCTTATTTTTTTTATTTGTAGCTATGTATATTCAAACCATTCACTTGTTTAGCACTGTTCTTGTAATATAGGAAAAATACAACGAACGACACAGCAAATTGATATAAAAGCAGACAGACTATGGATTTGCGTTTCAGGAAGGCAAGGGCTTGGCTGGGCAAAAGACACGTGACCTTTGACATCCAAATTTAATAATCGCTTCAATAATTATTAGAATGGTTTTTGTAGATACACAGACTACCCCCATCCCTTTTGTTGATAACTTATAATAAAATTAATACAAAAAAAAAGCTACGTTGGAAGATTACAAACACATACAAAAGATAGGTGGGAGTCTTGCCAGGCAACGTGTTATAAAGTGCAAATTTACCTTTCTGAAAACGTTTTTGTTTTTCTCCCCTCCTTTGGAGAAACTGGCCGCAGTCGAGACATTGATGCATTTGATAGGATGTAAAGGTGTGGTGAGAAAGAATAAGGCAGGCTAAAAACCAAGGACCGGTGGGGTCTGAAAACTACAATGGAGAACAATGCCCCTGCTAGCAAACCCCTCCAAATTCATACAAGCATCTGGTAAACCAGGGCACTTTAAGGAGATCCAGGAATCATCATGAGACCTTGGTCTTGACATGTTCATTATTGCCATTTGGAAGCTTTTCAAACAGATGTTTCCCAAATGCACATGCCTGTCTGACTGCAGGCAATATTCAAGCTCCACCAACTTCTTATACATTTAATTCCCCCAAGAACACTCAAAGTTAAAATGCCCAAAGGAAAAGCTTGGAACAAGCTTCAAAGTATTATCCTAGTAACTTCAAGGCACGATACTATTCTATAAAAATGTAACAGACCTAAATTTCAAAAGAAATGGTATTAACAGTCACCATTCTATGACAACGTCATTAATATGACTGGGAAATATTTAATTAGGATTTGTTAAGCCTAAATTTGTATGCAGTACATCATTTAAAATTATTTGTAGCTTGTAATTTTTTTATTGCAGTTTTTATACTTCAAATAGCTGCATTAAATGAGTAAGACTGTAGCAGCAGAGCTCAGGCTAAAAGCAGCCTTAGCCTGGACTTGTCGGGGCTCGGACAGGAGACACCGGGGACAGTAGGGAGCAGCCGGGCCCCCAGCTGGGACGGGACAGGCCGAGCGCCGCGGCCCACACCAAACACACGCAATCTGCCTGCCAGGGGCACACAACGAGAGCCAGACGGCCGCCGTGGGGGTTTCATCTGAGGAGCTGACAGCCAGAGTACGGTCAGCCTCTTTGAGGGTGGGAGGTGCAGTGTTTGCAGCTTAACTTGACATGGAAGGATCTTTTTTAGCATTTGGAACAAAACACTTGAGCAAATACATTTCATGTGAGCCAGGCCTCCGTGGACAATTTCTCCCAGGTGTGTCACAACAATTTAAATTTACCAAGTTTACCAAGTTTACCAAGTCACAGGCAAAAAATATTTGGCAATCGACTGCTCTCAATTACAACACAGTACTTGATGTGGTCAGATGTATATTTGTTAGGTTGCAAGCTGTTATCGCATATATGAAAAATGTTTTAAAATAATAATAAATAAATAATAATAAAAGAAACACCATTAGAACCTAATTGGGAAAATATTTAATCAGCCCACCTTAGACTTTTCGTTTCCTTTATTTGGAAAGAGATTATAGCTTTAATCAAAGGCCACTTCTATCACCCAAGTCAATCTCCAAAGCAAGGCACTATCCCTTCTGTTGCAGCCAGGCTGTTTGCACTTTTTATAGAGATTATTTCTTGTAATCGAAGCCACATGGCATCATCATTGCAGACTTCATGCCTGGAGGTTTCACTTTGTTTCATTCATTAATTTGTTAATGACTGGTCTCGCCTTCTGTGTCTCGCTGACCACTGAAGGCCGCGGTTGCCCTACTCGCATGGGTTATTTTGTCCTTGTCACGGGAGCTCGTCGTGTAAGTGCCCTACCCAGCCTCTCCTCCTCAGGTCCCCGCTTCATGTAAAATCCGGATAAGGGGTGCAGTCCCCTGGGGAGCACGCCCCCGGGTAAGCCAGTGCTCAAAATGATGCTCTGCAACGTGGTGCATTTGGAGTCAGCGGGGAAAGCAGTGAGAGACACAGGCAGCATTCGCTGGGCGAGCCACACGCTGGAGGGAGGGAGCCGCGTGCCTCTGCTCTCAGACGCTGGGGCCTCGCTTTCCCGGGTGCTGCCCTTTTATTTTAGCCTTCAGATTTGAAAATGTTACTTAGCCCTTTTTGAGCAAGAGTGCCCTTTTCCTGTGAGCCCTGACCTGAGAGGGCCACGGTCGGGGGGGAGGCGAGGGCAGGGCAGGGCAGGGGAGGCGAGCAGGGCACGATCGGGGGGGAGGCGAGGCGAGCAGGGCAC
>JAODKK010000105.1:11179614-11190430 GCA_026774405.1 Petrocephalus microphthalmus | reverse complement strand
TGTGGCTCCTGTGGCTGATGTGCGCGGCCGCCGGGTCCCTCCGCCCCGCCGACGTCGGCGAGCAGGGCCGCGCCGAGCTCCGGAGGCTGCAGCGCTTCGCGGCGCAGCCCGTCTACGGCGACTGCTGGTCCCGGGCCCTGGAGAGCATCCAGGCCAGATGCCGCCAGTTCAGCGAGGAGACGCAGAGCCGCGTCGCGCTGGCCTTCACCCACTGCCACCTCCGCCGGTGATTACCTTCCCAATTTAAATGTGGAAATCCGATGGGTTAAACGCGGAGGGTCACCTTCTTCCACATTTATTTGCATTCTTTTAATTTATCACTTAAACCAGCTGTTAACAGTCCATTTGATCAGGATTCTGTGTCAGTATGTATGATCTGTGTGCCCGGGAGCAGAACATTACTGGGTTTGGGTTTTGTTTTTCCCGCAGGTCAAACCGCCCGTTCCCAGAGTGTCCCAATGACGGCGATCTAAGGGAATGCACGCAGGACATGGACGCCGTGGCTTTCAACACCTATACGGAGTTCTTCACCCACGCCCACAGTATATGTCACTACCTGGAGAGTGAGCGCTGGCAGAGGCAGGCAGAGGGCACCATTCACAGGTGAGCAGGGTGCCTGCCAGTTGGGGAGGGTTGGCCCTTGTGCTCCTCGGCCCCATGTCAGCAGGCTCCCGCGCCTTTCTCCTGCAGGCTGACGGAGAGCTCGGCAGGGGTGGCTGAGCAGCTGGCCTCCACTCGGCGCATGGCTGAGGATCTGGTGCAGGCCCAGAGTGCGGCCCTCGAGTCCCAGGAGGCCATACTGCGCAATGGGGAAGAGCTCAAGCTCACACTGCATGACTCCACACAAGGTGATTGTATCGGAAGCGATATACTGGTTGTGTGCGCTCTGGGGTGGGAGGGAATCCAGACCCGTCTTCCAAGGACCATCTAGACTTGCTTGATACTGATGGATTATTTAGTTTGCCATTTATGCATTGTTTCTGCACATTATCTATTCTGTCTGAATGTCTTGCCCTGCCCGAATGCTTAATTCTGCACCTGTCGTGCCGAGCAGGCCTGAAGGACGTCTTTGCGGACCTCCAGCTCACCGCACAGGAGCAACAGTTGGCATTCTCTGAGATCTTCAACCGCATGGCCTTCCTGCAGAACTTTGTCATGTCGGAGTCTCACACTCTAGGCTCCCTGTTGTACAACACGCTGGGGCTGTGTGTAGCCTTCCTGCTGACGGCCACAAGGCGCACGGCTGGGGCCAGGTGGGCTCCCATTATTTGTACTGGTGACGCACAGAAATCATGCAAGACTGCCATACTCTCTGTAGTTAACAGCAATGGGAAGTTTATTCAGGAATTAAGGGTCAGATATGTTGCTTTTTCAATTACTGTGTAACCTGTAGTGAGGACAATAATTACTTTGACAGGAGGCACGTCAAAGGGTGCACCCTCTGGTATCTCAGCAAGCCGTTGGAATGCGTTGCCTGCTGTACAGCAGATTATTTTATTTATTTATTTATTTATTTGTCATGACTGGTTAAAAAAAATAATAAATTATGGTTCACCGATGGGAATTCTTTGTGTAAAACATTTTTTGTGTATAGGCTAATCCTTTTCGTGCTGGTGGCTGTAAACGTGTATTTGGAAAGGGTAATCTGCAATGCTGTGCTGGACTCCATGCATTCTGGGTACCAGCAGATGGTGAGTACATAACTAAATTGCTTTGTAGGCCATGTTCCACGGAGGCCATGCATAAGTCACTGGCAAAAGTTCAAAAATCAAGGTTATCTGCATTGCACCCCGTAACTAAAAGCAGCATAATTAGTGGCTGTTTCGTTTACTGCTGCCCTGTGCTGTAATACACAAATAATCTAGGACTCATTGGGTCATTGACTGACCGTTTGTTCCGGGCCAGGAGCGGATTGACCAGCTGGTGGGGCTGCTCCGCCGAGGCATGGTTTTCTTGGGACTCCTGGTTCTGACCTATGTGGCCGTGAGGTTCAGGGACGTAAGCATGGAGAGCCTGGAAATTCTGACCCAACTGAAGGAGTCCCAATCCAGCCTTCATCTGGCTCTACAGAAAGCCGGTGACCCACCCTCTGCCCCGTTTTGTACCTTGGTCTGGTGACACCGGCTTTTACCTGCCGTATCCACACTTGGAACAGCGAGGATGCTCTCTTTTCTCTCCAGAATGCTTTAATAAGGCTGTTGCTGAAATGCAACTCGTGAAGAAGGAAGCAAGGGAGAGTCTGAGGGTGGCGCGCTGGAAAAGGGCCAAGCAGGAATCTGAGAGCATTGTACTGCAGGAGCTCTCTGTCATAGTCCCAGATACGTCCACCCTCCTCATACCACCTGTGTCACTCGGCACTTCTCCTTTGGATTCAAAGGGGGGTAAGATGTATTCCTACAGCCCCCTCCCCTAAACAAATCATCAGCTGCTGATTTGGTGCCCCCAGTGTCGCCTTACTTTCCCAGTTACTGCTGTTGATTCATAATGATCTAACACATTCTCGTAACGGGCTTCTCGTTTGGCATAAGACTCATCCTGTCATTCAGAACTACTGTAAATTCTGTGCGTGAAAATTAATCTGTTGCTAAACCTTTCCCGATCGATTTGAAGAAATGAAGCACTAGGAAGTCTGATTTTGGCTAATTTCCTTGAGCATGTCACTTAATTTCCAGGGCAATTTAATGCACCAGTGCATGTTTATACTTGATCTTTGTCACTAAATGCTACTCTGCTGCAGGATGGATTCATGGAGCCACAGTCTTGGAGAACTCTGGGAGGTTTGGCCAACCTCAGTTGTCACACTCTGGAGACGGGCTTCCCTCTGCTCTGACATATAGCGTCTTGGTTAATGACAGTCAGGTGAGCACACGACCCAACAGACCAAGTAATGTGGTCAGTGGGCTGATGGAGGCAAATGTGCCCATACATCAGGGGCGTAATTTACGGGGGGTTAGGGGGGTCAATGTTCAAACCAAAGTTACACCCTTGCCATACATAACACCGTGTGGAAACCGCTTCCCGGACGTCAATACAGGTCGAAAGCCCTCTGGGTTGCTTGCCTGCTCTGGCCCCCAGCATCTTGTTTTCTTGGCGGTGTGCTAGGGCAGGGTCTACTTAATCAGTAGTAATTTATGCTCCCTGTATAACCTTAATTAGGTTGTCATTATGCTGTGTTTTGTTCCCCTGCCTACACTTACACCCCTGGGCGGGAAGCAGCCGAGGTACAATCTACGCAACAGGAGGTCCCTGCCAGCCCCCGCGGAGCACAGGGGGAACCGGTGATGGGCGGCTGGGGGTTTGGAGGCCATGCAAAGCCCACGGTGCCTGGCAGAGCAGTGAGATTCCCCCCTGCTGATGTGATGCCAACTATCTACATAAAGCAGCTATGTGTCTGTGTGTGTAAATATCAGCATTTACAGATAGCTGCTGGAAGGCTAGCAAATTGTTAATCTAGACTGTAGCTGACCTGAATGACTGAATAGAATGAATGAATTTACATGCTTTAGTATCCAGCATTGATACTGTCAAAATGCTGTTTAATTGTATGCAAGGCTACAGCATTGGAGTGCCCGTTTTTAAAATTTTGAATGGAGCCCTGCTTTGAATGTGGTTATGCAAGATGGACTGATGGATGTTACTTCGGTTTAATGGTTTACTGTTTGATTTGTATTGTACATGGGGAAAATTTTAGTTTTAACAGTTTTGGAAATGTCTACATGACAATATTAAAATGGTTCCACTTGAGAGCTTTTTACAACAAGTGTATCAACATAGACATTAAGTGAAATAAATGATTAGTTCAACACTTGTGGTATTGAAATGTTTCTTTGTAGTGCCCTCCCCCAAAACTGCTTTGTGGTTTCTAACCTTATGGCAGAGATGGGCAATTCTGGTCCTGGAGGGCGATGGTCCAGCACGTCTTGATTTCCCTGTTCAGAAACACCTGGTTCACCTCACCAGTTAATTGTCAGGGTTCACTTAAACCTGCTGTTTGTGAACCAGGTGTTTCTGAGCAGGGAAATCACCAAAACAGCCCCTCCAGGACCGGAATTGCCCACCCCTGGATTATGGGAATTTTGTCACCAACTCTCTTGGCAATACTGACACCTTCTGGTGAGATCCCAGTATAGGCCTCTGATCTGTGTGACTGTAATGGTAATAGAGTACTGCAGTGCAGTGGGTATAAAAGGTTTCTGGGTGCGTTTGCCTGTTTAAACTCTTAGCTATATATTAAATGACGAGTAATGGTGACATTCTCCACTCATGGCTGAATATATCTACTAATTTTGACTTTTTGTGAGCATATGTCTTTAAAAAGTTTTATCTTAATCATCTCTGTTTATAATGCATGGAAAAATGAAACTGATCACTGCAGTGCATCAACTTTTCAGCTATTTATCACTTTGGGTGACGAGTTGAACCATATATATCAGAATTGGTCCTTATAGAACACATGAAATTTAGAATTAATAATTTGGGTCAAGTGGAATCGTTCTCCTTTAACTGCCGTTTGAAATGGAGAGTCTCGGCTGGGAAGCAGAGCTTGGGCTTCGGACCATAACTGCCCCATAAATGTACACAGTATGAGTGCATTTAACAGCTGGGCCTGAGCTTTTCCAAACGCTATAAAGCAGCCACCGTCTGCCTTTGCCTGCCTCCTCTCATCCCACGGGTGCACTGACTTAAGCATGTCTCCTCTGTAACTGTCCTCATTTAAATCAAAGGGCCTCACTCCTATGCAAATATGTTTTATCTCATTGAAGTAGCTGCTCATATCTATGAAAATATGAGTATACCCACCTAAAAATGTCTGCAGTCCATTCTGTACATTATTTAAATGCTCAAATTAAAAAATCTGCACGGAAAAAGGTCAGGCATAAACATCCCATCTCTCATGTTCACACATGGGTTTGCAGCTGGTAGAATCTAATGACTCAACAAGCACTGAGTCAAACAATGTAAACACTTTCAGGAAATTCCAGTGAGTAGATTCAGGTGATTGGTCTGTTTTGCATAACAAGATAACTTCAGAAATGTAATCGTCTATGTGGTCAAGGTATTGCAGTTTAGCCAATGCCTAAATAATGATATACAGGGTCCATAAATGCCACATATGTTTATTTGAATTCAGCCAAAGGAAACGGAGGTACATACTTTGGAAACTTATGCATGTTCTGATTGTGTGTTATAATAATATCTGAGTTTTAAAGTTATTCCCTGGGGAGCTCTAGTTCCAGAATTTGACATATATGTTTTTAACTTACAGAAACACGCCAAATTCATAATGTTTACTCCAAAAACGATATCTAACTTTAAAACAGATTATAATGTGGCAGGCAGTTCAACATATAGTGGTTATTAAGAATTATGGCAATTAACTATTTTTCACTAATTTATTTCGGTTAGTTTTCGCTAAGCACAATCAGTAGAAAGTTCAGTGGAATTTTGTAACGTTTTTGTAAGATGAAGAGGTGTTCAGGCATTAACACTTAGATTTATTGCATTGAGTTAGTAGTTTAGCTGTATTGAAGTTTATATGGAGATCTGCGAGCGAATGGACTACTGCTGTAAACCCTTTCCAATTAAGATGAGAATATAGTGCCCAGAATATAAGACTATAATAACATTTAGCAGACAACGCAATATCTTCCCCATTTGAATGTATGGGTATATTTCTGACTGCCAGCTACCCGATTCTCCAAGTGGGAGCTCCAGTGATAAACGCTTTTAAAACGGATTGTACGCGATTATTTCGATCGATTCCAGTAAAGCGCCAGTAAAGAGGCATCGGAGCGCAGGCTTTAGGTTCGGGCTTGTGCCGTTACAGCCCGTTCTTTGGGGGGAAGCGGGACTCTCCGCGGAGCTTTTCGGGGAATCGGATTTCATGCACAATCCTCTTGGAAAAAAAAACTCAAAATGAGAAACAGACTTTGGTAGCGAGATGGCGGAGGGGGTGGGAGGCGGGTTTCGGATGTCGGCGGACGCAGGCGAACGGGAGCCGGGGAAGGCAGCCGGGGGGGCGCCGCTTAACACGCCCGGGGCTGCAGCTGGACGGCGGCGTTAAAAGTTTCACACAAAGAATGGCCGGGGACTAGGGAGGGCGGCCGTGTGACGGACGCCGCGGGAAGAGAAGCGCTCGCCATCCAGGCAGGAGAAGCGGACTCCGCGCATTTCTGGGATAACGTTTCGGAAAGGAAGCCGGAGGAGAAGCGGCCGGAGCCGGGGCGGCATCCGAGAGCGAAATGCGGCGGGGAGGAGCGCGTCGGCCGGGCGCCTAGGCGCGGAATCGGGGCTCTGGCCCCTTTTTGTGGGGGATTAGCCGGTCATTTCGGCGGCTCGGCCGTAACTTTAAGCGAGACTTCCTGACAGGAATTCGGCTGGTAGTCGGGATAAGTGGCCCGGAGCTGGGCGTCGGGGGACCGGACTTCGGCCGCGCTTTTGCCGCCTTATATCTCCGGGAGAAGTTAGAAAGGCAGCCGGTCGGCGCCCGGAGGACGGAGAGCGCAGAGCCGGGATGCCGCGTCCCGCCGCCGCCAGCCGCCGCCCGGGCCACATGAGCGTCGGCAGCGGAGCGCATCCTCCCCGGCGCTCGCTGGCGGCGTGACCCGCGTTTGATGGCGTTTCCCACGCTGCCGGCGGCTTCTGACGGCATTCGCCCGGCTCGGCGCTGCCCTTCCGCGGGGGGCTTCTGGGCGACTCGCGGTCCGGAGCCCATTCCGGGGGGACCCACCGCCGCCCCGGCCGTCTGATCACTTTTCTCCTTCTCGACGCACGGAGATCCGAGGCTCCGCCATATACCTGCGCGCAGGTATGCAGCTTAACCGGCCGAAGAGCGCCGTCCTCAGCTTCGCGCCGCCCTCCGCGCCGGCGGACGCCAGCTCCTTCTCCAGCCAGTACAAGACGATGCGCTTCTCCTACCATATCGGCGGCGGCGCGCCGAGTCCCCAGCCGCCGCCGCGCCGGACCGGTGAGCCCCCGCCGTGCGGCGTCCGTTTCCCGCGGCGTCCCGGGCGAAGGCGGGCTGTCGGTGCGCCTTGGGGATGCGGGTCCCCACCGCCCGGGTCCCTCCGAAAACGGGGGTAACCGACAAGGTCAGCGGTGTTTCCGCGGGGGTTAAGCGGCATATGCGATACGGACGTGAGCTGCACACTAAGCGGGAACCGCGGCAAACGGCCCGAAGCTGCCCGGTCCTGGGCTGCGCTGCTGGCGGCAATAACCCCCAAACTCACCGGCAGCCCGTTAACTGCCCCTTCTGCTTGGCACCGAGGTATAACCACGTCCGCGTTTGTATTCAGGCCGTTATAGCATTAGGACTTTTTTCGTTCTCTTTGTTGGATCTCAGCCTGCTTGAGTAACTAGTAGTTTTATTTATCTTTCCGTCGCCGAAGCCGCCTCTGTGTGCTGTGATTTAACATCTAATCGGATCTCGCATCGGATGAGTGACTGCGGTGTGTATCTCACCCGATCACACCTCCGGTGCAGGACCTGGGAGCTGCATGTAAAGGAGATTAAAAAGGCTGCAGAAGGGCTCTTAGACTCAAGGGGAGGTACATTTGCGTATAGATCAATCATTTCTAATTAACTCTGAAATGGCGTTACATTCCAGTGAAACGGCATTTTAAAAGTACTGTACAGTATTTGGCATTCGACAGTGTATGTAATCGGAAGACTTGGCTGTTGGTTTGGCATTGCAGTTACCCAAGTTACTCATTGTCTGAGAACACCATCTAATTTTTAAATGAATGCATGATTGCATCTTTCTTGGAATAGTCAGTTTTTGAAACAGGTATAGATGTGGTGCAGTTTGGCAGCTGCTTTGCTAAGAAGGGACAGGTTTCACATTTTACAATTATTGAATGTTTCATTCACTGGACAAGCAGCTAATGGACTGGAACTGATTTGTATTTTTTAATGTTATTTTTTGTTGCCTTTTTCTATAGATCAGTGCCTGTTCTAGGATAGAGCCATTGTTGTTATTGTAAAAACTTGGGCATTTTGAACAAAATAGGGCAGCAAATGATACCTTAGGAAATGGGTAAGTATGATTATTAGAATTTTGCTCTCTGACTTTTTAAATTTTCTTGAATGAAAATGTATGTGTTTTAAAAACAAGCATCTCACAAAGCAAGGAATGGCAGATGATTGGGTGTTTTTTTTTTTTTTTGACAAAGCATATGCAAAAAATAATCCATTCCACTGTTTGAGCCACTGCTACATGATGGGGTTGAACCACAACCGCTAGCTGCTGCATCATATTGTCGGTGCTGAAATTAGATGTGACCCCCAACCCAGATGCTATGAGCAATCCTGAGCACAGCTGACAGTCTGTCCATTTGGAGGTCTGGAGGAAACATTGTTCACATGCCCTCACATGCACACGGCTATTTGTGCAGGGCGTGCACATCAGTGCTGGAGGAGAAGCGGCTTTTAGACGCCGTGCCTTGAACCGCGCTGTAGGGGCTGGTCCAGCGTGAGCGGTGGGTTTGGGGCAGCTCGTCGTCAACATCCATTCTACCTGCCGTCAGAAAAAACGATTAATGGTTAGAACTGAAACCTAAACAAGAGCAGGCCATAAAAGGGAAGTTTATGAATAAGGAGACGGAGGACGGCTGTTTGAAGAGGAGGGGCATTTATTATGACTAGTGAACACGTATGTTATACACGGTTTACACTATGAAAATGGCAGTGGTGGGGGCAGCTCTGAAGACGCTGTGTGGCACTTTGTGAGCAAAGTGTGAGCTGCTCTCTCCACCTGCTGTTTGCCAGGTCGGTCTGCAGGGTCTGCAGCTGGGGCTGGGAATATTCAATTAGGGTGCAGTACCATTCGGGTCTGGGACACAGAGATGCTCCCCCGGAATGGGGGAGTGGGGACCCCGGAAGTCGTAAGGATCTCTGGCCACTGGCAAATAG
Source organism: Petrocephalus microphthalmus (assembly GCA_026774405.1). NCBI lineage: Eukaryota > Metazoa > Chordata > Actinopteri > Osteoglossiformes > Mormyridae > Petrocephalus > Petrocephalus microphthalmus. Next base: position 11,181,520 of record JAODKK010000105.1, on the reverse strand, counting down.
TGTGTTTTATGTGAAGTGTGTTATGGGCCCAGCAGGACCGTAATGCAGACACTAAATAGAGGAGCCCATTTTCATTCACGCATGTATGGTGGCTTTGCCTGATGAGAGGCTGCAGGAAGGAGACTCGCCTCTCAGGTGTCACTTAGCAACCCCGCCCCCTTTTGCACTTAAAAAAATTAGTTCATTAAGTCAGAATCAAAGCATGACCTACAGCCTCTTTAGATAATGTCATAGAATGGTGGAAAGATTTTAATTTGTTACAAGCATTGAATTAAGTCTACTTCGGGTTAGGGCTGAGCGGTATTTTGAGATTTTAAAGCATACCGGGACATAAATGGAGCGCGATATGGATTGAGGAGGTATCGTTTATATCGAGTTAAAGTTTTTAAATAAAGCTGTGTTTCAGTCTTTTTCTTCACCCTCACTGTCTGCTAGAGCAACCCAGTCCCCACTTACATGTGTGCAGGTTATGTCGGGCTGAGCCCCCCCGCACAAGCTGCTCATGAAATTAATATAAACTGAACAACATTGGAAAATGTGCTTGTTACCTGAACAGTGGTGGCCTAATGGTTAGGCAAGTGTGCTTGTGATTGAATGGTTACTGGTTTGAATCCCCAACCAGCAAGGCATCACTGTGGTACCCTGAGCACGGTGCCACCCCCACACACTGCTCCCGGGCCGTAAATAATAGCTGCCAGTGCTATGTCACATATGAGTATAGTACATGTAGAGGATAAATTCTCTTGTTGTGGTGTGTCAACAATTACAATTCTTCACTGCATACAGACACTTGTTGATGTGTAAAAAAAAAAATATATATATTTCTAATTATGATGTTCGATTGATCAAACTTAGTAAATAGCGGATGGTAGGGAAGTACTTACCAAAATCTTTAGGCTAGGATGAATTGCTTAGATTAGCCCACCTTAGCAAGAGCCAGGGGTTGGTTTTTACAAGCTTCTGTTGTTTGCACAGTTATATAGAATATTTTAAGGTAAACCTAAATGCACTTCTTATAGGCAACAGTTTATTAACTTGTTTGTTAAAACAATGGAGCGCATATGAGTGACGGGTCGTTATTCGCCTTTTTTCTTTTATTTTATAACATTTTTCTATTCCTGTGGTAGGCTGCATTTTGATATAATTTCAAATACGTGTGCAGAACACTTTGACCTGCCAGTTTATGTTAACATTTACATTGTGTTCTTAACTTGTAGCCTAATTGCAGTGTTATTGCAAGCACTTTCAGATACTGTAGGTCTGTTATTATAAATTCATTTGTGATGGACTTCAGCTTTTATTTTGTTAGTGTTTTTGTGACATTGTTTTTAGCTTTGACTTACAACTGAATTTCTTTCCCCACTTCACAGAATATTGAGATTGTGTTTTGCCATTCAGTTGAAATATATTGAGATCTGGTGTTTTTGTCCATATCACCCAACCTTACTGACAGTGCTAACTCAGAAATGATGGATATATGAGGAAGACATCCTCATGAGAACAAGAAATGTTCTGTAATTAATTTACATATATTGAGAACTTTATTTAAGTGTCCCACCTGCTGACTGGACCCCACACCCCTGAGGCTGGATTCAGAGTGGGAGATTCTGTAATTAATGGCAGAGTTTCTGAGTTTAGCAGCAGAGGCTCTCGGCTGCAAGTGGAGCTGTAATATAGTGGAGCTATGTTAGTATGGGATTGTCTGACCGGGTTCTTGCTTTGCTGGGAGATGTTGTGTAGCTCTTGCTCCTACACCACATACCTGGGCGTTCACTGGAAGCTCAGCCTGGCCGCACTTATGCCTAGTCGACTCTTTGACAGTCATGGGTTTGTAATGTGCTATTAGGTTCACTTGCTAAATGAATAAATGTATAAGTGTGGATCTAAAGTACTACAGCTTATATAT
>JAODKK010000105.1:11132775-11142967 GCA_026774405.1 Petrocephalus microphthalmus | reverse complement strand
ATATAAAACGTTTAACCGGGTAGACTGTGTGAATTTTAAAGGAACTTAATTTTGTGTCGTGTAGGTACTAAATATGTCCATACCAGCTGATGAAACTTTCCGAAACGCTGCATAATTCATACATTATTGCTCCCATCCGCATAATACTATTGGACGGTACAAACGATCGGAAAACGTCCGACGAATCCCATTGGATGGCTGCCCTGTCATCGTGCCTCGGCTGATTCGTCGTTGGTGTGCTACGTCATCCTGGGTTTCCCCTAACGTTCCCGTTCGCGGTGCCCGTGGTGCTCGGCCCGTGGCTGCCGCGCCCTGATTGGCTGGCGCCCCACGCCAGCGCCCTCGTCACCCGGCCGTGCGTCCGCTGCTCGCTATTAGCGGCTGAGCGACGTAAGCGGCGGTGCGCAGTGTCGCGCTGTCCAACTCGGGGACCGGAGGCTGCGTCGTGCGTTTCGCTCCTTATCGCTCTAATCGCGCTCCATAGTTAATCTCGTCCGCGCCAATCCGCCAACCCCGGCTCACCGACCTCCGATACGTAGTTTAATTCTGCGACGTAGCGAGAAAGTAAACTTTCCCCCCGCGACCGACTCCGAAATGTCTGCGGTTTCCTCGGAGCAGAGAGACGGCGACAAGAAGATCCTGCTGCTCTCGTCGGCGGCGGATTTGTACCGGGACCCATCCAGCCGGACAGCGTCGCCCGGACACCCGGGCCAGGCCGTCTATGTCATCCTCGACCCGTCCGTGGACGCCATGCTCAGGTGAGCTGGCCGCAGCGAACGGACCTGCAGCCCGCAGCCGCCGCAGAACGACCCCCGATCGCGCACTTGTTTGTGGGCGAGCCGTGGCGTCTCGGCCGAAGCTGGTCACTTATTCCTGACCAGTGTGCTGCTGACCGGTTAGCACACGCTGTCATTGCCGGGGATGCAGGTGACTGTGTGGCATCGGATCTGTGTCCGGGGCTGCAAACCGAGCGGTGATCGGTTGGCTTTTAATTACCCGCAGCTGCGCCTTAGCCCTAAGTATTCTCGGTATGCTCGGTATACTCGTTATACTCGGTATACTCAGTATACTCATTATACTCGGCATACTGAGTATGCTCATTATACTCGGTATACTCAGTATGCTCATTATACTCGGTATACTCATTATACTCGGCATACTGAGTATGCTCATTATACTCTGTATACTCAGTATGCTCATTATACTCGGTATACTCATTATACTCGGTATACTCAGTATGCTCATTATACTCGGCATACTCATTATGCTCATTATACTCGGTATGCTCAGTATACTCATTATACTCGGCATACTGAGTATGCTCATTATACTCGGTATACTCAGTATGGTCATTATACTCGGTATACTCATTATACTCGGCATACTGAGTATGCTCATTATACTCGGCATACTGAGTATGCTCATTATACTCGGTATACTCATTATACTCGGCATACTCAGTATACTTATTATACTCGGTATACTCAGTATACTCATTATACTCGGCATACTGAGTATGCTCATTATACTCGGCATACTGAGTATGCTCATTATACTCGGCATACTGAGTATGCTCATTATACTCGGTATACTCATTATACTCGGCATACTGAGTATGCTCATTATACTCGGTATACTCATTATACTCGGCATACTCACACGCACTGGTTTCCTGCTGCCGCGGCCAGCGTACCCGGGGTCTTTGGAGTCACCCGTCTCGTTGTAATCGTCACCCACAAAGTTTACTTGTAGGTACTAATCACGGGTTTATCTTTGGCGCGATACGCCGGATAATTGCATTAGTGCGCGGCGATGGGAACTCGGCTCCTGTCCGGCCGCCCGGCGCCTTATTCCCGCACCGGAGATGCCGCGGTGACTCGCTGTTCCGGGCGTCGACACGAAACTGAAAATGGGCAGATCTCAGAGTGAAAGGCGCTGCCTTTGCCAATGGCGTTATGGCCGAAATAGGGCGAATATCAGGAGCACTGGCTGTCCTTGCACACGTTTCTGGAGTTATAATAAGCTGGCTTGTGATGGAATTTATTGGCGCGATACGAACATATAGTCTTGGCAGTGATGTGATCGTCTGCTATAATGTATTTCCACATTGTCGCTAATTCAGCAATAGACGTAGATAGTTAAGTTATAACGGTGTGTAAACGCTGCAACAGCGTGAAAAGGTTGTGTATGTGGGAAGTTACGCGTGAATAACAAGAGAAGCCGTCTTTTCACAAAGTCGTCCTCGTATATGCTTAAATGCTTGTAAAGGAAATTAATGCAACGTAATTCGTTATCCGTATTTTTGTACAATATTCATTGTTCCTCCCTGTTATTTAGAAATGGAAATTTGAGAAATGGAAATCCGCCTTTGCAGATTAGGATTCCGTGCTTTCCTTAATACCGTTACTCGTGTGATTGATTCCTTTGGATAAAGGCCTTTATTTGAATTTCTAAAATGATTGGATTTCTAAAAGTATTCACCATACATTTACAATACACTACTTGTTTGTGTAAGGCTTGTAGTGATTCTGATAAGCATGAGTGCACATTTATTTGGCAGCAGGGTCAAATTATAACGTATTTAGTTATTATCATTATTATCCCACTGAGCCGCCAGCACGAGTGTTTTTTTTAAAACAGAGTCTCCTTTGTTTCTTTATTTAGTTCAGAAGTGTAATTAGCATGATGGTGACTAGAGCCTGGTGACTCATTCTGCATTTTGATGGACTTCTTGCAGAATGGATAACGCAGTGCTTACTTATAAAATGCCAGTCCCAAGGAAAATCAGTAGCCGCTGTAGATTGAATCTAGGGGAAAATTATGAACGTATTGTTATGCTGTATTATACTATAGAATCACTATTTTGTTGCAGTGTAATTGTCTATATGTTTCTGATCACGTTAATCTAATGACGAAAAACGCAGTTAAGTCGTGGTGATTCCAGCTGACTTTATACCCCCAAAACTGTAATCCTCTCTCGCAGAGATATACTGAATCTCCACGACTCCTTGGAGATCTTTATAATGTTCTGGGAGTCTAATAACCCTCCAGAATGTTAGCTGTGCCTCCTCAGTGCACAGCATGGCAGCACTATGCAGAAATTCAGTCACAGTTCTAAAGTCTCCATACTTTGCCTGAATCACAAATTTGTTTTGACAAATTGTGTGATATGATTTATGAGAGCTGGAGAAATTGCTTACATTATAAACAGTTAAGTATAGTAGAGCAAGTGTAACATTTAAATCCAGAAAAGGTGTTTGAAGTTTTGCTGTATTTGTATGTCTGCTGGAGATGTGATAGATGTAAAATACTGATCTTCTAAGTGAGATTCTGAGTCGGACTTCGTGGGAAATGTGAGCGAAAGGCTTGGCAGAAGACGGGAATTTCTCCAACTTGTGTTCACATCTGACTCTCGCTCTGCAGCATTCCTCAGGCCTTTCATGGTGTATAAGATTCTGCTTTTACTGCATGTCTGTGGACTTTGAAGCTCTGCGGATATGACTCGGCATATTCCCCCAAAGCTATTTTTTCTCTTACTTCCTGTGGAATTCTTAGCCAGGATTATTGCTGTCCTGCTGATTTCAGCACTATTCACCTGCTGTCCACTCAAACCGTGTTTTAAGTATAGAGACTCTCTAACAGATTTTTAAATGTTTTTCACTTTTCTGTTCTCAGTTTCATATTTTGTTTTACTCAATAGTTGCAGTCAAAAGTTGGCAGTTATCGATTGGAAAGACTTGTTTAAAGTATGAGTCCTACTGCCCCCTTATCTGGAGCCACTTGGCATTATGGTTGGTGCTTTCTAATGGAACCTCCCATCATTCACATGCACATCAGGGGAATTGCTGGCTTGACAGCCCTGGGCAGGCTGGATCCCGGTGTTTTCTGTCCTACCTGATGAATTACTGTCTGCCTGAGATCAGGTAGGATGGAAAACCTGCTGGCGCTTTCGGAACAGGGTTACCTACCCCCGTTTTAAGCCATTTGCAGTGCATCACTATAGATATAAATCCTTTGCACTGACTGGCATCCATCCATCCATCCATCCATCCCAGGTGTACCTGCTCTGCCCCCGTCTGTACTGAGGTTGCCTGTATTTGCTGCTAAACGTCACTATTCCTTTCCCCGACTTTTACTTTATTGTTCTACTATGATAATTCCAGTTAAACTGTAATCACATGACCCCGGAATAGTCGCTACAAACATTATACTCCGTCCGTGTGTAATATAATCCCTATATAATCATTTACTGCGAGTCCGTTAGGCTTGTTGGCGCTGGCTCTCCTGTCAGTGCCTTTCCTCTGTTATTGCCTTCTCAGTCATTCCTGTCTTTTATGGTCCCAAAAGCGACCATTGCAAGCTTATTGCGCTGCATGCATGCCCAGTGGAGCTCTGCGGGGCCGTGGAGGGGGAGCTGCCGCCTGCCTCCGCAGCGCCGCCGAGAGACTCCCTCCTGCGGCCGCCGCCGACTCTGCCTCCTATTTGCTCGTTCGCACTATTTTTAGTGAATCTGGACGTCGGGGGTCGAAGCGGCATCGCGCACCGAGGATCGCGGCCGTATGTCTCGCACGGACGCGAAGGGCGGCTGTTAGGCGGCCGAGGAGCGGAGCGGAGCGGCTCTCCGCGGACGTGCGGCGCCCGTTAGCCGGCCGGTAGCCGGCGGCTCCCCCGGCACCGTGGCAGGCTGCAGCTCGCCGCTTTAAGGGCGCGAAGCGAGGCGGCTCTCGGCGCGACTCGGGGCCCGAATAGACTGAGGGGCGGGATGCCGGTGCGCGCAGGCGGCTAGGCGGCCGCCCTTGGCCGGGCAGCGGGGCTGCGCATCTCCGCCGTCGCGGCGCGCTCCTGACGGCCTGCACGTAAGTTCCGCCATTATTATTATAATTATTATTATTATTATTAATAGGCAGCCGGTGGGCGTAGCGCAATCGGCGGCCGTGTTTACATCCCTGACGCCGGGGTCTGGCACCTCCGGCCCGGGCGCATCCGGCGGCTCCAGGCTCCGGGACCTGGCACCGGCACCGGACGCGGCGTTATTCCGCCGGGACGCTCCGCTGCTGTGTGCCCGATGTAGGTCCCCGCGTCCGCAAAGGGAGAGGTGCGGGCCGGGGAGCGACCTTGGCCCGGCCGGCCTGTGCTTAATCCGCATTGCACATTAAAAGAGGCTTTTTGTTCTTAAATCCACCCGGCTAATGTGAAGTAGCTTCATTCTGGCTGTATAAGTGAGTGGCCCGGTGCTGCTCTGCCCGGTGCTGCCCTGCCCGGTGCTGTTCTGCCCCCCGGTGCTGCCCTGCCCGGTGTAGGCGCTGTGCTGCTGGGTCAGAGTGATGTTTCTGTCTAAAGCTTCTCTGCTGGCTCCATTGTGACGCTGTGTGATATTTTCCTAAAATCAGATTTATTATGCTTTTGTAATGCATCTCTTCATGTTTTAATTGGCATTAAGTGCCTGTGAAATGAGAAAAAAATATAATCTATGTATTAATATTATTATTATTCTGCTTACACACGTGGGCTTTGAGAGCGCAGTGCTCTAGCAGGGACCTTCCCTGCTGGCTCCTTGTGGTTCTGCAGCGCGGCCCTCGGCCCGGGTTCCTCTGCTTTTTATGTGACTTAGTGCTGCCTCAGCACTGTCCCCGCACTGTGCAGTCAGACGTGCTCTTTGAGAAATCTTCCTGCAGTGTTGAAAGCATGGAGATGTCAGTTGGTGTCTTGTCAGGGCACGTTTTATGGTACAGTCCCATCTTCCCTCTTTCCTCTGTATACAGGCTTTTCATTTTTCCCTCCACAGATGTTGCTTTATGGATCCTGTAAGCTTTGTCTGAGGAGTGCAGGTCAGAGCCTGATTATAATGAATGAATTACACAGATGTAAGCAGACAGAAACATGAGTAATCCCTCTGCTTTGCCTAGTCTGCTGCCTCAGAGCAGTGTGTGGCCCAGAGGGTTTGGACGCTGCACTTGTGAGCAGAAGGTTGTTGGTTCAAACCCCAAGGTTGGCAGTTTGATCTCTCCATTGGATCCTTGATTAAGGCCTTTAACCCAAGTTGCTCGGAAAACTGACTAGACCAGCTTTCTCAAGAAATGTACCTCTCTTTGGATAATGGATAAAACGTATCCACTACATAAAATAAGAATTTTATATTGTTGTTGTTTTGAAGAAGGAATTGCATCTTTCGGTAATGGTTATTTAATGTAATGTAGCCATCATTTTATGTATATTTGGCCTTTCTGTTCTCCTTACGGAAGAGGAACTGCAACCGTGAGGCAGATTTTTCCTCTTTGCCCTTCCTGATGTCTCTTATTTGCTCCTCCTCAGATTTTACACCTTGTTGTACTGTGCTTTCCTCTCCAGTGTGGAGCCCCCTCTGTCTGAGTCCGGGATTGTTGCTGACATAGACTTGGAGAACATCCTGTCCTCTGACACAGACACCTTCTACCAGCTGAAGAGCCAGCCCGTCACCATCAGGTGAGCACAGCCATCTGTCCCCGAATTCGGACGCTGCCCTCATCTCTGCTGGCTGTGGCTCCTTCCCAGAGGATTATATCCGGTACCAAAAACATGCCTGTGGGGATTGGCCACATTACACGTCTTTTTTAATTTTCAATCTGACATGTTTAAGATTTTTTTCATTCAAGATTTCATTGTTGAAAACAATAATGTTTTAGCCAAGCCAGCATTGCCATTTCCATTTTTGTGTATTTTGTCTGGAGTAAATTGGCATTATCATTTTGATTGTTGAATGCTAATGCATAGTATGAAAAACTGACATGAAAGGTCTGTGGAAATTCCCATAGGTGCATAGTTCAGGTCCTGAAAGTAAAAACCCAGACCAAGGTTTTGTTTCAGCCAATCAGTTGAGTACTCTATAACTGGCTGGTTAAAACAAAAACATGGTTTGGATTTTGGGGGGGGGTGGAGCGGCTTGCCGTATGGCCATGGCTGGGAAGGGTCGGGGGTACGAAAGGAGGAGATGGGTATTTCGCATACTTTGAAAGAGTATCATTCTTTCATGTATTTGGTGTGCCATATAAGGGCATCACTGTCTTCATTATTGGGGGGCGGGGACTGACGCTTTAAATGACTGAGACAAATCCATCCTCTCACATTATCCTGTATGACCTCATGTGTTGTGCCTATGCATGGGCTACCCGTCTCTATTGATATTGACTGTATACATTCGTTTATGTGTATGGAAAAAAAAAATCCCCTCAGTCAGTAGGTCAGATGACAACTGTTTAGGCACTTATGTAAGGGCGCTTTTCCATCGCACGAAGTTCGGTACTTTTGGTACGGTACTTTCGGTACTTACGCTTTTCCATTGACTTCCGGTCGAGTACCAGTACCAAAAAGTACCGAAAGTGCCAAACCAGTTCGGGTACTTCTTTGGTACTTCGGTACTTTGAGGCGTAACTTGCAACGCTTTCGCTGTGATTGGTTATGCAAATAGCCCGATTCTGAAACACAGTGCGATCGCCGTCTTGACAAAACATTACGAACTCAGAAAACAGCAATAAACTAAGTAAAAAATAATAATAATTGCCATCTGGTCGGAAGAACAGATCTGTACAACAAGATCTTTATGGCATAACAAGAAATGTAAAAAGTATTTTATTTAATATACTACTGCAGCATGGTATTGGAGAGTCTCCAGATATAGCAATGTGATTTTGTTGTAATAAATATTGGGATATTTATAAGTTAGTTAACATAAAATAAAAAAATTCTCACAAACCCGTCTAGGGGGTGATTTAAATAGCAAGGGTGAGAATGATTATGATATGCTGCATGTGTATAACATGCGATGTTAGATTTAATATCCAACATCGTCCAGCTGTACACTACAGCCATTTTTCGAATTCAGTACAAAATGCCCCGCCTCACGTTGTGCTTTTATTCAGCGCCGGTACCAGTTTTATGGCAGTGGAAAACCAACACAAAGTACCGAATTGGTGTGACGTTGTCACTCATGGGCAGTTACTGATGATGTCATTTGGTGCCGGTTCCAGCCAGTGGAAAACCAACACAGAGGAAGTACCAAAAGTACCGAAGTACCAAAAGTACTGAAAGTACGGTACTTGCTGTGGTGGAAAAACCCCCTAAGTCGCTCTGGCTAAGGGTGTCTGCCTAATGCTGTAAATGTCAAGTTTATTTGTATTTTTAAAACCAGAATCCTGGGAAATATTGGTTTGGGACAGTGTGTGTGTGTGTGTGTGTGTGTGTGGCCCATGAGTAATGCCTATGTTGCCAGGTAATAAGCCTGCTCATGTGCAGGAGCAGTTAAAGTGATAATTAAGTTGAGTCGCGATTTGTATCCTTCCCATTAAAAATCTGCCACATCTTGTAAGTAAATCAGGCTTCACGCTTCAGGGTCTCGGGAGCTATAGAGCTATTTACAGCCCTGGTCAGTTGCCAGTGAACACGAATATCGGGCAAATAGAGAAGATATGAAATTGCAGCTAATCGCCATTTGGAAAATGATTGGAAAGTCCACTGGAATGGTTGACACACCACAACATTTCTTTAAAGCGGTGTGGTCCAGGCGTGACTGGCAGGGCTTGTGGCACCGATCTGCTGCCACCGATCATTCTCGTATATGGTGACTGGAAAGTAAACAATTTGTAGCTTGTTTTTTTATGTGGCAGTGGTGGAAGAGAGTGCAGACTTTTGACCGTGAGATATGCACAGCGTTATGGCAAGAGCAGTCATCAAGTGCAGTCTGTCAGACTGCTTGGGCTGCAGTGCTTTTTGTGTGATACGGAATTTATGCAGTGCAGAATGTGCTCTCCAGAGTAGTGGAATAAAATTCACTGTCAGGTGAATCATCTTTCCTCTTGTTCTCAGCAGGCAGCCTACTACATGTGCCATGCACACTGAAAACACAGAAAACAGGAGCCTAGGGACTCGATTGAGATGCTTGGCCTGCCCCCGTTAGGGCTTCAGGCAGCTTTGTTATGATGAGTGCTGGGCGCCTGGCCTGTATTAGGTCTCCTCCGGGCCAGGGGTTTTGTTCCCTACAACCCTGGAGATGCAGAAGCCACGACATTTTCTACCTCCATCAACAAAACCCCAAAGGATGAAATATCGCATGGAAGAGTGGTGTCCCATTCCCGAGAATAGCTACAGCTGTAGGATCTGTGCCAAAGTTCACTGAGGCTGCTGGCTCGTAGTCGCCCCCTGTAGTTATTTGGGGTATAAATGTATGAAAAGAAGTGGTCTGGTAAATCTCACGAGACTTAATGTGTGATTGCTTCAATACAACACATCCAATTACTTTTATCTCCTAAGCTCTAAATTTTGGTGAATGTTACCTTTACAGTTAATTGCCGTTTTCTCGAAGTGAGTGCACTGTGAAAACGGACGTTTCCTGCCCTGTTTGTTTACGGCAAACCTTCGTCTTCAAAATGGAAAATGTCACTCACCCAATCTTTGGGAAACCTCTTTACCGAGACACCAGGGCCCTTCCAGTAACACTGATGACCATCACGCCCATAGTAACTGGCTCCTTACGCTAATGAGTTTTCTCTCACAGAAGTAAACATTACGACTCACACCAGCAATGGGCCCCAAAGGCAGCAGAATAATGATTTGTACTGTGAATTTTGCTTCTCGGTAGAGCGACTGTTCCCATTGTGCAAGATTAGAGAAGATCAGCAAAGGGTGTGGGGCCCCCAGGCTGACCTGTGGCAGAAATCAGAGTAATGGGGTGGGGGCTCTTCTCTGACCTATGGATAGTGGGGAGGCTTTCAGCCAAACCCAGAGCTGGCAACGGGCTGTAGGATGTTGCCACTACTACAGGATTGACATGATATCTAGTGGAGTTCCACACTGGCCGTGTCTGCAGTTGTGGTCGGGAGGGACGGAAGAGCTCACTTCCGGAGAGCTTTGTGTCTGTTCTGCACAGTTTTGGAGAGCTTTGTGTCTGTTCTGCACACTTTCGGAGAGCTTTGTGTCAGTTCTGCACATTTTTGGAGAGCTTTGTCTGTTCTGCACACTTTTGGAGAGCTTTGTGTCTGTTCTGCACACTTTGGAGAGCTTTGTGTCAGTTCTGCACATTTTTGGAGAGCTTTGTCTGTTCTGCACACTTTTGGAGAGCTTTGTGTCTGTTCTGCACACATTCGGAGAGCTTTGTGTCTGTTCTGCACACTTTTGGAGAGCTTTGTGTCTGTTCTGCACACTTTCGGAGAGCTTTGTGTCT
>JAODKK010000105.1:10994628-11005575 GCA_026774405.1 Petrocephalus microphthalmus | reverse complement strand
CTGCGCCTCTGTCCCTCTGCCCGCGTCTGCGCCTCTGTCCCTCTGCCCGCGTCTGCCTCTGTCCCTCTGCCCGCGTCTGTCTCTCTGTTCCTCTGCCCGCGTCTGTCTCTCTGTCCCTCTGCCCGCGTCTGCCTCTCTGTCCCTCTGCCCGCGTCTGCCTCTCTGTCCCTCTGCCGATCAAAGAACTGAAATGGCCAAATGACTTGTATTTGGGTTGGTTACTTATGGTTGAGGTTGAGGCTGGGTGTCGTGATTGGGATTAGGGTTTTCCCCATAGAAAATAATGGAAGGTCCCCATTTAGATAGGTAGGTGTGTGTGTGTGTGTGTGTGTATGTATCCATCACCGTTTGATGCTGAAGGTGGGGGGGCGGCCTCGCAGTGCGTGGCCCTTCTCCGTCATTACAGAGCACTCGGTAAGCATCGGCTTCATGAGCTGCAGAAGGCCAGCTGCCGTTTGCATTCTGTCAGGACTCTGCTGTATTATGGACAGGTCCTTAGTTAGAAATCCTCAGTAATGCCTGAGCACTGGGGGAGAGCAAAAATGTGGCCTGTCTGGGGGTCCCCGGGGACTGGTTTGAGAAACGCCGTCTCAATGTCTGCGTACAGACGAGGGTGGAGGCCAGGGGTCATTGGCCAGGGGTCCCTGAGCAGCAGACGGTAGGAGTTTGGCAGTGTGTGTCTGAATGGCAGCAGCACGGTATTCGGGATAAGCGTGGAAGCTGTGCCACATCCCACACTAAGCGGAGAGCCGTGAATTTGCAGCCCTTCAGTCATGTATGCATCTGCTGGCCCGGTAGCATTAGTCTCATGCTGAATTGATGTTTTCTTTCTCTGGCAGGTCCTTGGATCTGTCCCTGTACCAGGAGCCCTACTCCTCGCAGATGCAGGACTTGACACTGAACGAGCCTGGTGCTGACCCGCCTGCCCCTGGCACACTGGTCTGATGCACACACAAGCAGTTATGCTAAGGCCCACAGAGAAAATTGACTCGAATGCGCAGACAGTTGCAGAAACATTCCCCTTTTGCTGTTTTTGTCCTGGGTAGAGGAGCCTAAGGGAGATATCTGTGTGGCCTGTCGGTCCAGTTCATGAGGGCTGAACAGAAACCACTTCACTCGAAGGGCAAATTAGATGAATTACCAGTAGACGCCCAAGTTGTTGCTCAGCTGTTGGACTGTGGAGTCTTCTAGCCTCTGTCTAATCCCAGGGCTCCAGGAAAACTCGGGCTTCTATCTGTTATGTTATTTATTGTCTTTGCCTTTTTTTTTTATTATACGCACCTGGCTGTCTTGGAAACTTCCACTGGTTCATGAACTTCAGTTATTATATTAGACAAGAGACATACAAATGAAATTCTTCTTTGCACCTTGCCTAATCATTGTACACAATCAAGTACTCAAACTATATGAGTATTTATTCCAGTTCAGTTTAGTCCAGTTCAGGGTCGCAAAATGTACTCACGGAGTACCTCTGCATGAGGCGTCCTCTTACAATGCATAGAGGGGGTGTAATCAGGCTTTGTGACACTTTGGGAGGGATTCACACATGGAAGATGTTCCTTCAGGGCCCACGTGGCCTGTATCCCCATGCTCAGCATACAAGCCCTTCCGGAGGCCAGTGGCCAACCGCGACAGCATCTTGTCACCTTGATCTTGGCCCCTAAGCATTCGTCATTGGAAGTGTGACCAGGGACCGGCATCACATAGAATCTACCACAGTATGGCGAAGCCAAATGCTCTTTACTGGTATATTTCACCGTTTCCAAATGAAATCTTAGGCATCACCAATCCCCCAGTATTTTATAGCCTCACAGGTGCTTGGTTCAGATTATTGCTTTTCTTAATCCAATGTTTTCAGCTCTGGTCTTGGTGAGCCAACACGCTTCAGCTTCTTGTTTTGCTCATCTTGGGTCGATTTGAGCTTTTAATCTAATCAATCCTGTGAGTCACGTCACATTATAGCTGAGGCAGTGTTTGAGGACTTGCTGCAGTGGCCTTAATACCCAAAGCTGTCCAGGGGTTAAATGGGCGTGTCTACTGTGGCTGTGCTCTCTCACACACCAGCATACACACCGGGCTTCACAGGACCAGGGCTAAAAAGCACTGAATTATGATTTACTAGGTGAGGACCAGATATTTATTTTGTAATGATGTACTATTCGTGTACGTTTACAATGTTAAGGAAATTATGCAAAAAAAAAAAAAAAAGTCAGAATCTGGGATTATATTCATCATATTTCAAAATCTCCCGGAGGTGGAAGTTGAAAAATCACATTGAATTGAAACTCCATTCCAAATACATCAGCAAGGACTTGTCGATGGGGGGAAACTGCAGTTAATCATGAGTGCTTATGGGAGGGGTGATGAAATCAGATCCACTCCCTGCTGTGTGGACACTAACTTCTTACAAAAGCAATACTGATATGTACAATCTTGCATCACGTGGATCATGAGCAGCATAATTGATAGACTTTGGTTAATTACAGCATTGCCAAGTTTTTCTTGAGAGGATGATTTGTCAGTGAAACGTGTTTTTTTTGTATGTTGTTACTGGTTTGTTTTCTGAGGCTGTTTACGCGGTTCTGTCAGTAGGAGATGTTGAATGATCGTTACCCTTGTTTTAATTATCATAATTAGGTCATTGCGAAAACAAATAGTATTTTAACTGGAATCCAAATAAGGTTCATATTCTAATTCACTGTAAATATTTGTATACTGCTACTCAGTCCCATAGCAAATATTATGAAACTTTTTGAATCTTTTACTGCTTTTATTATTATTTTTTAACGAGTTGACAGTTCATTTCTGAGCAGATGTTTTTTAACCGATCAATGTGAAAATGGCGTAATGAAAACTGTTTGTGGGGATCATGCTGTTTTTATGACTGCTCAGTTCGATTTTTATTTGGAGAGCGATTTACATGACTGACTGGTGGAAGGGGGGCAGCCCTGGGTGGGTAACGGGTAGTTCTTTGGGAGATGGAAACCGGAAGAGTGCGTGTGATGTCATGCCATGTCATAAGCAGGTCTTATGGCCGTAATGACTAAACAAATAAAGAAGGAAGCTCTTTATCATCCACCGATTTCTGTCTCCTTCCACTAGCCCTTTTTATAACCTTGCCTGTTTGATTCTCCTGTTGTGCAAAGGATTCCAACCAAAGTGAAACATTGCCCTGCTGTTCAGCCACTACTGTCCACCCAGCCATGCCGTTCTCTACTCTGTGGAAGCTTCTGATTGCCTTGATGTATCTGCTGTCTGTAGCACCTGGTTCATTTGACCTTTCAATCAGGCTAAAGTCAGTTGTCCTTTTTTTGCTAAGCTTCACAGACCATGGTCTGGAAATAATCAGCCATCAGGTTAAGTGAACGTGAAATGAAACTCCCAACTTCAACATCTGCTGTCATATTTTGTGATATAGATTTTTTTTATATATAGAACTGATCAAAATTTGTCATAAATTTGTTGGACACCCTCACTAAAGAGCTTTCTTTAATCAGGTTTACTTACAGTAGTTTTACAGTAGAGTTAAATAGTAATATTTATCTGTTTAGCTTATCCATTAGGAAAAATCATCTTGTCAACACAAATAGCCCGCTCTTCCCAACAGTGAATCATGTGGCTGCAACTCAATTTATCAGCATGCAGACAGGGACAAGATGTTCAGTAACGGTCTAATAGCATGACCTAAGCAATCTGAATGTGGTGTGATTGTTGGTGGACATGGTGGTTCCAGCATCTCAGACATGGTCACCTTCTTGGGATTTTTACTCAGTGTGTGAAATTTACAGAGAACGGTATAGTAAACATGCAAATGTGAAATGTGAAAATGCATTTTTAAAGATGGTAGAGGACAATCACCAGATTTATTATGGCCAAACAGGGTCACATCCTGTAACAATGGTGTACAAAAAGGCTTCGGAACAATTTGTCTATCCTTGAAGTGGTTCTGGAGACAAAGTGGGTCCTACCCAGTATTACCTACATGTGCTTTAGTGGTCAGTGAATGTTTACGGTAGTGTACATTTGAAATATTTATCCATATTGGCCACTAGAGGGAGACAGCAGCCAGCTTCAACACAATCACTGAGTGTCAAAATCTTGGGACACGGTTTGCTTAATTTTGAATAAAATACGGAAACTGGTGTTGCATACAGCCAATTTAAAAGTTATGACTGAAAATGCTGGAATTATTTGGAATTTAACAAGACTTGGAATACAGGAAAAAATGTTTTCCAGTTATTACTCTAAACAGAAGACAGGGATACCGGGAATATTAAAGCCTAAGGAAAGGATGTGTGTTCAGCCCCTGTTATTGGTGAGTGTCCTGTCTGTACTGTTGCTGAGTCCCATACACTGCTGGGCAGAAGGGTTAACAGGCAGGGTATTTTATGTGGGAATGGGCACCACTTTACAATAGGACTACTGCTATAAAAGGGCTGTGAATGGTTTATGGTCAGGTCATTGATTAGGTTGTAACAAATCATTAATAGACAATTGGAAATGGGTTTTTAAATTAATTACTGCTGTTTAATAGTGGCAAAAGGGAACCTTATTGTAACGTGGTACCTAGAAAGGCAGCATCTGAGCAACAAAAATATATACTATTGCATTTGGAAAAATACACATTTAAGAAATTAAAGCAAAAGTAAAGGGCATTCTCTGGCCTGAATGGCAGCAGTGACCCTTACTGTACCCAAGCGGCTGTGGGCAGCATGGCAGAAAGCTTCCTCCTGGGACTGACCATGTGGCCTGGGCACATGGGCGGGGGTTCCACAAAAGCAGGATCTCTCAGCTAGCTGGGATGACTTAAGCTAGAAGTCATGATTGTCCAATTGGAATGTGCCTTACTTAAACTCTTATTGGATTATGAATTCTACCTTAAGTTAACCCAGTTAACTGAGAAATCTTGCTTTGTGGAATACACCCAAAGTGTGTGTGCCTGTGTGCTTTGAATATGATTAGTGAACATGCTGAATATTTTTTATTTATACCAGTGTTTGCTGGTAGTTAACTCATGAAAATAAATATATCTTTTTTCTGTGATGAAACCCCAAACGTCCCACGGGTGAATGCCAAAAATAAGGAATGGCTCAGGGTTCATTTTAATAATCCTGCTGAACTGTTTTATGCAATCAAAGATGGCAAAAGAGAATTGTAGCATATTTAACTCATTCATAAAGCTTCAGCCTTTGTAACATAGAATGGTCATGACCTGGTCACTAAGAGGAATCTCACAGCTCTGGGACCAGGGTTGTGTACGTGTGCTTCCTCTGTGTACTCCAGTTTCCCCCCCCAGTCCAACTACACGCTGTTAATTGGAGTTACTAAACTGCCCGTAGGTGTGCCTCTGTGAATGAATGGTGTGTGAGCCTGCCCTGGGATGGGCTGGTGCCCCATCCTGGGATGTTCCCTGCGTTGAGCCTGTAGTCTCTGAGACAGGCTTTGGAACCCTAAGACCCAGATTAGTATAAGGGGCTTCAGAAAATGGATGGAGTTTTCTCATGTACTTATTAACCTAAAGATGTTTTCTCTTTCAACTACTTTGTAGGGTTGTGTTCCAATGTGAGCAGCTGTTTCAGTTTGTTAAATTTGAAACGGTTGTTGTTGGTGACTTAACTGTTTTTCAGTAGACAGAAAATATCTCCATATGCATACTGTTTTTGAGAGTGACTATAATACTGAGTAGGGATGGAAACTCCATCGTGTAAACATGTTTTATGTTTTTCCATCACCATCATCTCTGTGCCAATTCTTCTGGTGAGGGTCAGAGTCTTTTATGTTTTGACATTCAAAACTGAGTAATTTCATTCTTTTTTGACACTTCTTTTCTTTTAACTGACATTCTTAGGGTTTCATTAAATGTGCGAGTGTCTGGACACGGCCCCCTTAGCGCACCCTTTCTGTCACTGGTGTCTTCAGAAGCGGCTGGAGGCCTCTTAATCATATCAGTGCGTGGCATTTTCACTACACTGAGCTTAACATTAGGGGGGGGGGGGGCACACACAGGTGCACGTCTGCACAAGCACTACTCAGGGGAACAAGCACAAACCTGCCATCGGAAGCAAGACAGCGGCAGTATGAGCGTCCTCCATCTGGGGCACTGACAAAGCCGTCACATTACTGCCAGCCAATGCAATATGCCTGCCAATTCACGGGACTAATTTCCCATCACATTAAACAATGCAAAACTGAAAATGAATAAACTGAATTGTACATTGACAAACAAAACATGTTAAAAGTGTGAAAAATCTGGAAGCCCTGGGCAACCCTGCCCAGGGCCTGTGGCTGGAAGACGAGTAGGTGTATGGAAAATCTGGAAGCATTTGTCAGTAAGCTGGCATGGTATTTGGAGCTCTAGGTTAATAACTTACAAGTAATAACCTACCAAGAACTATTCTTCTTGCCAGGATAGTGCACAATTTAAATTATCAGAAAAAATTAACCACTTTGAAGTTAAGGCTTCTGTCTATTATTTAACACTATTGGTTAATTACACAAAAATGTATAATTTTTACAATTTATGATGAATATACTATATGATCAACATGGTCCTATGCCCAAGAAGTTGTGTTTTGTAGATGTTCACCTCAAACAGTTAATTAGAAATAGTTATTATATAAAATAAACCATGCATATAAGCATCACAATTTCCTTCAAAATGTGTAGAAAAATTGACAAAAGTCCCTTTGTCATTCATCAACGTGGGTAAATCCAAAGAGCATTCATCTCAAATGATATTAACCTTTGCAAAATAGGCAAGAGCTACAGAAAGACTGAGAAATTGCTAAAAAATTCCAATTTTTTAATCAGGACAGTTATTGAAAAATGTAATAGGCATGGACCAGCTGAAAACATGCCAGGAAGAGGACGCATCAGCATACTGCCCCTTATGATGAGGAAAAAAGTGAACTGCAAAGTTTGCCTAAATCTTGGTGCTTTAATATTTCAAAATTGACTGTCAGACACCACCTGCATCACCAGAAGCGTTTTGGAAGACTTTCTCAACAGAAGCTACCATTCCTGAGAGAGTGCCACAAAATTCAGCACATGAACTCTGCCAAGTATCATTGGAATTACAGCTGGAATTGTCAGCTGTGGTCAGATGAGACAACAATTGCATTTTTTGGTCATGCACACTATCGACACATTGGACGAATATAGACGACTCTATACAAAGAAAAGTACCTGGTACCCACCGTCTGATATGGTTTAGCCAATATTTCTAAAACTCACTTTTTCCATTAAAAATGGAAGCTAAAAGCTAAATTGTTAAAATAAAGCATATGGCTCGCACATTGCCAAAATATCTCTGATTGCCCTTCTAATTTATATTTTATACATTAATGCTTAACTTCATCAGGGTTGCCAATGATTCTGGAGTTGACTGTAACCGATTCCCAGATTGCTGTAGCTGCTGGCTTTTCTGCGTACTGCGCGACTGTCTTCCCGTTAACTTTCCCGATCCTTCAAAGCACCACTTTCGAGGAAGAGCCAGAAATAGCAGGACAGTTAAGAGTGCATACGGTGTCACGTCCGAAAGCGGTCCGGTTGCACACGAAGACCGAACGTGGAGGATCGTTGCAGTAAAGGTCTGAAAACACCAGGCGGGGCTCGTCAGGCAGAATGAACTACTTCCCCCCTATTTGGCTGTAGCAGCTGAAACTTTTATCGGCCTCCGAGGGTTTAACTTGCCCTTATATTCGTTTACGTTTCCACTTCAAAAGGTTTATTCTTACCCGTATGGTACATTGCCTGCGAAGTGAGGCTGAATTATATAGCGCCCAGATAAATATGTTAGCAACCGATCGTAAATGACTGAGCTATAACATCTGAATCGATGGCCTCGGTTCTACTTTGGCTGTTTAGATACTTAATACATGAAACATAGTCGACAGTGTAGATTAAAGATTAGCAACCAGGTAGGAAACAGCAGAAGAGGAGTCGGCCTGCCAGGCTACTGGGAGTATTAACAAAAAGTGAATACGATAATTAATATAATAATACTAATAATAAACGCAGCGAGCGGGCACAGAAACGAAGCGCTACCAGGCCTCGCCTTCGCTGCCGCGCTTCGGGCGTCAGGTTCGGCACAACACTGGCATAGAGAGCGGGCGTTAGCCTGCCGCCGACCGGCCCTGGCTGCACGCCGGCCGCGCTCGGTGGAATTGTGGGACCTCTGGAGGACTTCCTAGGGCCGCGGAGGAGCGGCGGGGGGCGCGAGGCGGCCGCGGGGCGGGCCGGCGAGCGCATGCCTACGAGGTGCCTCACGCGCACCGACGCCGCGGGCAAAGGAGGCTCGTGCGGCTTGGCGCTCGCGCACTCGGCACCCACGGAGCGCGCGGCGGGAAGGTCACGGCGCGCCGAGGGACACGGAGGCTCGCGCGGCGTCCGCGCTCGGCTTAGCCGCCTAGCAGCAGCACCGGGGCCGCCTTTCCGCGCCGCTTTGGCCGCTGACAGTTACTTTCACACTTCGACGTAACTATCGATTTTTATTGCGGCGTCTGTTCTATGGCGGCGGATAACGGGTAGAGTGGGATTCGGGCTCGTTAATCTTGCGCTACTCGCGCCCTAGCGGCTGCCGGGACACTTTTCTGTCGGCCGGCCGGCGACGTTACACTTTGGCCGGGCGGGGAGTTGCCAGGAAGCCTCTCCCCGTCATTGTTGTGCTCCGACTGCCTGCGTCCTTTTTTATTGACGGCTCCGTAAGTATTACTCAGTCTCGGCGCTATTGTCACTTTGTTTTCTGCCACGTAACCGCAGAGTCGCCTGATTTTAAACGCACTTACGGCAACAAGTCAAATCGTTATTTTCGGTGAACTCGTGAATGGGAATTATGATTTACTCATGACTGAATGAGCGGCTGTCCGTTTTATGTAATTTCGCTTGTTTACTGTGCAGATATTCCCTGGAATATAAAGCATGTAGTTTAAATCGCGTTTGGTAAGTCAAGTAAGCGGACGAAGTAGGTGTCTCTCACTAGTTAGGCGCTTTGAGGCTAAATAGCTGAAAAGTGGGACGGAATTTTCCCACTCTAAAACATGGATATAAGTTACAGAATTTATTTTTGTTAGCGCGTATCTGACTCGAAATCTACTTAATTAGTAGCATACAGATTTTTTTCATGAAATACTAAAGTGAATCGAATCAATATATTTATGTATCTACGGTTAGATATTTTTGTTGGAATTAGGAGGCTTTTCAAAACGCCTATAGGCTTAGATATTTCCCTACAGATTGTTCTGGAGAAATTAGAGTTTTCTCTTAATTTAGGCTAGTGTCTTCAAAGTGTAAAAAGGCACTGCAGTTCTCAGGTGTGTTGAGATAAATTGAGCCAACGGTTTTATCATGTCATTAGTTATGTATGCAAAAATTCCTCCTCATTTGAAGAGGACGTCAGCTGTGAAGAAAGCTGCTTTCCTGCTCGTTGCTGCTTATGGGTTGAAAAAACTGTACCCCTTCCTCTCGAGTAAACTGAGAGGAGGGGTTGGGAAGCAGCCCGAGGGCTCTTTTCTGCAGGTCCCCGAAAGGGGATCCCAGGACAACTTGGAGAAAGGGGGTAAAAAGAAGAGCAGTTCCCCAGCTGTCAACCGCGAGTTTTTCCAAAGGCTAGTGCGGCTCCTTCGCGTCCTCTTCCCTCGCTTCCTGTGCAAAGAGCTGGGCTTGCTGGGCTTCCACTCCGTGGCCCTCGTCTCTCGCACCTTCCTGTCCATCTACGTCGCCAGCTTGGATGGCAAGATTGTCAAGACCATTGTGCAGAAAGATCCTCATGCCTTTGTATGGGAACTGACCAAATGGCTCCTGATTGCCATCCCCGCTACGTTTGTCAACAGCGCTATCCGATACCTGGAAGGTCGGCTTACTTTAGCCTTCCGTACCCGACTTGTCACTCATGCCTACCAGCTCTACTTCAGCAAGCAGACATACTACCGGGTCAGCAATATGGATGGCCGGCTGGCAAACCCCGACCAATCCCTGACGGAGGACGTGGTGATGTTTGCAGCCTGTGTTGCTCACCTGTACTCCAACCTCACCAAGCCCATCCTCGATGTGGTGATGACCTGCTACACCCTCCTGAGGACAGCTGAGTCCAAGGGAGCCAACACCACGTGGCCGTCTGTCATCGCAGGCATCGTGGTCGCACTCACAGCCAAGGTGCTGCGAGCTTTCTCACCACGTTTCGGCAAGCTAGTGGCTGAGGAGGCTCGACGAAAAGGAGACCTACGCTACATGCACTCGCGCATCATTGCTAATTCAGAGGAGATCGCTTTCTACGGTGGGCACCAGGTAATTACTACATGTGGAGGAACAGAGGCATTAGAGTAATTTCTGCTGTAAGTGTCAAAAAGGTACATAAGTAATGTATTAGGATCCAGATTTGTGAGTTGTACTTTTATCAGGTCAGGGGTCAACACCAGGGTGAATTCTGTCAGATATTTTGATCAAAATGCAATTTTTACCGCATTTAAAAACATACAGCATTTAAAAGACACCATTTAAACATGTAGTCTACAGGTTTTTTTTCACCTCCATCAAAACATTTTGCTGGGAACAGTCTCGTCTTGCCACAGACGTGTTTGTCGGTGTCCGGACAGGTTGACATTCCCTCTTCCGAAGGGATGTAGAGTGAGCATGTTCTCCCCAAGCTGCTTGTCTCCTCCTGCAGCCTACAGACATGATATTTTCTAATTGGCATTTCTGTATTAGCCATAGTTCTGTGTGTATGTGTGTGTATGTGTGTGTATGTGTGTGTATGTGTGTGTATGTGTGTGTATGTGTGTGTATGTGTGTGTATGCGTGTGTATGCGTGTGTATGCGTGTGTATGTGTGTGTATGTGTGTGTATGTGTGTGTATGTGTGTGTACGTGTGTGTGTGTGTGTGTGTGTGTACGAGTGTGTGTGTATACGAGTGTGTGTACGCGCATGCTCACGCCAGGGTGTACACCAACC
>JAODKK010000105.1:10875175-10887855 GCA_026774405.1 Petrocephalus microphthalmus | reverse complement strand
AGCTGGACGGCGGGGGCGGGGCCGCAGCTGGCCTCAGGCTTCACGCTCTCTGTGCACATCCCCTTTGAATAGTCTGCTGCTCCCATCGCTGCTCTAAATCCCCGCACCGACGGTCAAGTGCTAGAGAACTTCAAAACGCTGCAGAATAAGGCCTGCTATTCATATCCTGTCAGTCTGCCCAGGTCAGCGTCTCTAAACACATCTGTCGAGAAAATTGCCACATTTTATACGACAGTGGTCTGAAATACACATAATTCGCTTGAAATACGTTAACATTTAGACAGAAATGAATCACACGTGTAAACATTTGTATTAACACATGGGATCTCCGGGTTCAATTTTCTAACACACAACTATAACGTCACTGAATAAAAACTGAAATCTTCATATCAATGTCTCAAATTAACCAAAAGCTCCGCACACACAAAATGAGTAACCCACATTACACTTACTGATTAAAAATGCATAACCACTAAACTTCTTAATGCCAAGTTCCGTTAATTATACTCCTAAATTATACAGCATTCACACATCCATAACCGAGAATACATACAGAAAACATAGAGAAGCGGCGGTGCGTAAAACCGCCAATTTTACCCCGTGTGTAATCTGACTACAATTATCGTAACACGAAACGCCAGCGCGGCCTTCAGGAGCCACTGCATGTAAATAGCTGTGTGCCAATTGACCTCAGTTGCGCTATACGAAACTGAATAAAACTATAACCTGCCTGCCGGAAAATAACTGCGAGTGATCCGGAGCCACAGCGCAAATATAACCGGCCCTATGCTGAGGGGGCTCCCGGCGCAGCGCGTCTGCGGCCCGTTACCCGCTGTGACGTCAGAGCGGCCAATTCCGGGAGCACGGCGGCCCGCGCGCCTTCCACCGTTAAGCGCGGCGACGTCACGGGCGCGGCGACGTCACAGGCGCGGCGGGCATGACGACCATTTCCAAGGGGTCACGCCAATGCGCCGCCAGCGCCACGTTTACCCAGCCGGCTCCTGCACTCGCAGTCATTCCGACGTTCACCGTCGGCGTGTGCGGCGGGTCGCGGGCTGGATCTCCCCCTTTAGTCAGCCTCGCCGTCCGCGGACAGCTCCTTTTATTCCTTATTTTGCGGTACTCACGCTTGCAGAACTTCAGCCGGTCGGCTTCGTGTTCAAACGTGCACTGGAATGCGATGCAGCTCATTCCCCAAAATATTAATAGCCGGGATGCAGTCGGCTATCCGGCGGTCTTCAACGAAACCCAGACCCGACTTTTTGTCCCGCACGACGTTTGAAAGGAATGTAATGCGAGATGCGGCGACTATTCACAATTCAGCGATAGCCATTTCCCTCTCATGCCTAATAGGTACGAAATTAGAAATATTTTGCAATACAGTAATACACTGGTGAATGATAATCCAGTGCTTAAATACGGTGTCAGCCAGCTCGATCGCTTACCCGCAGACGTGAGATCCCCTATGCCCTTGTAATCCTAACAATAATACGCGAAAGCCAGTACGTTCTCCCAGTAGTCCTCAGCCATGGCTCTTCTGGCTGTTGCGCTGCTCAGATTCCGCCGCAGCTGACAGCATGTCTCGCCTGCGTTCTCCCGAATCGTTATAACGTTTCAGCGGCGATTTTTCGTTCCCAGATCCGAAGGAGAGGGGGAGCTCGGGCAGCCGCGAATAGACTCAGGAGTCACTCACTCGGACAGATGGGAGAGGTGGGGATCATTTAATTATGCGATTGCTTCTGCGACCCCGAACCGGTTCACCTCGTATTAATACAGAGCGGACAATCTCTCTTTAAAATCCTCTCTCTTTAAAAAAGAATATATGCGTTTTAAAAACCGAGCAGACTTTCTATTTTTGCTATTTCATTTTAAGATCCCACGTCCCCCTCATGGGCCATCAGAGTCCTGTAGTAGTCTGCTCCAAATTCCGTTGGAGTAACTGAGGCCGTACCATTGCAGCGGACGGATCGGGGGGGGCCCGAGAGGTCAGGCGGCTCCGCCGAGCCGCTCTCCCTGGGGCGCTTTCTAACGTGTGCTAATTTTACAGGTCTTCGAAGAGCCGACGTGAATATATAAAAAATTAACCAAAAGCACAGTATTTCAGAATGCAATACGGGTAATTTAAGGAAAACGCATTTCCTTTACTGAAGTAACACATATGATGCTTCAGGATTGTGTGGGATTTGTTTTTAGTCTGCCTTTTGTTTTGTGTATAGCTTGAATTCTGCATATTCTGCGTATTTTCTCTCCATTCGTTCTTGCTGAACCGTATTTACTTGGGGTTTCTGGGGAAGTGATGGCTTATCATAATACCGCATTTGTGCGCGGAGGGGGCTGCGTCCACCTTCCTTGTCCATTGTATGCCTCCTAAGAAGAGCCTGCTGAATTTGTGGCTGGTCTGCCAACATTGTCACTGTCTGCCAATAAATAGTAAAATCTGTTCTGTCTTTTCGTAGCCCACTTTTATGGCAAATCAACAATGCTAATGCTAATTGAACTCAGCCATCAAAAGGCCAAAACATAAGAAAAGCAGAAAGAACTAAGCAATGATACTGTGTTGCTTGGTTGAACATTCTTAATAAATTCATTTAATGAGATATTATGTTTGGGTGAAATAAATTGTATTTCTGGATAACAGTGATTGCATAATGCAGAGAAGAAAAGAGCTCATTGACAAAATGCTATGAACATCTTAAAATATGAAAAATAGCTATTACCCATGTTACCATTTTAGAAATCCAGACCATATTAATTATTGGGTTTTCCAATATAGGAATATTCCAGCAAACCCAACAGTTCCATTGGCTCTGTTGTTGAAACTTTGGAAGAATAAAGTTTGGTTTTGTCACAGCAGAAAATCTCCTAACTTGTCAATTGAAATTTCTTTATAGGACCAGTATATCAGGACTGGTGTGTAGGAACAGTGGTTTGCACTGTGGCCTTACAGCTCTGGGACTACAATTCGAGTTTGCATGATCTCCCCGTGTCGTTGTGGGGTTTCTTTAAGGATCGCACGTATGTGTGTGTGAGTGAATGGTGAGAGTGTGCATTGTGCCCACAGGCTCCAGACACCCTGCAATCTTGAATAGGACAAGTGATCACACAAGATGGATGTGTGGCCAGTTTGGCTTCACTTCCTTTCAGGCGTTCACTGTGCCATGTAGAATTAGATCTTTGTGTCTCTCTCATAGTGACTGAATTGCATGATGATTCATGGCTTTCAGGCTCCCGTACCTGGTTCCTGGCTCATCGGGAACCCAATTTCCATTTGCTGCTGTCTAAGCCAAGCCATAGTCGCCCATAGCTTTCCATCGCAATCATGCAAGGCAACTTTTTGATATATCTCATAAATGCATTTCAGCTGCAATATCTGGTATTTTCTGTTTTTTGAAAATGAATCTTTAGGACATTATATTATTTTACCTGAACAATTGTACATAACTTAAAATTATTCACTAATTAAAACTGTAGATCATTATGAGACATTATCTTTAAGAGTCATACCTTACTGGACAGATGGTTTTGTTTAATCATCGCCATTGAGGCACATGATGCCACCCGAGGCCATCAGAAGGAAGGTTTTTGAGTCTGGGAAGGGATCTAAAGCTGCTTTCAAGCAATTTGAAATCATCCACTGTTCCTAAAATAACCTACAGGTGAAGTAGGTTATTCAGATGGGCAGAAAGTGCAACATAAAGAATAGTCCAGACTAGTAGGGCTTATGAAATCATGTCTCATCGACATGGACAATATGTGGAATATACAGACAGTCCATACAGTGTTTGACAACATATTACGTGGAAACCTTCGTTCCTGTCGGATAAAGGAATTTCAGCAGGTACAAACCATTACCCAAGCTGCTGGAAGAACAGCAATTGTGCCATAAATTGTACCTGGTAAGATTCCTGCACCGCATCTCGACACAAAGTATGCTGGTGCCTGGTGTCCTGGTTGTGGCAATGAGCTCTCTGCAGTGTAATGCGCTTTTTTCACCCAACACTAGGCTGCTTGTCTTGTCACTAATAGAACACATCAACACAGATACTGTAAGTCCCAAGCAATAAGGACTGAGTATACCTCTGCATGGGTTAGACAAATTACAGTGGGTGAATAGCTGTCAAAAACTTTCTATAACGTACAACACATGGATGGCATGCCAGAATAACAGGCAGAGCTGGGCCTTTCTTATTCAAGTATGTATATTATATTTATTATATTATATTTGTATTCTGAGAACTAGGGTACACCAGCAGCCTTCACTAGTTTATAGCGCTCTGTATCTCATACAGTGAAGGGTTCTTCTGTATTAATGGTCCCTCTAACAGGCTAATCACCGACTGTCTCAATGCCTCTCAATCCCTAAAGCTAAAAGTGTGTCTAATTCATTATGGTCCACGGAGGGTTAAGGGCTTTAGAAATAGTAAAGGAGAAACCTCTATACCTCAGGCTTGATGACAGATTCATAAATTACATATAATGCATTAATTACATGGCTTGATTGATACGCTGATTAATAATGGACATTGGTGCAATCTGTCAAGGTGTACAGCCTACCATCTTATAGCGGAAGCAGGGCAGACATGACATAAGAGAGTAATAGAATGTGCAGCTAGGATTTTAGAACTTGTGGCAAGAAATGATAGCAGCTATAGTGGAAGGAGAGTAGAGCTGCATGATAGCGGCTATAGTGGAAGGAGAGTAGAGCTGCATGATAGCGGCTATAGTGGAAGGAGAGTAGAGCTGCATGATAGCGGCTATAGTGGAAGGAGAGTAGAGCTGCATGCTCCTGGCTGTGCATGGAAAAATAATGCTGTGTGATTAACTGGCATCTTTTTGCCACCTGAAGCCTCAGATAGTCGAGAAATATCAGCTGCTTAGCTGACTGGTTTTGATTTTGAGATTAAATAATATCCTGGAGAGAATGTTGTAGCGTCTGGTGCCCTATAGAAGTGGACTGAGAGTCTGTTAAAAAAACTGGATCGAATGCAATAAAAGCATGGAGCGCTCCAGCAGGTGGTCACTCATCTCTCTGAGAAAACAGGTATCAGTAAGCAGAGCACACTTCACTCTTACCGTAATGTTTTATTATGAATATTTGCACAAGAATGTTGGAAGGTAGATGCATATGACTCCTGCCTTTGTGCCAGTTGTAAAGGACGAACCCAAAGAGGTTACATATTCACATTAAGTGAAACTGCAGGTGGAACGGGCTTCCTGATTGCGGTGGTGCTGATGTGAATGATACTGCTGTTTGCACACCTGTCCCTGTGCTTAGGTTGGCTCAAAGAGCAAATACTGCTCTGCACACAATGCTGTTCTATGTAGCTACATTTGACCGTGACACTGTTGAGCAAGCACCCTGAGATTCTGTCTCACAATAATGCTGTAATACCAAATCTGTCTCTTAAAAGAGTGAGTAATCATTTCTTCTTGTTTCTTGCTTTCAATCTCCACATTTCCATCAAATCGTAAAGTGCATATTAATAAGCACACTACTGAGTGCTTTGCAGTGATTTCTGCAAATCGTCCAAATGATTCAAAAATAAAAAGAAACTAATGTGAATGCTAAGATTTATTCTTTCAACTGGTCTTTCATAGAATGCAAAATACTGGATATTAGTATGTCCACGGGATGCACACATAACAAATGAAGTTGTATAAAAATCACCTCATAACAGGAGACAGCAGCTGCGGGAAAATGGCGATTGTGCATTGATCCAGCTCTTGGAATCAGTAAGTAAACCACAGGCCAATATGGACAGCTGTGTCAGTACACTGGGTGGTACCAACAACTGGTTCCATTCTCTATGTGCTGCTGCAGGCCATCTGTCTTCTGCAAGCCGATGATCTCTTAAGTCAGATGACCCTGGGTGGGAATCTGCAGAGAAAGCAGAGGAAAAGAGGACGAGTATTGCATTCATAAATAGCTACATTACTTATGCAGAATAAGTAATGTAGGTGAATATTCCCAGGGCAGCACAATAAGAGGATGAGAGAGAGAGGCTAAACATAGCCCCGAGGGCGACCACAGAGAGGCTAAACACAGCCCCGAGGGCGACCACAGAGAGGCTAAACACAGCCCCGAGGGCGACCACAGAGAGGCTAAACACAGCCCTGAGGGCGACCACAGAGAGGCTAAACACTTGTCCCTCCGCCTTCTGTATAATTTTAGGACAAGATTAGATGGGGCGTACAGGACCTTAAGGAATGTGATCAGGGAAGAGGGCTTGGCATATAGAGGAGTGTGATTGCCAGTCTGTCTGGGTCATTCAACTTGGGGCTGTGAGCCACACAGATCCAGGAGAGGGAGGTGAGGGCTGGGGGCATGTCATCAGTGAGCGGAGGTAAGCTGCTCCCCCACAGATCAGGCACAGAATAACAAGGCTGGCGGCTCTTACTTGCAGACCATTCAATGATGCAGTTTTATTTTAATTAATCTTAAAATCTTGAGAGGCTGTACACTGATGGAGATCTTGTTTCAAACAATGGGGATGGATCTCACCAGACCATAGGACAGCACTGAAATAAACTATGGATGCATAACTGCCCCATAGATTAGCAGTTATAGAATAATATGGAATAAATTACCTCTTTACAATTTATTTTTATTATGTTAGATATCTGTTTGGAATCTACTGCTGAAAGCTGTTCAGTTACTATCCTATAACTGAAAGTACAGCCAGATGCCACTAGTGGCCACTGTTAGCAATGTTGAGGAGCCTGCTGTACATAAATATGTTTCAACAAGCTTCATTTGTAACCAGACCATGTGTGCCTGGACGGCCCACTATTGTTCTGGCTACTTTGTTTCATGTTACAGGATCAAAATGACTCATTCCTCACAAACAGCTAAAGACAGAATGAGTAGGACTTGGCATGATTCTGCGCTGAATATAACACCATACTGTATCTGTCACTGAAATATCTGTTGCAGACTCTGAATGGTTGCCTATCGACAGAAGAAAACCCAGTAGAATCTGTAGCTCAGATAAAATATACAAGACAAACAATATTTGTGTGAGCAACACATTTATTTATCACCAGGAGACATGAAAAACCTGTTTATGCAGCACCATAAGCCCGTCCTGCAATAACAGCAGGAAACAGATATCTGTGAGGTTTAAATCCACCATATACATTTTGTTGTGTGTGTGCATATGTATGTAAGTGACAGAGCTCGCTTCTCACAGAGACACCGTGCAAAGACATGCACGGTGCTCTAAGGCGAATGCATTTAGTACAGACCATCATGGGCACATCGTGAGGTGCTGGAGTTTCCAACTCTGATCCTGGAGAGCTACTACCCAGGAGATTTTCTGTCCTACCTGGCTTCTAATGAGCCACACCTATTCTCAGGAAAATCCCAGGAACAGGTGTGGGACATCAGAAGCCCGGTAGGACAGAAAACCTCCTGGGTAGTAGCTCACCAGGGCTGGAGTTGGAGAGCCCTGTGCTGGAGACGCAGCATGGAGGAGCGGATTCTCACTACTACGTTTGCACCTATTGTGTGTTCTAGTATGATAATCAACATTAACATCTATATATTATACATGTAAAATGCATAAATTATATATAATGACAACATATATGATATAATGTACTGGCGCAATCAATGGGTAAGTGGGAAATTCATGGGTAAGCCTGCTGCCTTGGCGATCTGCACGAGCCGGTTTGTGTATGCAGGGGGGGAGCTGGGGGAGGGGTAACCAGAGAGAGAGGGGAGAGGATTATTGCACAATTGGCTAAGAAGGATTGAAAACAGCCCTGATTACTGGAACCGTCACCCTCTCTCCTGCATTTCTCTGTGCATGTGCGTGTGTGTACATGTGTGTGTATGTGCGTGCGTGTGCATGTGTGCGTGTGGGTGTGTGTGCCTCAGCACTGGCGCCACTTCCTACTACAAGCTCATTTCTCCTGGCGCTGAAAACAGATCAGGGGTGAGAGAGAGGAAGGTGCAGAGGCAAGATCATGCCGGGGTGCAGGAGGCAGCCCCTGTGAGATTAGGGGAGAAAGAGAGGGAGCGCTTGGGCGAGAGGGGACGAGGAGCGAGGAGAGAGAGAGTGAGAGAGGCGAGGAAGGCGGAGAAGACGGCGGCTGCCACAGGACACCCCAGCAGCAACACGTAAGACATCTGCACCCGGCCTTTACTGTCTCTTTTTCCCATTGTGAAAAGTCTCTTTAGCAAAGTGATCTGAAGGTTTTGTTTCTGTGTATGAGAGATTTCTCTCTTCTGCCGGTGTGATTGTTATGAGAGGTGAGTGCAGCTGTGCAGTGACTTGGATTTATCAGGCTTTTGCACCTCCTTAAATTGTACGTAGTTTGTGCTTATACAATACAAAAAAGCCAAATTCCAATAAATGTCACTGCACCTTAACAACGGTGAAAATGTGTACAGCAAGATATTTTTAAATCCTTTTAAACAACAAATGTATAGTCTAAGCAATAAATCTGACATACTCATGGAGATCAGTAACAGGACAAATCTGATTACCCTACAGTAATAGGTAATACACTGGAGTGCTGGATGCTCTTCCATCTGTTACTTATTTATTGTCTCCTTATTATGAGATTTGCACCACAGTCTGCACATGATAGGATCTTTACGGAAAGCCTGAAACACTGCCCAGGCAGCACCAATGCTCAGAAGCTGTGCCGTTAAACTCTGCCTGCCTCTTTGATTAGAGGGAGTCCTGGTTGAGCAACATTAGTTTTCGGTCTGGCCATAAAATTCATAAACTACTATGATAGGGCCAGTCAGCGATATTAAAGCTGCGGTGCAATATTTTTACATTGTACTTATTTTGTAACGTAATATCTTTACAACTGATCCCTAGAGCTGTCTGTTGTTAGGAACATCCTAATTCAGCATAAAATAACACAAAGAAAACACAGGCCTGTATGTTTACAGCAAATGAACATATTGTTTGAAAATACCATTAACTTACCGCATACCGCTATATAACGGTATGGACAATTAGACAGTAAAATTAAATGTGATACTAAACAACAGAGGAAACTTAAATGCACACAAGGGAGAAAGAGGATCGGAACCATGGTGAATTATGCCGGTAATGTCATGGGTAGCAGTAG
This sequence comes from Petrocephalus microphthalmus, assembly GCA_026774405.1. Classification (NCBI taxonomy): domain Eukaryota; kingdom Metazoa; phylum Chordata; class Actinopteri; order Osteoglossiformes; family Mormyridae; genus Petrocephalus; species Petrocephalus microphthalmus. Next base: position 10,878,765 of record JAODKK010000105.1, on the reverse strand, counting down.
TAATGTCCGCTACAGTACTGACCTTGAACTTGGGTAGTGAGCTGGCACTTAGCAATAAAGGGCCCCTCGGTAGCAGCACACGGCAAGGGGCCCCTCGCTAATGAGGTGGGCCAAGGCCAGCTCTAGCTTGCAGAACACGTGTCATGATTGGCGATCAGCTTTGCTGCTTCATAACCGAGGACCGGTACCACTGAGCAGGATTTCTTGCTTAGCCGGATAACTTGCCGGATTTAAGGTAGTCTGGGCTAAATGTAATTGAATTTAGATAAAGTCCATATAAACCGGGGCACCTTAAATCCGACAAGTTATCCGATCCCACTTCGTGATACAAGCCCCGGGTACAAAAGTGTTTTCTCTTGATTCCTCGGCTCGGGTAAGAAGTCGAAGCTGGAAGGTAAGAGCAGTTTCTGCAGTTATCTACTCCGGGGAATCTCCGGTGTGACTCCGCATGCTTGGTTTCCTGATGTCTTTTCACAGTAGACAGTTTCCTTACAGATGAGACAAACACGCTCTTGGAAGCGACAGCTTACGGCGCGTTTCTTTTTTCGTTCTGAGATGTTAATGTTCCTCACTGACGTAGGACAGCAGCACTGCAGGCGCTTACTGTCCGCTGGTTTCATTAATGGCCACATTAGTTCGCTTTGCTAAACTTTACTTGTATTGGGCCGATTATAATGCAGTTTAAGAGACAACAGCGGGCCGTTTGAAGTCCTGCTCGGCCCGGATTTTGGCCACGATACCACATCGGATGGTGATTAGATCCGATTGTGCATGGAGATATTCAGATATTTGTCAGTAATCGGATTCGGAAACAGCATTATTCTCGCACAGGACACGCGTTTTACTCGGACATTCGTCTCATCCAAAACGTCTTTATCTCCATATGGATCGGGCGGCATGGTGTGCTAAGAAATAGTTCCAAAGTCTTTTTATTCCGGTCATTAATGAAACGTACTTTTAATATTCGGGTCCAGCGAGGGGGGCGGGTCCTGCGGAATACCTTTGCCCTGCGGTATGTTTGTAATCATACCTTGTTCTGAAATGAGAAGATGGGATCCGAGTTTGATGTGCGAACCCAGCGGCCCGGACGTTTCCAGCGCCGTTACTTGTATGATGGGATTTCCTAGTTACCACGTTGCAGCTCTGAGGCCGGAGGGGGGATGTGGGGCCCCTTTAGACGGAGGAATGCAGCTCATTGTACTTTGTCCCCAGTGCAGCTGTGACTGGAATCCCGTCTGGCATCTCACTCCCAGGCCCAAGAACAGCCAAGCAAATGGGAGATGGTTCAGGAGCAGAAGCACTAACCCTAACTTTGCAATGCAGAACAACCCAGCAGCAAATACCAAATCTAACGCCAGAGTGGCATAACTCCCCTTTAATGCAGCCGCCTGCTGTGGGCATGCATGGCCGTGTCAAACATTACATATATAAAGGCTGGCTGTTCACCTGATTGTTGCTTCGTGTCCCAGCCAATATTCCAATCACGGCTACTTTTGTTTCTTACCTTACACTTTTTTTCTGATCTGCAGTTAGTGTAGAATAAACTTGGGAACTTTCTTATGTGTTGTTAAATATGGAAAATGGGAGCAGTGAAACCCGGAGACACACAAACCGTGCAAACCTCAGCTTCTCTTTTCTGTCTTTCCATCTCAGTTGCATAATTGCAAAATTGCTCGCATATTTAGCCTAAATATGGAGAGAATATCGGTTCTGCTTATTTCGTCATTTTTATGTCCTAATGGAGAGTAACAGAACTCGGGTGGCCATATTTCATGCTGAAAAATAAAGGACGCCTACCACAGTGGGGCCACAGCCACTATGTGCCAAGTGTCGCACCAGTGGTGGTAAATCAAAACTTAGACCATGGTCTCAAGAAAGTACATGGGCGGATTTCCGGGTTGGCATGGGATGGCAGTCGCCTCCCTAAAAAAGCCTTGCCACCCCGCTTGGCATTCAGCACATATACTTCTGCCATAAGGTGCCACCCCTCAGAATCTCCTGCCCTCCGCTTGCCACCCTATGAATATTGTTCTAGACCCGCCCCTGAGAAAGTATTACGATTCATACTTGATATATGAAATACTCAATTATCAATGGACTCCAATTGGTAATGAAATTAGCTTTGACATACAGAATCAGTCGCTTTATATCAAAGGTGCACAACAGTTAACAAATTAAATCAATCTTCAGAATATACATGAACTCATCCATAACTTATTAATAATTTACTTTATTTTATTTACTACTTATTTATTAACTTATTAATAAAAAAGACCAATGAATCGAATCAATCCAACCGCGTTTTCATACTAAATATGGACGGGATGATGCTGCGTTCATCACAACCCGGAAATACGGTTCCGTATTTTAAGGGGCGTGTGGCAACAGAACACATGTAAGTGAGGTGTGGGATTATTGCGAGGCGCTCATTTGCGAGTTAATGCAAGCGAAAGGGGCAAAGCAGCCGTTTTATCTGCGTATTTTAAATATGCATCTCATTAAGGTAGCACAAAAGGTGGAATGGAATGAAAGAAGAGGGGATGGCTTTCATGAATAGTCATAAGTAGCATGCTACGTGCTAAATGGTAGGTATCATAGGAGGCTTTTAGCAAGCAAATCTAGTCAGATAGGCTTTTCAGAATAAGAGCTTTCAATCTTTGCTATATATAAACTCAGCAGTGACCAGAAGTGGTTAGTAATGGACTGAATTCACATGTCCTATAGTGGAATTTCAAGGAATCTGTACTTTTCAAAGTATTTTCTGCCAAGGATACTTCCCAAGGAGGAAATCAATGTTTCCCTTATTTTATTACACCCGCTCACTATTTCTGCCTGCCAGTCAGGCACCCTCATCCCTCTTCCCTCACCCTTCTTCCCTCACCCCTCTTCCCTCGTCCCTCGCCCCTCTTCCCTCGTCCCTCGCCCCTCTTCCCTCACCCCTCTTCCCTCGCCCCTCTTCCCTCACCCCTCTTCCCTCGCCCCTCTTCCCTCGGCCCTTTGCCCCTTGTCCCTCTTCCCTCGCCCCTCTTCCCTCGCCCCTCACCCCAAACAAGTTGTCATGGATAAAGACAAAAGAGGTTCTTAACAGAAGTTCATTGCAGGTAATAATGAATTAGATTTGGAAAAGTCCGGCGCTCATGTAAAAATGATGTTTATGTTTTGGAGTCAATGGACAAACTGACATCTCGCATTGCCATCTGGCATGCAGATAAATAATAAATGTAATGGGATGTTCAGTCCCCATTCTGGGTGCTGTTGGGGGAAGCAGACAAGCATTGTCATTGTTACTTGGGTTGCTAGAGGATATGCTTGATATTTAGGAACTCTTACAGTCACATTCCAGGAAAATGGCACCTGAAGACTTAAATTAATTGTACCAGAATATATCATTTTGTATTTGCTTATAAAATGCAAGGCATTGGCATAGCTTTGTTAAAATGTGGCTCTTGGATCATTCATTCATTTTTATAATTTTTTTACTCCAAGTAGTTACTGTAGTTGTATGTTGCTTCAGTAATATACACAATAAACTACTATTTTACAGTAATATTGCAATACTCTAGTTTTTGTAAAGATTCATTTAAATATAT
>JAODKK010000105.1:10805805-10817068 GCA_026774405.1 Petrocephalus microphthalmus | reverse complement strand
TCTACAAAAAAAGGCAGGTACAGTTTGGCTAATTAGAATTGATGGATAAAAAGCAGAGATTTGGTGTGATTGAGTCCCAGAGTAGAAGTACGAAGGGACTGGGGACGAGGGTACGAGAGAATCCCGAGGCGGACCGACAGACACGGGCGTGGAAGAAGATGAACGAACAAATCGATACAGTTGAAAAGGTGATCAATTTAGACCATGTTCGGGTAAGATCTGATAATATCTGAAATCGTCTCCGCTGAGGTCTCCGGCCCGGCAGCATCACCTGAATGCTCTTGGCAGCGTGTGGATGTCACCTGTAGATATGCTCCGCGGTTTCCAGCTGCTTCAGGCGCTCCTCTCGCGTGTCTGCGCGTGGCACAGGACAATGGGCTGATTCCTCACGGTTAAGATAGAGTTTGTGCGTACACTTGCTCGCGCACATGCCCAAACTCCTGCCTGTGAACCTCCTCGCCGTCCTTCACTGCTCGGGTCAGATTTTATCATGATCCCCGCTATATTGTGGGCAATGACAGACGCGAGCGCTCACATGGGCAGCACCAGCTCGCCAGCATGGGGGATGTAAGAATTTGTCATTGTTGTTCTTTTAATTAACTCTCAAAGTCACCGTGTCCTTCACCTGTCAGGCACTCTCAGTTTCCCTCTAACTTCCTCGCTAATCCACTTTACCTCTCCCTGTCAGGCAGAGTCTCTTTCCCCCCTTAGTGAAAGCTGCTTGTGCCTCTTGTCCAGCTACGTTGAAGCTGGATTCTTGCGGCCGTCAGTGCTGATTTCATACCCAGATAGTGTGCTCCTCTGCCTTTATCTGAACAGTAAGGGGAACCAAAGTGCTCAGCGTGGCTACCTGGTGGGGGGGCGGGGGGTGTCCCAAACGCCGATGCAGAATAGCAGGGAAACAATAAATCACCCTCTGAAAGAGAGCGAGTGTTTCACACGCTGTCCGTTTGCCTGATTCATTAGCTTGCCGTAGTTAAGCATTCACGTGATTTGACACTGGCTTACATCAGCGGACCTGTTTATGACAGTGTTTCTTTGTCCTAGTTTTCATAACAAGCATTTATATGTATTTAAACATCCATTTTAATTGTAAATTAATTCCACTATAATGAATTTCTATATCTGTCCCAGAAAACAGTTTCGAAGATGGATGGATGAATGGATGGACGGATAGATTGTATTGCAATAATTTATAGTCCTATGGGTTAATACCTAGACAGATCTTTGTTTCTTTCTTCACAGTACAACATCACTGCGATCATAGCTACATATTTGACTATGTCCCCTGATCTATCATTATAGGGCTTCAGTACCTAAGTATTGGGAGTAGTACTCTGAAATGCGCTGTTAAATCCTTGGCTACCCTGAATCTCCTTTGGTCCAGACCATCATCCTGGCCATTTGTGCCCCCGAACACCCACTCACATCCGCTCCTGGGGCTCGATGATGCTTCGACAGTCTCGTGATATGCGTCTACAGGAAATCTTCAGTAGTGTATCATCTGTCTTCATATCACTTTCAGCGGTGTTTATAGAAGTTCGTGGCTGGCTCTGCCCACTGTGTGTTTTCTCCATCGTCAGCTTCTTCATTTTTATCACATTTAACTGCTTAATAAATGACGCCTGGCCCTTCTCGCTGGCTGTGATTGATAGCTCCCCTACAGTTAATGTTTAATGCTGACCTTGTGTTAAAGTCAGAGTAACGGGGACTCAGCAGGAGTAACATTGGTGTACCAAAACACAGCATGCCCAAGGGGACTTCAGCACTGAAGGTAGGTATGTCTACCTATCGCTCAATGCCACTTAAGTGCGTTTGCATTACGCCCGACTGACTTAATCGACATACGGCCGATACCTCACTAAATGCAGTTTACAAGCTATTAACTATTTATGCAGCACTGCTTCATCGAGGATCTTGAACCTGCAACCCAAGGGTCTCAGAGCCCTGCCTTTTATCACCGGATTGCTCATAATCCTGGCCCTTCCGCGGAGCTGTTCGATCATTGGTTATTTTAACATACATATCGTCACTCTGCTGGTAATCGCGGTAGAAAGTGAAGATGCTGACTTGTGACTCGCACCCGTGTTTTTCTGGAGGGACTAATTATTTGCGTTCCTCATCAAGGAAGCTGCATGTCTGGCCGATCATTAAAAATAACAGTGATGACAGTGAGACGAGGGAGACTAATTCCAGCAGTAATTTCACATTGTTTGAGAGCCAGTTATTTCATCTCAGCGGTTTGTTCAGGCAGCGCACGGTTGAGTGGGGCTCGGCGGAGAACAAAACGCCGATTGTTTTTTATTCTGGTTCAAGGTTAGACCTTTAAAACTCGCGTCCGGAGAATCAGCCAATAGCCGCGGGATCAGCCAGAGATCTGGTACAACGTGGTCGCCACGGGCGGGCCATGGGGGTTAGCCGGCCGGTGTCTCCGATGCTTCTGGCGGGTGAGGGAGTCGTCCGGATGCTGGAGGCGTTACCTTTTCCTGGTAGCGAGATTCGAGGTGGCATTCCGTGTAAAGACGGCCTTAGTGCAAAACTGTGTGCAAGAGGTCAGAGGCACAGACGTATCATATATATAGGTGTAAGCGTAAATATATCCATTAGCGGCATGTATTAATGTATTAGTGCTGTGCTGCTGGGGGCAGGCTGCTGGAATGTGCCCCTCTGAGTGCTTCCCCAGCTGCCTGGCCCCAGGCCAGCCAGGCCTCATCCCCCCGAACCCGAGTTTCCGCTGCTGCTGTACCGTTTCGCCTATTTCTGTCTGCCCATGTTCTTGCTCTGAGTCTCGGGCACACTGGCTCTCTAATGCAGACAGCTCTTCATGCCTGCGTCCTCATGCCCCGCCCCCTCCACCCAGGCCCCGCCCCTTCCCACCATATCCTGCCTGCTCACCACCCACCCCCACCCAGCCCCACCTCCCCAGAGCATTGAATTGCAGCTGGTAATGTTTCTGTCAAGATCAGCTGTTACAGTTTTACAGAACCCACTGAACTGTATGGAAGCATTATACTGGTATACAGTGATTTTGGCGCCAACAATTTCTGAATGTTTTTATATTAAGTTTATGGTGCTAATTAAGAATATGACTTTGGTTTTGCCAGATTGGCTCTAGTTTCTGAGATATTTAATAGTTAACTAATTAATTAATTAATCGGGCTTCAAAAAGTCGCTTTTATAGCATTGTAGGCCTACAAATTGAAATACAAAATAATTATATGGGATACTTCATTACCTAAGACACTATTAAAGAGTTAAAAGACAGACCAAAAGCTATTGCATTTGTTATCACGCACAAGTCGCATTGGGGGAATGCATTATTTTCATGGACGTCCATTATCTCAAAAAAAAGAACCAATTCAGCAAAAGTAATGGGATATTTTTAATTCAGTACCCTCAAAATACCCTAAATCCATTCAAAAAACCTTGGCAACTGGGATTTTTTTTGTAGACCTGTATTATTAATGTGGAAATGATTATTACAGGTAATTTTAGGGATATGAACTGCTGGCATGTGCTTGGCCATACGGGTTGTTTGTCATTGCTGAGTACTAGTTATGGTGATCAGCTGATAACTAGTGTCCCCCCCACCTCCAGCTTTATGGTGAGTACAAGGAGCAGCTAAGCAGTGGGGCTCAGAGGGAAGCTGCCACCCGGCTGCTGACAGAGAAGCAATGGGGGGGGCACATGGGGGACATGCCCACGGCACTGCTCGCCCCCAGCCACTCCCAGCCTGTCGCCATGGAAGCAGGAGTCCCGCCTCTGGGGCTCAGCCAAGCCCCGCCAGCCAAGAAGCCACAGCCGTACTCCATGTGCCGAGGTGAGTCAGTAGTGACAGTCCCCCCCCCGATGATTCCAGACCCCCAGATGCTGCAATGTGCAGAAAAGCCACTGTCACATACAGTACTGTGCAACTGTATCCAATTTGTCTTCCACTAATCATATACTGGGGCTCAGTATCATTGTTCTTCCTGAGTTCTGTGGACAAACGAAATCACCATTGAAAAATGCCCCATAAATCATTGTGCATCATGATACACTCACCAATACAAATGTCCATGATAAAATGAATTGAGGGATTGATGATTAACCGTTTGGCAGAGTGTGTGGCACGGATACAGAAGTACATCATCACCAAACTGGGAGAGGACTGGATCTTCCTGGTGCTGCTGGGCTTCACCATGGCTTTGGTCAGCTGGTCCATGGACTACGCCAGCGCCAGGAGTCTGCAAGGTACCATGGCAGCTAATCCATGCCGAAGTCCTGATGGGAAATTTGCTCCCATCTTTGGAAAATCTTGGCATGAGGATTTCACCACATGGCATAATTGGTTAAATGTATCTTGTGCCCCCTTTGGGCTGGATGACCTGGTTTCAGGTGCCCTAGTGCTAAATACCGGGGAATAGTGGACAACACCCCCTTCCTGCTACAGTGCCTACTGCCAGATGATACATATGTAGGTAAAAAAACAAACTTGTGACTTGAAGGTTGCTCCACTCCTAAGCGGCAGCATCGGGCTCTGGTGCTGGACCTTTGTGGAGCAGTACTTCTGCTGAATGCGACATATGACTGTCTTAATGGCTTAATGCGTGAGCCGCTTGGTATAAAAGCAATGAAGAGGAAGAGGCTGAGGCAGTGGGTGGCTCCTCGGGGCTGCCTGCCCCACCATGGGGGGGGAGGGGGATCGTGGGGCGTCGTGGGGCACTGGCTGATGCCCCCTCCTGTCCCGTCCCGCTCGCAGTGTATAAGTGGATGTATCGGGAGCTGCAGGACAACGTGCTGCTGCAGTTCCTGGCCTGGGTCACCTACCCCATGGTCCTCATCATCTTCTCCTCCCTCTTTTGCCATCTGGTCGCGCCCCAGTCTGTCGGTGAGCTCTGGCTGGGACCCGCCGCCACCTCCGTCTGCCGTCCCATTATCTCGCACTCTCTGCTCCTGTCTCCTTGGCCTGCCCCCCGTCATCTCTCTCTGTCAGTCTGCGCGCGCTCATTAGCTCCCAATGACAAAATGTAAAGTTCACTTAGTCATGCACTGCCACTTTCTGATTAATCTCCTGCTTTGCGTATGTTGAACGTTTAATACGTTCATTTCCTTACATTTCTTCAAGGTTGCTCTCTTTCTGCTCCTTCTGTCAGGCTCTGGAATCCCGGAGATAAAGACCATCCTCCGAGGGGTGATCCTGAAGGAGTACTTGACCCTCAAGGCTTTTGTGGCCAAAGTGATCGGCCTGACAGCCAGCCTGGGAAGTGGCATGCCCCTGGGGAAGGAGGTGGGCTGCTGCTGCTGACATTGTCATGCTCGCTCCCTGCCTGACCTCTGCACAGGAGCATGACTGTGTGCCGCTCATTCTGAGTGGGCTCTTTACTGTCATATTTATATGACATAGTGGTTCACAGGAAAAAAATCCTGTAAGGAAATTCTGTGCAGTTCTGTTGATTTTAGCCATCTCTCTCCAGCTCTCTTACAAAAACCAGACATGAGTTTGTGGGAATTTTACTTATACAACAACATTCTGATTTGTTCAGAGAGACAACCAATTAGATTATGGAGGATATGGGTCCAAGCAAGTAGACAAGGAGGGACCAAGACATCTGAGTGGCTGGTCTGACATCTGAAACAAGATATGTTTGGTTATCTCTCTGAACCAATCAGTATTCAATTACAATCAGTTACACATTCCCACGTTTATATTCTCCCAGTTATCTCATAAGACTGGCCTGCTATCTAACTCTTGCTTTTATTCACCTATTGCAATATCTGCATTATGCTTAGGTTACACTTATTATCTTACAATGCAGCTTTGTATTTGTATTTATTGTTCTAATTATAATTTGATTTAGTGTCTTGCTTACTAAACACCTTCATGTGCAGTTGTGTTTAATTTGTGCCCATAGCTGGGTGGACATGCAGAGTAAGATTTTGTTTGACTGTTTTCTGTCTGTATCACAACAAATTCCTGAATCTTAAATCTTTCCCCCTGATGCTCCCCTCCCCATCCATCCATCCATCCATCTACTCAGGGTCCCTTCGTTCACATCGCCAGCATCTGCGCTGCCGTCCTCAGCCGGTTCATGTCGCTCTTCTCAGGCGTGTATGAGGTAAGCGTGGTCCGGCCTGTGCCCCGGACCCCCGAAGCCCGGCTGTGCCCGGCTTGGATGAGTCCTTTTCCAGATTGCCTTTGCTGTTTGGCTTGATATGATTCTCTGTGTGTTTGTTAACGAAGGCTGTTTTTCCCTAATGTGCAGTAACTCGCCCAGCTATGCAACCCCCTTCATATTAATGGAGTATGATGATAATGCCTGGCATGTTTATTAACAATATTCCCATGTCTGTTTCTGCATTTCTGCCCCCCCCCCCCCCCCCCCCCCCCCCACCCCCCCTTGTTTGGACCCCCACACCAGAATATGGGCCACAAACAGGACCTGTTAATTTGTGCAGTGGGAGTGGGAGTGGCCACCTGTTTCGCTGCCCCTATTGGAGGCAAGTCAGAACTGCATCTTCCAATATGAACCCTGTTCATGGGCGCTGTGCATGATGGTGTCCTGCTTGACATGCTTTGTCTGTACTTGACTGTATGGTTCCTGCTCCTATGCCCGCACTGCTCCTTGCTGTGACATTGACCTACGTGTCACACTAATAGGAACATGAGCGGAACGGGGGGAGTCCTCAGGCCACTGTCTACAGCAGTCAAAAAGGGCTGATTCACAATAGATGAGTGCAAGGGTCTCATTTATCAACTGTGCGTAGGAACAGGTTTACGTATAGAATGGTATTTATCAGTTCCTCTCTGTGTGTAGAAATGTGCATATATTTCCAAGCGCCGATCCTGCGTACTGAAGCGTACCGATCGGCACATAGGATACTCCCACGTAACTATAAACCTTAATAGACTGACAAATAGAATGACCTAGTTATGTGCAAGGAACCATTCCAAAGCCATATAATGTCCATGGCCAAAAAAAATAATATAGCACTGGCGCTAAATATATGCTTTACAATGGGCAATGGGCGTGTCTGGCACAATTAATTTTCAGCAGCATTCACTTGTTGGTCTACAGCAGCATGTGACACACATTACATGCTGCAGCCAGTTAAATGCAACCACAAAATATCTTGCCTATTTCTGACAGGCCGGCCTCGTCCATGGGTGATGGAGCGGCACTGTCAGTGTCACCATCTGGAATGAGCCTGTTAGGGACGTTTCGCTTATGATGGCAGCTGTGTTACCATCCAGAGGTGGCACTGACGTCGCGCTTGGGCTGCTCCCTATGGCATGAACGTGGGATTTGTGGGCTGCCATCCTTTTTTTGGTGCTCATTTTCATATCGAACCACGTCATCCTCACCTCTGCCACCTTGTAATTACAGGTGATACGGCATAAACGGCCACCTGTCCTCATGCTAGGTCCCTCTTTTCCTTTGACCAGCCACTGGTAAAGTAAAGTTGCCAAACATTACCTGTTTTTTCTATTACGTCCAGCAAAACTTCCACCCCATTCTTGAAGTTCCATTTTTCCCCCCTTTACATCATTTTACTTTATTTCTTAATAGCAAAATACAGTTACAAAATAACAATGCAGGCGTATACTGAAAAATATATTACAAATGGAATAAGGGGATAAGGGTATATGGTATTTTGGTGTATATATCTGGTATATATCTCTGGTATATATATCCGTGGTATGTATCTCTTCACGGTCCCCTGTTCTGTGCTTCAGTGTGTGTTATGTGGAAGTTATATACCCATATATATATATATATATATATATATATATCAGAGCATGTGAGCGGAGCCTAACAACTGTCACCTTAAACCTTTGTGAAATATTTCGCGAACTCGCGATCTCAATTTGGCAGTTTGGACGCTTTTCCACCGCAACAAGTACTGAACTTTTGGTACTTTGGCTTTTCCATTGACTTCCGGTCGAGTACCAGTACCAAAAGTTCAAGTACCGAAAGTGACAAACCAGTTGGGGCACTTCTTTGATACTTGGGTACTGTGGGGTGTAACTTGATTGGTTATGTAAATAGCCCAATTCTGAAACATAATGCGACCGTCTTCTTGAAAAAAAAGTTACGAACTCAGAAAACATCAATAACCGAAGTAAAAAAAATATATATATATGATCTAGTCGGAAGAACAGGTACAGCAAGATCAGGATGGCATAACAAGACATTTAAAAAGTATTTTATTTAATATACTAGGGCACCAATGTATTGGGGAATTTCCAAATATAGCGATGTGATTTTGTTATAATAAATATCGGGGTATTTATATTTTTATATTTTTAAAGCAAAAAAAAAAACAGTTAACATAAATTTCTCACAAACCTGTCTAGGAGTGATTTAAACAGCAAGGATGAGAGATTATGATCGTCTCGGAGAACGCATGCAGCGCTCATGCAAAAGCAGCGGAGGTAAACTTTAAACTGATTTAAAAATATATATATTGGATAATCTATAAAAGGAATAATCATTAAGGTTCCAAAGTTAGCTAAGCGTTTTCCCTATGTCAAAGTAAAAATGTTTTAGCGAAACATTAACCGTCTGCGTTATCCGTAATTTCCGTACAGAACTGAAAGTAAGAAAGTCTGATCTTAATGTAACTCACAGGCGATGTAAGAACTGCATGTGCATAACAAGCGATGTTAGATTTAATATCCAACATCGTCCAGCTGTATACTACAGCCATTTTTTAAATTCAGAATTCAGTACGAAATGCCCCGCCTCACGTGTGTACCAGTTTTTACGCCAGTGGAAAACCAGCACAAAAGAAGTACTTAACTTTTGGTACTTTATTGAGGTACCAACAGTATCAAAAGTACGGAACTTGCTGCGGTGCAAAAGCACCATTTGTGTACCAGCCTTGATAATTGTACAGAGGAATTCTGGGTAGATTTGGACAGGCATCAGGCTTGTGGTATGAGCGGTATCGGAGCGAAATTGGAGCGGGACAGAGCGACCGCTCCGGCCTTAATAAAAACCGCTCCGCGCTCTGACCAAATTCCACCCGCTCCGCTCCGCTCACATGCTCTGCCACATACAGCTTAATGCTCCGAGTCTAACAACATTAGTAAACACACTATACAGCATACTAACTAAGAAACACAATGTTTTTCAGCCACATTGCCGTCAGCTGCGTCGTTAATTTCTTTCTGTTTTATATTCAATATACATGTATTTTGGCGTGGGGCCTGGCGGCCCCCGGGATTTGGCGGCCCTGTGCAGGTGCACAGTTTGCACATGCCAAAGTCCGTCCCTGTACACACACACACATTCATATATACATGGTGTTTCATTAAAAAGCATGATTACATAAAAGGACCAGTTGCACTCTATAATAACACATATATAAATGAAATCAAATCAATCAACAAAAAACCTTTAGTGCACTTTGAGCGCACACCTGTGTCCATGATGAGCGTTGTGCACGCACAGGTTGAATACCGTTTTTTACTTAATAGCGGCATTACTGGTTACTCAGTTCGCCATCAGGAGAGCACTCTGAATCTTTGGATAATAATAATCACCAGATGATTGGTTGTTATGAGGACAAATCCCATGTGTGTGAGATCTTCTGTTGTTAGTAATATGTCTTCTTCAAATAATAAATCAGTTACATAACCACATTTGGATTTATGAGCAATATGTATTGTTTGCATGCATGCATTTCTCAAAGGACAGCAAATAAGTCAGTGCGGCAGACTCCATTAATCTTGGTCTGTTTCATTGGACCATTTTAAACATATTAAATATCCCCCAATAGGTGCTGGATGCCGTATTTTTGTTGTTTCTCGCTCCTGTTTTTTCACAGATGTACTCTGTGCTGCATACCACTTTGTTCTGATACACTACAACCCCGAAGATTTGGTATCTTACTTCAGAATTTTCCCATTGACTTCTCTTAAATAATAGGAGTTTGGAAGCAGACAGAGCACACAGGGCAGCCTATGACCTGATGTGATGTGGCTCCCTGCAAATTACTGCTCCCCGCCAGTGACTAAGTCGGCTTTTTCTGCCTATGATACGGCACACTGTAAGCTGCATGGGGCTCGGTGGGACAGCGCATTGTAATGCTGAGTCAGATATAAATACTTAATAAACTGCCAACTAATAGAAATAGACTGACATCCCCCGGAAGGCAAGAGGGCAGGTATTTCTAATGACATTCACTGTGAAGCACGTCGGAAACATTACTTTGTAAGAAATGGTAAAAGACTATTTAGCCTTTGGCTAACAATGTTTCTGATAAATTGACCCTGTGATAAAGAAAGGAATATTGTAAAAAGAAAAAACCAATAGAAAATGGCGACAAAGGAGCTGGAAGTAATCAGGGTTCCAAGGCCTATTTCTTAGATTCTTTTCAGGTGTTACTGCAGTGAAGGTACAAGGGGGCGAAAGAGATTTGTCATGAGACTGTAGGACACATATCATGCTCATGGGTTTTTAATGGGCAGATAATGTAACCTTCAAAGGGATAGTTAGTCTGAGGAATAATGAGGTAGTCCTCCTGTGCTGATGGACTCATTTTTCCTGCCTGGACTTCTGGCATCCAGCCGTCGTGTAGAGCACAGAGCTCTCTGCTCTCAGTACTCGTGAAGATGAGCCTGACGGGTCTGTCACAACGAATAATCTTCTTTTGGAAAAAAAATTCCTTGGGGGCACTTCAAGTGACTAGTAATCATGTCTTCAGTACACTGTGGCAAAGCACGTAATCAATAACGATTCCCAGTGATGACTGAAGCCACACAGTCAATTTGCCAGAAAGGAGCTGCAGATACTGAGATATTTAGCTGTTAAGTGCTATTGACTTTCCCTAAACAAGACAGCTGGTTCCACCTGAGGGCACCGTTCTGCCATCACTGGCTTAATTATGATGCCATTGATGAGGTTGGAGGTCTTATTCAGGTTGCTGGCAAGCCGTACTCGTTAGTGTCTAATGAAATGCTTAGGGTGCAATAACTGAAGCCTTCCTCTTTTTGACAGGGAAAGATTGACCCAAGATGCAAAATAAATCCAGGGAACATTAATCAGCTTGTCAATGGCTTTTAGGACTAAAATACGAAAAAGACTGTGATGATATTAACCGAAACCCATTATTAGATTGCGAAATTTTCTGTGTTTGACAATGAAATGGGCCCACATTTTGGTGAAAGAACTGCCACTGAAAAGCACGGCTGTGACTGGACCCTTTGTGAGTGCACCTCGTCACCTGTAGCTATGCCTGCCACTGAAAAGCACGGCTGTGACTGGACCCTTTGTGA
>JAODKK010000105.1:10760723-10771944 GCA_026774405.1 Petrocephalus microphthalmus | reverse complement strand
CATAATGTTTTGGTATATCCCCATGCATAATGTTTTGGTATATCCCCATGCATAATGTTTTGGTATATCCCCATGCAAAATAGCTTCAATAGTTTTCCCTGTACTTTTAGTCTGGTTGCATCTTTTCCATAAACTGCAGAACTTACTGCATTTGGAACTGTTAACAAAAAAGCAGATGTTCCTATTTCTCATTTGCATGTGGCCCTCACAACCATCATGATTTTGACATTGTCATGTCGGCATAAAACTGCATCACCTGCTGGAGGCCATTAAAAGCACCTCAGCAGGCCAGATGCATGTCCTGTGTACAGAGCTATCCCAGAGATGACATTAGTCTCCCAGAGAGATGTTGGTCGTAACAGTGACCCTCTACTTGTTACGTTTGGGATAGTGTCCATGGGAGTGGTGCCCAGTGTCCCTCTCTGCCCACCGACTGTTCCAGTGCAATCCCTGCTTCTCAAGTGTGACTACTTTATCCACTCATTTCTCTACCCATGTCTTCTAGCAATAAATATCATTATGGTTTGGTTTCAATGGAACCATGTGATATGTTAGAATTCGAGATGGAAAGTGGCAGATTGACTAGACAGAGAAGACCTGCACTCTGTTCCACTGAAGTGGAAAATTTCTGACATATTTAACTAAACCTTGAAGGCCAGTTGGGACAGAGACGGATGTGATAGCTGTTTAGTTGTGGGTCCAAGTGAAATGTCAAACAATGCTGTTCTCATTGCTGCTTCGATCTTTAACTTTTGTAGTTTCTATATTGCTTTTTTCATCCAATGACTCCCGCTCATGTTACGTTTCTACACTTATGGCCGCTGATGCCAACACACGTGGGGAAGGACTTTTGTAATGTGTAAAGCTTTTATACAGGCAGTGAATTCGAACAGGTGTTCATTTTCAAAGATGGGTATTTTAGGCCCATGTCTTCCTTAATGCAGAAAACAGCTGATTTGTACTGCTTGTAGTTCTTACTGAAAGTGGATCTGAAGTGAAACAATTCTCGGCAAAAGCTTACTTAACCTTGGATCATAAATGCACCAATACAGCCATTTTCATTGTGCTCTTCAGGGACCGGATAATTGACATGAGTTTGGATAATGTATACCACATTGAAATAAATGTAAACATCACTGTACCTTAACAAGAATAGACTATATATATTCACAATATGATATAGTGATTTACAGTGAGACGCCAGAGAGTGAGATGAGACTATAGTGTTATTTCTTGGTTATATTTCTTGGTTCAAATTGAAACGACCCAGATTCAGGTCCTGCAACAGTTTTACTTGCAAATGTGGTTAAAGACTCAGTTTTGTATTACACAATCTATAATCAGATATATAACAAAAACATGCAGCAGGTATTTTGTCTTGTTGAATATTCAAACCAGGCGAAGGTGATGTTTCCCCTCATGAAAACCCATGATTAATATATTTTCCTAATTATTCTTCATGTGCCAATAACTTATTGCATAATTGACATTTTGTACTACTTACACCTGTATATGTTCATAGATCTGTATGTATATATAGACATATTTGATCAAGAATTTGCTGTCTTATTTTGCAGTTACTTTACAGTAGAGATTTTTTTGCATGCTGTAAAAGAGTGTAAATAAAAGGCTATTTAAAATATTGTGTTTATATAGGTTCTGTTATTCATCTATGAAATGCAATCACAAGTTTGGCCAACTGATTCTCTCATCCATGCTAGTAACAAAATATCCTTACCAAATAATCTCCCCACTGTGTCCACATTTTTCAATTCAACCACTACTGACAGGGCTTTATACCAGGGGTGGGTAACCTTATCTACAAAGGGCCGGTGTGTATGCAGGTTTTTGGAAAAGTCAACTGTTCAAACCCAGGGGTGAGGACTCTTCAGCCAATCAGTCCCCCAATTAGGGAGTTGTAGAGAAAAACGCACGCACAGCGGCTTTCTGTCCACCCCTGCTTCATACCATTATAATACCAGTCTGCAGCTCAGAAACCAGTCGGTTGCTTTATCACAATTCAAGCGGCAACATTTCCTCAGGGGCACAATTACATTATCACAGTCAATTTCATTTTGTAAATGGTTTCCTCTTTTCAACAAATTTATTGAACACTTACAGATTCTTTGCCAAGCATCAATATCAAATATTACTATTTACATACATACATACATACATACAACTGCTTTCCTTTCAAACTATGAAAAAGGAATACTTAGTTGATCATTTTTAGGTTACACATTTTTCTGTATAGTTCTTCCGTGACTAATTTCTATTGCTTGAGTCCAGTACGTTTGTTACAAGCACTGAAACGCACTTCCACCAAATGTCTTGAATACATATGAGTGGTGTAACACAAACTTGATTCAGCTCTTAAGGACTGTAACGAGCCTTCTAGGAAAACGTACATTCGTTTCCTGCTGATAGGACATTTATTGAGCGTATTGTATTTAAACCTTCTGTGTTTTACTGACATTTTAACAATCAGTGAGAGAACAGTTAAACACACAAAATCTCCATATATTGTGGCTTAATGTTAATGGAAACTATAATTCTTCTATAACCACCTACAAACCCTATATATCAATACCCTAATTTGAGGTCTAATCCACTTCTTGGGGAGAGATAAGGAATACATATTTAATTTCTACTTAATGGGAATATTGCATTGTAATGGCCTTTTTCCACTTGGATCATCAAAATTTCATTGACGAGGAAAAAAATAAATAATTCCTGCAACTTCTTTGAAAATACACAATCAAAACATAGTTGTTTTTAGTTCATGACTGAACATGCCACAGAGATTCAAGTCCTGACGTATGAGCTCCTCCTCCACATTCTGCAGGGCCCAATGATGATTAACAACCTCCAGTGCCTCCCATTCACTCTGAAAGCAAAGCGAGACGCGTGCCCATCTCCTCAGACATCACGGATGAATATGCAATGCGCAGAAAAGTACATCTTAATTTCACCAATCACACTTCAGTGATAAGGGTGGCATGGCGTCTCATTGGTCTGCACTGGTCTCTTCTCCCCATATCACATGCATTTCCTTCCAGAGCCAACCCATGCAGTTAGGCTACAGCATTTCAAAGTCACCCCTAGTATGAGTGTGTCTATATGCCCTATGCCTCTGGTCCTGTGTGGTCTGGGATAGGTTCCAGGGCCCCAAGCGACCCTGACCAGAACAATCAAGTGGAGGACTGAGAAATGTACATTTGCAATCATTTCTTTGAGCTAAAGAAAGCGTGGATGGTTTAGTATGTAAACAAGTTATTCAAAACTATATCTTGTAATGTTGCAAAAACATACCTTAAAGGCCTTGTTGGGGTCAGGGGGCATAGACATGGCGGCTCCTGTCATGTGGTCCTGTATGACGTATGACTGATCGGCCGCTAGACGGGACGGCCAGATTGCATCTCTGAGAAGCGGACTCCCATCGCACACGGGTAATACTCAAATACAGCATCACTATACTGATATCCTGCCCCCAATTCAAAGAGCTAAATGAAGAACCAGTCTAGATTATGCAATAGTTATTTAATTAAGCAAATCTGACCGCAGGATTATGCCATGATGCCCAGACTTACCGTTGTCGTGCCCTAAGAGGAGGTTGTACATGCTGCGGAGCCCGAAAACGTTGAGGAAATACCAAGAAGCCGAACTCACCCTGCGAAAAAGAGACAGCAAAAAAAGAAAGGAAAATATCAGGAGGAATCATCATACTTTGTAGCAGAAATTATACTTTACAATATCACTGTAATCAAAGAACTACACCTAAATATTACCTTTATGTAATACTATGTGTAAGATATGGAAATGTCAGATATTTACAAGAACTGGCAATAAATACTGTACCAGGATGCATCAAGAGACAGAAGTTCTATTCCACGCTGAAGCATAGGTTTGAATCTCAATGTCAATGGGAAAGGAACCTTAGCTGGGGGGAAATATTACATTCACTTGCTTAGTAGATGTGCTCATTTGACTTACATTTTTTTGTTACATAAAGACACATATACAGCTGGTTATTTCACTGAAATAATTCAGGCTAAGTACTTGGTTCAAGGGTACAGGAGCAGCACCCAAATGAGCCCTTAAATGGAGTTAAGTAACTATCCTGAACCGATGTGTGTGGCAATATCGGAGGCGAATGCAAGCATTACACTGTAAAATATCATTTACAACGACTGGCTAGGAACAAAATTAAATCTTACTGGTAAGAAAGCCAGAAAATGCCCAGTTAATCCATCCACCAATCAAAATCATGGGCAGAACGTTAGTAAGATTTCCTTTCATCATGTCCATGACCATACTGGTATCTAAGGGAGAGAGAGGTAACGAGCACACGTCACACACACGTCATAAGCAAGTCACGTACACGTAATAACGGAACAAATGCTCAGACGTACTAATCTCTCATTATAGATAGTGTTTCTTTGCGTTACCTACCAGTTATAGGGTTTTTTGGAATAACCTTCCGCTTAACTCTTTTGAAGAACCCACTCTCTGCATTGTTAAAGTAGTGTTTCCGCATAGCAAAAGCCTGCAATGGGGACAGTTAGACATTGGAATTTGGCAATGAGTTTGTATATCAAAGGTTATAAAATATTCAGCGAACAAGATACCGGTTTAGGAAGATATTTTCCGTTCTCTCTCAAGATGCGGCTCCGCAGTAGGACTTGGCTACGGACAGAACCGTGACGGTCACTTGACTTATTAAAATGAATGCAGGCTGCATGCAGCAGCAGTAACGGTGACGAGGCCGTACCTGTCAGACACCGGCTCCAGGTCCGCCGGCTTGTCACTGTGCAGCAGCTGCGTGACGTAGTGGCGAATCACTCCGACCAGGAAGGTTATGCATACTATCGGCAGGACGACCCACATTCGGATGCTGGCGTCCAGGAGCAGCTCCGGCCCGGCCATGTTCGCCCTTTACGGGAGAAGACGCGCACAGCGGCAGGGGGATCAGCGTCGCTCCCAGCCCGAAATAGCGCCCGGCTTTCGGCATCGGCTACTACTCAATCACCAGTTTGTAACACTGCGGCATTATTAAAACGAAACTTGAATTCCGTTTTTTTCACCGGCCTAATTAATAAAATAATCACGAAACTAAATCAGTCAGACAAATCCCACTACCAATGACAGCATCGCAATAAATTCTGACGTCAACTTGGCCTTTGAACTACGGGCTTGAAATTGCTTTGTTAAAAAACGCTACAGTACTTAATTTTACCTAACATTTTTGTGTTCATTGCTTATAAAATAAATCTAGTATCTAAAACATTGCAGGATATATCAGCAAGTGTATTAAATAACTATACCTAATGACGCTCAATACTCCTCCGAGGCTTCTGGCAGACACTGTGACCCTAACTTAACAAAACTAGCCGAGTAAGAGCGTACAAAATGCGCTGGTATTAAATTTCATGTATCTCACGTGCGATTCCCATAATAGGAAAGCGTGATTTACGTTCTATTTAAACCCAAAGCTTGCCCGATAGTCATTGGTGAATGCGAATCACGTGGGATCTTTCAACGCTGGAAGGCCTGAATGATACGTAGGAACCACCA
Organism: Petrocephalus microphthalmus; assembly: GCA_026774405.1. Taxonomy (NCBI): domain Eukaryota; kingdom Metazoa; phylum Chordata; class Actinopteri; order Osteoglossiformes; family Mormyridae; genus Petrocephalus; species Petrocephalus microphthalmus. The sequence continues at coordinate 10,766,370 of JAODKK010000105.1, read as the reverse complement.
TAAAACGCGCGTTTCAATTGGTGCTAGCGCAGCCATTCGGTGGCCTTGGCCTCCTTTACAGATCAGAGTTCTAGCCAATCAAGCGCCAATATATACAGGAATATAAAGGTCGACATTAGTAGCAACCAATGAAATAGCGACTTTTATGAAGATTGGACGTGTATAGTCACGGCTGTAGCGGAGTCCTTTTTGCTTGAAAGCAACGATGTCGCGATGTTAGTCATTGTTAATACTATTTTTATAAGGTAGCTATTATTCTTCAGTCTCCTGCGTAAGTCAGCATGGGGGAGACGCGTATCTTAGGCTGATCGCTGATTTCTGCTTTTTGATCACTGAAAGTCAGTTCAGTTGTAGGTATGTTGGAAAGGGACGTTGACCTGTTTCTGTTGCCGTTTAGTTTCAGTCTCATAACTAATGGGGTTTGAGCCATTTTAGAACCAGAATAAATAGTCGTGATGCTTGGATTTGCCGTGATTATTTACCGCTTATTGGAGTTATATCACTTACTAGTTCTGACCAGCCACGCTACCTACAGAGACGGCCAGACGATGTGTTGACAGTGTATCCTTATTATTTTAACCTAGTTGTGCAATTTGGTGACTGCTGTTAATGAGTAATTCGTAGTAAATTTGATGTCCTTTAAGATTTGGCGCACGTGTTAAGGGGGAAACAACGCCATGACTCCGGGCAAAACGAACATCGATCAGAAGGTCTTGCAGTACGAAACTTTTATCAATGACGTCCTGAAAAGGGATCTGCAGTAAGTTTTTATGCACATATAGCTCTATATAAAATAACCTATACAATGATATTACATTTCCATATACCTTTAAAAGCAAACGTTCTTCTTGAGATGTTTTTGTTATAAATATCTATGTGAATATGTAGCTGAAATCTGGATGTATCTGGTAGTTTTAGGTATAATTTTAACATGCACATTTTTAATTTAAAGGTCTGGTCCCTAAACCAGTGTTGTTTGGTTTGCAATATATGTAATAGGAAGGTGTTGGAGCAGAGAGATGAAGTGTATGAGAAGATAGGTCAGTATCTTCAGTTAAAGAATACCATTGAAAGTCTCCAGGTACGGTGTCTTGATTCATATGTTCTTTTAAGAACTTGAACTTTTTTGTATGTTTAGTCTGTGTTTTTATTCGAAATTGCATTTGTATTTATTTTGTAAAACATTTGAAGCAATAAAACGGGATGTTACTGCATTTATCTTTTTTCAAGTTTCATAGTGGTTTTTGTTTGCTTTTTCAGGAAGCTGGTAGCAAAGAACTAAAGACTGAGGTGGACCTGGGCTGCAGTTTCTATGTCCAGGCTCATGTGTAAGTTATGCTTTGACTGAAGCTGCTCTCATTCTGCAGTTTTACTTTGGCACTCCAACTGAATGTTTAATCACTTTTCTTCAGTCCGGACTCATCCACAATATTTGTGGCTGTCGGCTATGGATTTTTCGTTGAGTTTACGTTGGCAGAAGCTCTGAAGTTCATTGAGAAAAAGACAAATCAACTTACAAAGTAAGTCAGAGTGGATGGTTTTAGTGGTGAACTTGCTTATCTTTCCTGTGTTTGTACTGAAGTTTTTATATTATTACTTTGCTTTAGAATTTAAAATACATTTTCATGGTGTATTGCAATACTTTAGTCATAGTGATGTAACTCGGCATGTGACCTTTTCTAGTAAAACTTTCTGTAGTCGAACATTTCAAAATGCTAATTGTGTTCATCTCTTGTTTCATAAAATAAGCATTGAGCTTATGGACATTTTTAAAAATTGTGTTCCTTGCTCGCTTTTGAGACCAATTTCAGATCAGCGGTCATATGACCTGTTAGAGACACTATCAGTTTTTACAAATTATTTAGTAAAATAATTTAAATAGCTCAACATTTTGGAGAGCTCTGCAGAACTTGCATGCAGCTCATTTTAATTTGTTATTCCCATGCTGTGTGGATTAGTGGTGGCCTTATGGTTGGGGAAGCGCACTTGTGACCTAAAGGTTGCTGGTTTGATTTCCCCAACCAGCAAGGTTCTGCCCCCAAGCGCTGCTCCCCGGCTGCTGAATGATCTGCTCTCTGCTGTGTCACATATAGGTTGAACGCAGAGGACACATTTCATTATTGTGTGCTGTGGTGTGTCAATAATGACCATTAATCACTGCACAATTTGTTAACTTTGGTAAAGTTTAGTAATTTGCTGATTTTTACCTTGTTAAATTTCATATGGTCTTATTTTAAAAATGGTAAGCCTTTGGCCTGTCGTAGGAACAGAGAAACAGCCGTTTATCGTACATGTAGACAGTGTCATAGTTCCTGAATAAGTAGACTAGTAGATTAATGTGAAGGCAGGCCTTGCTATTTTGCGTTTTACCAAACACCACTTAAAGTGCACCTGCCACACTGTAATGGGAGTAATTCATGGTCATTTAGGCATAAGAACATCACCACCAGATGACCTCTAAATGGATGTCAACAAAATTACTGTATTGAAAAACATTTTGATGCAGTTGTGTATATTTCTTTTGTTTTGTTTTTTTCTTAAAGATATACAGAGGCTCTAACCAAGGACTCTGCAAAAATCAAAGCAAACATACGCCTCGTTTTGGAGGTAAATAACTGTTTTTATATATAGAAAAATTATCTCTTTTTTTTTTTAATACATATACACATTATATCAGCTTTCCAGTGGGGAATTGAACATGAAGCACATAATTTCTTTCTTTTAATAGGGTTTAAGGGAACTTCAGGGTCTCAAAGATCTGCCTGAAGACCGGAGGAGAGAAGTGTTCTAGGTTTCTTGGTTGTGCCTAGCTGCGTTCTGAGAATGGATTCTTTGTTGTACATATTTTTTATTTACTATGGCCTGATTTAAGTAAATAAAATTGTCTACAGTGTTTAAATGTCCTTTTTTAGTTTTAATTTTGCAAGGAAAGGTAAGGCTTTTTTTAAATGTGACTCATTTTATACTGAACCATTCTGCATTATGAATACTTTAAGAACTGAATTTTCATTATCTACCCTTGATTTCGAAGCACATCACATTAGCAAAACGGTGGCCTTAGTATATAGTAAAGGTAACTGGTAAATTTTAAAATATTAATGTTATTAATCTGGTCCTTATGCATTTGTTAAACATAATCAGCTATGTTGCATACCCCGTTCTAAATACTAATTGTCATTGTGTTAAACAATGTGGATGTGCAACGGTGTCATTAAATTGGTTGATTTCAATCTTGCCAAAATGTTTGTGGATCAGGATAAATGGTACCTGTACTTTCTAGGCACCTGTATGGCCAAAATGGCTTCAAGCAGAAAGCTGAAAGGCTAATATGGACTGAAAAACCAAAGGCTGGTAGTGGTGATTGGGGAGGTCACATCTTCTGTATACTTTGAGTGTGTTAGTTCTTTCTCTAAAATATTAAAGATCATTTTACAAATCAACATATTTCCCCCTCTTTCTTTCAATTGCTTATACATTACAGGGTTCTGATGGGACCTGGGGCTTATTCAGGCAACATTAGGCACAATGCAGGGGATTCCCTCGAGTGGTATGCCAGTCCATCGCAGGGCTTGCTCACTACGGACAATTCAGAGATGCCATGAAACCATAATAAAAGGCCCAAAACAGTTTGCCTGCAAAGAATTTGGAAAATGTCAGAGAAAGGCAAAGATTTGCGACAGAGTTAAGAAGTGAAACTTTCTGGCCTGAGCGTTAAGTGCTGTGTGTGTGAGTATAAGTGCTGTGTGTGCGAGTATTCAGGCTGTTTACTCAAGATTTCTTATGTAAGCATAAACTTCATTTTATGATCACTGTGAATCATTTCAGATCAGTCTTGATTTCTAGACTTCAGCTTCCTCCAGGCAAGCTAATTATTGTGGAATAATTACATATTGGATGATGTGCCTTGCCTCCGGCTCTCAACCTGGCAACACGTCTGGAGTTTGCTTTCCCAAAGACCCCATTTATACACTGAGAAAACATCACACACTGAGAATTACCTTTGGCTTACTCTCTAAGGTTATTTCGTTCTGTTCAAATTAGTTTTTGCATGAAATTGCACATCTAAAATATATATATATTTTTTACCAAATCAATAATTTTCTTAAATGTTTTCACATTAACACTTCCATTGTACTGAAGGGATGATAGGGACTGTTATTGAGCCATCCTAGGGGCTATGGAGCCCATCCAGGTAGCAGAAGACCAGGGACCACTATGGATGGGGGCCAGTTTGGCACACAGCCCACATACTCACACACTATGGTCAATTTCGAGATGGCCACTTAGTCTAACTGCATGTCTTTGAACTTCAGGAAGACACCCGAGTACCCAAAGGTAACCCTTGCAACATAGGGATAATGTAAAGACTCCAAACCCAGAGAACAGGGATGGGACTGAAACTCGAACCCTAGATTTGTGAGGTGAAAGTACGACCTTCGGAGTCAATGCTAGTTGACTAAAAGAACTTTACAATTGAACTCAAAGCAATAATAATTGACGGTGTCACTTGAGTTTACTCATAGGATCAAAACATAAACTAGAGGTATTGCTTTCTCTTAATTGCCCTTTGTGTGTGTGTCAGAGAGAGAGCCAGAGAGAGACAACCCCACAATATAATACGATTCTGCACACATCCTGTCCTATGCTTCAGATTACCAAGAGCTTGGATAGTGGATGGAACAATCCTAATGATAAGAAAATAAGACCTTGAGACAAGACCTTACAAAGAACAAACATTACAGCAGGATGTTTAGCTGTAAATGACAAAAGATATATTCTTCCATATTAAATCTGAAAGGGAACTCCACACAAAAATATACTTCTTTTCCGTCCATGGAAATGCTTCTCAGAAATCCAAAGCAAATTGGTACAGGAAAATTTTGCAGGCCTTTTCATAATTTCTATAATCTTTTTAATTAATAATTATTCATAATTTTTTTCTGAAATAAGCTCATCACTAACACACTAAATAGGAATTGGCAGTATTCGAAAATAAATGATTAAATTTCAGCTTGTAGCTGTGAATTAGATGTGGCTCAGTGGCCAGCAGGACTGCCCATCGCCAGCAGGACTGCCCATAGCCAGCAGGACTGCCCATCGCCAGCAGGACTGCCCATAGCCAGCAGGACTGCCCATAGCCAGCAGGACTGCCCATCGCCAGCAGGACTGCCTATCGCCAGCAGGACTGCCCATCGCCAGCAGTTTGGGGTTCAGATCCTGCCTCCTAGGTGCTCTTGTACTGCCCAGGTTTCACTTCATAATTCTTTTTGCAGAAACATGCAGGTGGGCTGACTGGTGTCCCTCGTAGCTGACAAGTTCCCTGTGATGCACTGACGTCCCGTCCAAGGCATGCACCTGCCTAGAGCCCTATGCAGCATGGAAGAATGGAATGGATGGATGGGAAATAGGTGGCTCTAAATGTAACCCCACGAGGAATCCCCCTGAGATGTGGGCAAACTACTGAGCAAAAACTGGAACATTGTTCTTCTACATTCCATCTTTTAACTCCTTCTTTTGGTCAGCTTTGTAGTGACATTCCATATTAGAACGTGTTCTACATTTGCCCAGGCATACAGTTGAAACCAAAAGTTTACATACACTGTATAAAAAGACATATAACTTTTTTTTTCTTACTGTCTGATATTAA
>JAODKK010000105.1:10739091-10751628 GCA_026774405.1 Petrocephalus microphthalmus | reverse complement strand
AATTATTTTGTGAATCCGAACGGGCCTAAAACTGAAAGGGTTTTGTATGATTTCATATCAGACAGTAAGAAAAAAAACGTTATATGTCTTTTTATACAGTGTATGTAAACTTTTGGTTTCAACTGTATACAAAAAACTCAATTGCCTTAGTTCATGAAATAAAGTTTTGTGTTGTCTCACAAAAATGTACATTATTACATTGCCTTTGAATCACTGACATTCATATGGATACACTGACACCGGGGAGAGAATAGTCTGCCTGTTAAATATTAAAGTGTATATATATATAGCATCTCCATTGCATTTTCCTGTTCACAACCAGTGATCATCTTGTAGCCACATTTGTACTTTGTACGTTAAGAGAATATCAGACGGCCTTGACACTGTTGACTTCATACTGAGTCATAGTGAGATCATGGCTGTTTGCACTTTAATAAAAACTAACTAAACTTAGAGGATCGCACATTTTACTTAATGCAAAACAATGCCGCAAATAATTTAAAGCGAGAGAGCCCGCCTTTTCAACTGGATGTTCATGATAATAACATGTTGTTAATCCCAGTGGGGAGATTCTCTTGTTGCCTAAGCCATCTCCATGTAGGTGAGAGCAGGCTTGGCAGTGAAGGGCAGCCGGGGGCTTGTGGCGCTGGCGGCTAAGGGCCTTTGCTCTCCGGGGGGGTGGGGGGCTCCAGCGGGCACCCTTCTAATCACAGGCATGGAGACGTCGCCCGCTGGCCACACACTGCTAAAGCTCCGCTCCTGTCTCAAGGTTGTACACGTCACCTAGTGATATTATCTTTATGCTTGTATTCTTAATAATGCAAGCCATTTTAACATATGAAACTTCGCATGTATTTTTAAGTTTCAGCCTTAACCCTAGCTATATTTGATTAGGCCTTCGTGGTGGAGTCACAGTCAAACTAGTAGCAGTTACTATGGAAACCAGGAGTTGCATTGTGGCAGTAATGCAAGACCTGCCTCCCAAAATAGCTTTCTTATTCTTTTTGGTACAAATAGGCTTAAATTGACTCAGATGGACACATTAACTGGCACGTGCACCGCACATCGTCCCAAATCTTGCGCACGCGCACTCTTTAACGAAACAGTGAAAATTAAGATGTGAAAAACAAGCGGCGGACATCATTTTACTTACGGTTTTCGGCACACCAACCTGAATAAATGTTGTGTTTAATGCAAGACTAATGTTTGGATCGAATTACAACACTGAATTTTCAATGTTTGTCGCATCGCTGTAGTTGCAGGACTATATGGAATAAAATACAACGAAATTTCACTTTCCTTGTATTAAAGCCAAGGCTTTGACAGACATCTCTGGCTCACTTATAATTTCACCAGTAATGTGTCCAGTTCAGTCCAATATTAGTTATATTAATGGTCCCCACGACTACACGTTCATTTATTATAATTTATAACCAATGCTTGACAAGTGGCGCAAACTGGAATAGTGGGTAACTTTATGCTGGTGGAAACCGCCAACCAATATGCGATACCTGTCAACCAAACTGTCCTGAGCATCTTATAACCGGTGCAGGGCTGCAAATTGTTTTTCACCTCTCTCTCTACCTCAAAATGATAGACAAAATTTGATATGACTGTACAACAGGCTGACTTGCATAAACGTTTATAATATCGTTTTTGCTCCAGCGGAAAAGTTCGTGCGCATATTTGGTATATGTATATATATATATATATATATGGCTAATATTTACTTCTGTGCCATGTTGTACAATAGTGCAGAAATGAGCCTGTGCAAGTATGTCTTCTCACAGCTGACAGATGATACACCTTCAAAGATTTATTTTAACTAAACGCATAATGGCGCTTTTACAGGGCCCGTGTGCTTTGGCGTGTCCGCGCAGTTCCGTAGCGGAGTAGCCATAGCTGTGGCAGGCACGCCAAGGACGCCGACTATAGCGGCGCATTTTCTCCCTCGGACGCTCCGCCCGAGCTGCGCTCCTCCTCCGACATTACAGGCCGAGCGAGAGCGGCGCGCGACTCTCGGTTCCGCGAATCTGCGCCGCTTTTCCCCCCGCGAGCCGGCCGACGTCACGGAGCAGGTCCGGCGGAGCGCGAGCGCGGCGCGGCGCGCGAGCGAGCGAGCGAGCGAGGGGCGCGCGTGCAAACAGGAAGCAGAGGCACGGCCGGAGAGAGGCGCGCGGAGCCGCGAGACCGAGCTCGGCCGCGTAGCCCTCCTCAGCAGCGACTCGCCTATAGCCGCGCCGCCAGCGCCCGGGCGCCTTTGGCTCCGTCCTGCGAGGCTGAATTTCGCCAGCGTTGGACGCGGATCTCCTAACTGACGGCGGGAGTGACAGGGAGAGGGAGAGGGAGAGGGAGAGGGCGGGGGGTCTGCGATAGCGCATTCACTACAGCGAGACACCCGCTGGTCGCCCAGGTGCTCGGGGGGGAAACTAACCGGGCAGCTCGGCACTTTGAAAGCCCGGGGAACCGCGTCGGACACCGCCGTGGGCGGCCGACGCGATGCCCAGGCGGGAGTAGCGATTCCCCGGAGAAGGGCAGCACACGCTCGGCCGCTCGCTAACATGGTGGAGATGCGTGTGTTATTACCAGGGCGCTGTTACATAATTACGGCCGCGGCTCGCGTCTGTCCGTCGCACCTCCGCCTCTCGCTTCGCACACAGGACGACTTCTGACATTCGCGTCGATCGCAAAATAATGGATACCGCCGCGCCGAAGAAGTAGACGTCGAGAAAATGGATCCAAGTCCTCTCCTAAGTGGTGAGTCCCCTGGCCGGGTGGCTACTTGTTACCAGTAACTGTTGCTCGCAAACTGATTTAATGCACGCGCGTGTTCATTTGAACACGTTGAAAAGACGGGCTCGCGCCCACCGGGTTTACCTTGACACGCGCATCTGTCAGCGAGGTCGCTTTATTTTTGTTTTGCATGTCGCTAGAATCCGCTGCAGTAGTAAATAGTCCATTTGGGACCACGCTAACTGACGTGCGTCTGCCGCCCGAAGACCATTCAAGTAGCACGGAATGGAAAACACTGATCCTAAGATATCAGTCTGGGAAATTTTATTAGCGAAACGTCTTCGGCACGTTTCTTGCTCACTGCCACAAACTCTGTCCCGCTGATCTCGCTGTGAGAGGGCACTTGCACCCAGCGTTGTCTTCCGCATCGTTAGAGAATATCTGTAAAGAACCTGGGGAAATGGATAGCCTTCATATCTTGAATAACTGTCACATATATGCAGTTTTTTTACATGCATCTAACAATCACAACGTTATAAGGGGAATTTTTTGTTTTTGATTTCAATGAACTAACTTGGTCTACTTTATTTAGAGCTCGCAATACGATTGGCAGAACAGTGCAGAGCAGAAATTGTAAGATGGCCATCCTAAGTATTGGAACGATTATACATGCTAAAAGAATAAGTAGAACGGTTTGTGTTTCAGGTTAATATACAGGTTAAATTAAACAAAACAATTTCTCTGAAGAAATAGTGATGGTAAGCATAAACCAAATGCGGGTGATGCATGCAAAGGGGTGAAATTGTTTTTAGGCAGGAAGGGATTTCTGTTAGTTGGAGCTGATCCAGTTTGATTTCCAGTTTCTGCCGATTACTGACCGTGTAATTCCATGTCGCCCCTGAGGCCCGATTTGCGATGCGTCTTGTCACCCTTTCTAAAAGGTGACGCAAATCTTTTGTATTTTTGTCACCATGTGTATACTGGGCGTAATTTCAGACAAACACTGATGGATAATATTCTAGTTATGCTTATGTATACACATTCCGAATTTATATCTACCGCATTATTTGCATTGTATGCTACATTATTTGAATGCATGATTTATTCGGCTTTTTGGATTCTTTATTATAAAAACCCTTACGCTCGAATGTGTTCGCCAATTGGCAATAAATATATAGCCGTCATCAATGTGTTTATATACTTCTTTATATTTCTTTACCGTAATTGGCTAACACCATAATAAAATCATGGTATAATATTGTGTTTGTGGTTTTTGAATTACGTTTTTCAAATTGTAGATTTTTTAATTTATTTGGCTGTGTGATTTGATGCAGATATTTTTAGTTTGCTTAACTGTCGGTTGGGTACCCATTACCAAATGTCCTTTTTTCTGGGATGGAGTTTTATTACTTTTTTCATCTCTCATAAGTTTGTTCCTTGTTAGGGGAGTGAAACATTGCAGGGGTGTCCTTATACTTGGCAAGTCTTCCCAGGAAGTGGCTTAGTTGTCCAGAATTACATGAACCCTTGCTTCCTGTTTTTTTTTTCATTCCCTGTGTGCCAACCTTTTCTGCCAGATGAAAATGCCAGTAAATCGTGGAGTAGTTCACTTTCAAGAACAAGTGATGAACTGACCTTGGCTAAATCAGAAGTTTATACTTGTCCTCTCTGACAGTTCTTTTCACTATTCTGGGCTTCCACTTTTAATTAAATGTTACTGTGACACACCCTTCAAATGTAATTATTCCACAATTGTGCACAATCGGTGTCTAAACATTGGAATTACTTTCTAATTCTTACTAAGAAATTATGCAGAATTACTACAATGTACAGTATAACATCTTATTATTTGTGAATGTGATTATAACAAGGCAGGTGATTTGATTTTGGATGTTCTGAATATCAGGTTTAGAAGGCACCACACGGCCCAGTGTTTTCATTTTTGTTTTAGTTGGTTTAATGAGTTACAGGTGATGGACTTTCTGTTCTGATGCATTTGCAAATTCTACATAGCAGTATAATGAGGAGGCTTGTGAGAGCATGAGGACAGCAGTGGCACGCCATGTAAATCTACTGAAGGAAAACAAGCCCGATGGTTTATATGGATTCTGTTAGGGCTGGACAGTATTTTGAAATTAAGGTATATCAATATATTTTCAAATGAGATATAGAATGGGACAATACAAATTATATGCATTGCACTTAAAAAAAAAAGTTTTAAGAAATTGCCAAATGACTCTGAGGTAAAAAATATTGTAATTTGCAATATTTATTAAATTTTTTTTAATTGAAGGATTACGTCTTAAAATCTTTCCTGTTATATGCAGTTTCAGTGGTTGCCTGGCTTCTGTTTTTAGGGCTATTTGACAAATAGGTTTTACATTTTAAATTTAGTTTCTTTTTTCCCTAAACAGTCACCTTCTGTGTTGACAGCAATGTCATTAACTGATGAAAAATAGTCCATTGGTGAACCCAGTGGAGTGAAATGCCTTCATGTTGTCACTGCATAATTTGACCCTTGCAACACAGATACAGGCATAATTCATTTTGTCTTTGTTTTGAAACATCTCTTTGGAGTTATGAAAATGTAACGGTGAATAGTGTATTTGTATGAATAGTTGTGGTTGTATATTTGCAAACAAGGAAGGAAACCCTGTATTTGCATTTCATTGCATTTTGACTGCACTCTGTTTTAATTAGCATTTGTAACATCTCATGAGTGACTTGGAACATTTAGCCCACTTCATAGAAAACACTGAGTGATATATCATATATCACTATTCTGCCTAAAAATACAGAGATATGTTTTTTGGTCTTAATTGCACAGTCCTGAAATTCTGTCCTCTCTCACAAGCACTGTGCCACATTAGTTTTTTTTTGGCCTCACTTTGTTCGGACAGAGAAGAAAGGCACACCTTATAACAAAATTATGCCAATAATCCATGCGGCATTCACACGTTTTATGCAATGCATGTTGCAGCTGAGAGGAGCCATTTCAGTCATATTGGAGGTGGTTTGGTTCTGTAGCGCCATGTGATTCTCTGACTTGTCATTCTGTCTTGGGTTGGCAGTGGTGGTCCGGAGTTTTGGGGAGGGTGAAGTTTGTCCATTAGTGATGCATAACGTATTTGATCTTGATTTGAAAAATACATACATCACTTAATGAATCTTAAATACTTTTGTACGTTTGAATAAAAAAAATAGGATGCTGTTTGTAAGTTAAGTGGCTAGATGTTATATCTAATGGAATACCGGTGTTGACATGTATGTTGCTGAACATTACCTTTTCTTTCCTCTGTAATTCTGGAAACCTGGCAAATAGAGCCACGTCACAGTGCATGGGTCTTCAAAACTAAGAAAGCGCCTGTAAAGTTTAAAATGTAGTTTGAATTCTATTTACAAAATATACTCTCATTTGAATGAAACAGTGGAAAAACTATGGTTTTGAGGCCACAGATCTGAATATGGCACTGTCTGGTAAATCTATGTGTATCTTCATATTTTATTTGGTGATATTAAGTTGCTTTTGTTAGAAAATTGTCTTGATCAAATGCAGCGAGCTGATGTCAGATTTTTGAAGCCCAGCACCTTAACCAGCTTCCTTTCAGTAATACACACTGCAAGAACTTTGGTTTTGCCCAAATATTTTGTCAGACCGTTGGATTTTTTATAAGCATCTGGAATGTACCAGCCCACGGGCATGTTTACATTACTGCTTTGGCTCAGTATAGTATGCTCTTGGATTGGCATAGACATATAAATTGCTTGTAAGATTCAGTACAAACCATCTTGGGTGAAGAGGATTCGAGGATTGTCAGTTATCAGGTTATGTTCAGGTTAATGACTCTTACAGCTTTTTTTAAAGCTTGTGTAAAATATTTGTGTGAGTTTAAAATAATTTTTCCGAATTTTAAAAAGGAGATGTTAGAGAATTATATTATTTTCAGGAGTTTTTTTCTGAGCTCTTTCGAGTTGCAGTGCCCCAGAACACATTATTCCTTGTCATCTGTGAAGTGAATACCTTGCTTTCAGGTGCAGCAAAATGCCTCAAGCCTTTATCATTTAGGCACCCAAGTTAAATGTATAATAAAGGTAACCTTACCAGAGGGCCGAAAGGTTTGTATTGTTCCTTTGTTGAGTTTCTTTCTTTTTTATGAGGTGAAGATTTATGTTTCATTAACCTCAAGCTTACTGGGTTAGCAAATGAGCAACAACAAAGCATCTTGCTGTGAATAGCAGTCGTCTGCTAAATGGTGACAAGCAGCTCAGTTGCTAGAAGCCTGAGGTTTTTGGGTCTTTTGCACTGCTGAGCGGCTCTGGAAATGGTGCCCTTTAGGGAGGTTCCTTTGTGGCATGATCGCAAATAAACAGGTAATGCCGCCTTTGTAACCAGGCAAGTAAAGAACTACATTAGAGAGGTTATGGATGTCAGCAAAACAAGCGAGACGTAAGGTATCCATGTCTAGTGCATTTTGTCACCCATCTCTTATAATTTTCACTCTCTTTTGGCCTGGAGCTCTGGCTTTGAGAATGGCTGGAACAAACACACATTTACACTTCAAACACAGGCCCGCTTTTCATGTCATCGCCACTGTTATTGTCATGTGAACTTGATGCTTCAAGGGGATTCGCTGTCTGCACTTGTCAAAACCCCTGTTTTTAATTCATGTGCATTTTATTCATTTTATTAATATTCATTGTCGTCTATCCTTTTAATTCAGATGGCTAAAGAATTTTTTTCTAAACCGTTCCACATAACATTAAAACACTTACGTGACCATCATTTGAGATGAAGGGCTTGAACACAGTCCTTGTGAACCAAAGTCTTATAAATCTGAGTCTGTTTTGATGGCCCTGATATACTTTATTTAAAATGTGTTATTTTAAAAATGTGTCTCTGCATCTGTGATTGACAGGTGATTCTACTCCTCTAGAAATTATCCGTTCATGGTGGTAATTGAAATATGTTAATCTAGGTTGTATTGTCTCCATTTTTTTTCATTTTGCAGTGCTAACAAATGTGTACATAATTACCTTATTATGGTAGTTATTCAAATGATGAATCTTGGTAATAAAAAAAGTAACCAAATGTTTTGGTCATTATTACTAAAGACCTCCAGTGAGTGGCGTTGCAGTTCTAAAGGTTTAGCTGGGTATTGTGTATTCGATAATTTAATATTTTTTATGATTCAGTCTAATGACAGCACCACAGAAAAAGAGGAATATATAAAAGAAATGCTTACATCTGATGGGAAATATAAATGACGAAATAACTGAAGTGCCCTTCTCTAAATGTGTAGTGTGCTTTGAGCTGCTTTTCCATCCATCCATCCATCCATCCATCCATCCATCCATCCATCCATCCAGTACAAGGCTACATTTTGTTGGATTTTAAAACAGAGAAATGCAAAAAGTGCAGTTTACAAATGGGATAATATGATGTCTTCAGGGATCATATAGAAAGGATAGAGTTAATGCATTACAACATATCAAGGTTGGAATAAGTTGGACAATAAAAATTGACAAAAAACAATAATAGAAAAATCGTGATAGTTGTGAAATGGCTTTTAAAAAATGGTAACAGATCAGGCATGTCACTCACCATTTCCAAAGCAGTTTTGATTGCGTACATAGTGATATGTTTATGACCCTTTGTCTGGTAGCTAGGGAAGAGTTGAATTATTCATATGTGGTGTATCACTTGTAATGTTTTACTACTCTGGTCATGGCTCACAAGACAATCATAGGTTAATGTATTCATTAAAGGTGTGATTTATATGGCAGTATGAAGTAGCTTTAGTATGCAATTTAAATCAGTTCTGAATTTGATTCTTATCCTAGCTATTACATTGAGTCTTTTAAACTTGCATTCATTTTTCATGGGTTTACCACGCTTGTTAATTGCAGCGGCAGTGGTGGTGTAAGCTGAGGATGTATTTCTCTGGTTTAATCTTTCCCCTGACAAGTTCAGTTGGTTTGTTGAAAGAATTACGCCATATCAGTTCCTTCATTTTTATTTATGATCATGTGATAATTCTTAGGATATTAAGAGTTTTCTTTCATGAACCAAGGACCATATTTTAGTATTATAATATTCCAGAGGAAGTCCTTATTTTGTTAGGCATTTATAATTACCTGTCAGACATCAAGGAAAATTAACATCACAATGTCTCTCCCCTAGTAACAGTTGCCTATATACACTTATAACTATGGTGATCGTTTCCAAGGTTTTGGATGGGAGTTGTGTAATTGGGGAAAATGCTAATAAGTTTAATTTATATGCTTAGCATGATCTGCTTAAACTAACTACCTAGACTAGCATTCATTTTCTGTCTTGTGTTCTGTTTTTAGTTTTTGCAGCCACATTGTCAGCATATTGCTCTGCACCTTGCCTAAAAGTAATTAAAGTATGTTGTATATTCTAAGAATTGGACATCCCCTTCCTTGAGGTTTTCAGAATGCAGTAGTGATAGGTTTCTTCTGTTTAGAAACCAACCTTGAGATGCTGCTGTGTGTTACCCACACAACTTCCCGTGTCCTTGTGTCAAGAGCCCTCTGTCTCGGTTTCCTGCAGCCATGGACCCATCCATCACTTTGTGGCAGTTTCTGCTACACCTGCTGGAGGATGGCAGCCATAGGCACCTCATCTCTTGGACCTCTGGTGATGGGGAGTTCAAGCTCCTGGATGCGGAGGAGGTGGCGAGGCTCTGGGGTCTTCGCAAAAACAAGACCAACATGAACTATGACAAGCTCAGCAGGGCTCTTCGATACTACTATGACAAGGTGACCCTGTTTAGAAGATCCCGTGACCCTGGCCACGTAGAGAATGTATTTACCTGTGGTGCTGCAAGCCGGCAAGCCAGCACTTCCTCATCACTTTAACTTATTATGGAACGATATAATAATGCGTCAATTTTTGTAACTATAGTGAAACAACTGAACAATAATCACTGGACTTTTGATTCACTCTAAATTGTGGCTTGTTAAAAGTTAGTGCTATCTTATGTCACCCTCACGTAATCACCCTTGTCACAGTTGTAACTGACACCACTTCCTGTTCCTTTCTGTTCACGTTTATTGTGGGTATGGTAAGGTGTACATTTAAAAATTCTTTATTACTGTGTGAAATACAGGACTCGCCAAAAACTGATTTCTATAGCAGTCTTAAAAGAACATTTTAAAAACACTTTGCTTTTTGTAAGTCACGGCAACTGTGTGCATTTAATTTTCTGTCAGTTTGTTGAGTGTGTTTAGTGTACATTTTATGAAACTGTATGTTTAATACATTTCACTGAATGTATTTTCCTGCACCACCTTCACAGAATATCATAAAGAAAGTGAGCGGACAGAAGTTTGTCTACAAATTTGTGACGTATCCCGATCCAGCGGCTGCCGAGGGGCTTCGTGTGGGGGAGGAGTCCCAGCGGCGGGAGAGTCAGACCGATGCTGTGGGCCTGCCCAAGGCCCCTGGAGGCAGCGCCACCCCCTGCCTCTCCAAGAGCCTGCAGGCCCAGCGCTCCCCGCCAAGCTCAGGCCAGCGCAGCTCTCGCAATGACTACATGAAGTCAGGTCTCTACTCCACCTTCACCATCCAGTCCCTGCAGGCCCCTAACAAGGCCCCCAAGCCCATAAAGACGGAGCTACCCCTCCCTGCGGACGGCACGCCCAAAGCACCCAGTGCTGAGAAAGTCATGCCCGAGGTGAGTGTTTGCATGCCTTATCCGCACAGAGGCTCAGTGTCCAGCCTGAAGTTATGAGTTCCAGTCGGTTTATATCTAATTGCTATTTTTATAGTTGGATTTGCAGGGATGGTCAAATGTCCCATTCTCTACTGTTCACTAGCACAGCAGTGATTTTATTACGTCTAGGTTAGATGGTTAATCAGACTGCCTTTTTAAAAGCAGATGCGCGTCTGTTCAGTGGAGGGGAGGAGCTCCATTCAGGGCCGGGGCTCTGTGGAGAGCAGTCTGCAGGTGATAGTCACCCAGCCGTCCCCTTGTGTCACACCGGCCCTCAGCCCGCAGACGCCATCGGGCTCTGTTCCTGCTAGTCTGGTGAGTAACAGCCACTGCTCAAACCAGATGCTCTTGCTGCAGAAAAGATAGCAGTTTTCTGAATGTGGGATTTTGGATCTGATGAATTAAATCTACTACTATTATAATTTTTTTCAGAATGCCCAGACACAGAAGACCCAAGGCCTTGGTGATCCCCCACAGATCTATTTGACTAGCGTCTCTGACCCAAGCTCCATCGCGCCCCTCATCCCGTTGGCCCCGGTCGGGTCCTCAGCCGCCCCTGGAGAATGTGTGGTCTCGCCGTCCCAGAGCCACCAGGTGTTCGTGGTCATCAAACCCTCTGCACCCGTGTCTTCAAAGGAGCAGGCCCTCTCATCTGAGGAGGAGTTCTTCGAGATTGTGGGTCTGAAGGATAAGCATGTAGAGGAGGTGAGAGCTGAGCCTTTCCTAGCATCCCGGGCGAGGTTTCAGGCCCAGATCCAAAGGCTGAAAATGTTTTCCCCCCTCCGTTTGCCAGGTGACTGCGCCTGCATCTGCTCTCGCTCCTGTCCCTGCACCCCCCGCAGGAGGTGCCCAATCAGTGGAAGCCCTGCCGACCTGCGTGGAGCCGGCCGGCCAGCCGTGTGCGGAGCCGAGCCGCAGGGAGCAGCCGGCAGATGGGGTGGGGAAAACTGAAGCTCAGTTACCAGGTGAACCATTGCTGCTCAGGCTGTGGGTCTGTTTGGTATTTTTTCATTCTTTTTTTTTGAGAGATCAGAACTCATCTGCTGGACTGTCTGAAGGGATGCTTTGACCTGTTGGTCGTCTGTCATTCGTCAGTAGGCTGGCCGGGTTCTGTGCTGGTTGGGCTGTGGCGAATGGCCTCTGTCAAAATACCAAGGCGTGTGTTTGCTAAGAGCTCAAATTCTTCATTTTCTTCCTTTTAGAAAAACACACCCCGACCCCTGAAGCTGCTGTTCCTGCTTCATCGCCCCAGGAAGCTCAACCCCCCAAATCCAAAAAGCCCAAAGTTCTGGAGCTGCCCTCGTCACCCATTCAGCTGCCCCCTGGGCTTTCGCTGGATAAGGTCAATGCCGCAGTCAATAGCCTCCTGGCCCCTGGCGGAGGCACCAACACGCTGACCCCCACCGTCATCACCTCCCACGCACTGGTGAGTTATATGGGCCCCTTGCTGTGGCCCCCAGTGTGTCACAGCCCCTTTACCGTTGGCCCCGGTTGTGTCACAGCCCCGCCCTTCACTGCCAAGCTGCACTTCAGGCCAAAGGTCTTTACCCTACAACATGAACCAGTTAAGCAGCTGCCGTTTAACAATCAGCATTGGTACTGAGGGAGAGAGCTGACCTGGTCGGTAGTAGGAGTTAGTGCTCAGGCAGAGTGACACGTTGCACAAGCTGTACCTCTCCTGGACCCGGAGCCAAGATCTCACTCTTGGATGTGGTCTGCCAGAGGCATGTGAAGATTGTGGCAAGAGTTAAATCATGACAAATAATTTCAGTTAAATGCATGCGTTTTGAAATCAGACTGTTATGAACTGCCTTCATGTGTAGCCTTATGTAAGTAGAGTGTCCAGAGTTTACCAAGTTAAATGGGAGGAGGGTTTGTCAGTCACCCGCACGGTGAGGTGATGTAAATTTCACCGCTGGGGGTCTGTGCTGGGGGTCTGTGCTGGGTGTCTGTGCTGGGTGTCTGTGCTGGGTGGCTGTGCTGGGTGGCTGTGCTGGGTGGCTGTGGACGGTGTGTGTGTAGCTCAGATTTTTTTTGCACTGTTGAGGTCTTGTCCTTCTATCCG
>JAODKK010000105.1:10719256-10735590 GCA_026774405.1 Petrocephalus microphthalmus | reverse complement strand
TTGCAGAAAACCTCCTTAAATGTCCTCCTTAAGGTTTCCTTAAAATGTTCATGTAAGTATTTTAGTTTTCTCCTTATCTTGGTCTTATACATATGCAACTTGCTTATGTACATGCTTATGTATAAGACCAAGATAAGGAGAAAACTAAAATACTTACATGAACATTTTATGGAAACCTTAAGGAGGACATTTAAGGAGGTTTTGTGCAACCTACTTGATTTTGTGGAAATCTTAACGTAAGGTGTTTTATGCAACTGGCCCCAAAATTTTAAGCCGTTCTGATCTCTCCCAGGACTCTTATGGAAGTTCTGGCTGGGGTCCTGCACAGGCGGCAGCATGGGTCACGTGTTCAGCAGCAACTGGGCTGCCCGCAGACGTGACCGTCTGTAAATCGGCGTACTACACTCGGATATCGGCCGAAGTCGACACCTAAAAAAAAAAAAAAAAAAAAAAAAATTGGTCAGATATCGGCCCGATATATCGGGCGACCGATATATCGGTCGACCTCTACTTGTAACGTATCTGACATTGCTCTGCTTATTTCTAAAATGGAATGTGGGTTTCGAAATGTTGAGTGAAATTTTGTAGCTTTTTTAATGGGAACTCTAGAGGAGACCAAAGCCAGCAGTTTTAATGAAATTCTACACAGTATTTTTTTTAGAGCTGCACTGTTTCGCTGTCATTCATTAAAGGGCTATAATACACTTTATTCTTCTATGCTACCAAATGCTGAAATTTTAAAACCCAGTTTTCTCAAGTAATGGACAGAAATTCTGGTTCATACATTCATTGAATTTAAACTTTGCGTTAAGACAAAAGAGGAGGTAATTGTAAAGAAACAATCTGAAACAGTTTTTCCACTGAATGTTGTTATTTGGTAGATGTATGCTTAGTATCTGTACTGGATACATTAATATCTGTGGCCTGTTTGAAGTCAGTCACTATTCTACACAAAGACTGTCAGTTGAATTTATCAAAGTGAGGCACGTTTATCCAAAGGTATTGACCATATACCATAACATAAGGTCACCAAATTTATTTGAGAAATGCATAGTCTAATGTGGAATATGATGTCAAAATTTTATAGTTAGTTATTTTTTTAAATAGCACAGTACAGATATGCCAATTGATTTCTTGCAAACTAGAATAATTTGTAACGTCTGGCATTAATATATGTTAACAAATTATTGCATATCCGCAGATGTACTGTACATCTACAGAGATATTTAACTGATATTTTTCAGATATGTGAGCTGAGTTTACTTCTAGCCTTTGTTCTTTTTGGTTTGCTATGTGCCAGTGCTTGCGGTATTTGTCGCAGTGTGTCACCTCACAGGAAATATATTGAAAAGCCAGTTCATATCTTGCACATTTTATATTGAGCAGTTGTTTGGATAACATGTCCTGGGCTCTCATTGCTTTTTGTTTCTAAGGTCACACTCAGAAACCTTTCAGAAATATGAGACTGTTTCTGAGCAAGACAATGTTACTGGAATGTATAGCACTACAATTTTTCGTCGGTGGCCATGTTCGAGCTCGCTTACGTTACACGGGTTCTATAAAATGTCGACAAAATGTGATCACTTTGTTATCCTCAGTATTTTGCACTTTTGAAATTTTTATACATACGAACTGTGGAAAATGATCATCCCTCTTTCCTTTCCTTTCTCTTGTTACTAGCTGTTGCTTTGATGATGCCTTCTACTGCTAAAACAAGGGAATAGATCATTGTAAATATGGAGGGATTCTTTCCGAGCGTAGACTGGTCGAGTTTAGATTTAAAAACGATGCCTAGTTATCTTGATATAAACAATTTTGGTTTGTTTTGGCTGCATCTTTCCCAGAGTGCCCCCTGGTTTCCTCCTGGAGTCCAAAAACATGCAGGTGGTATCGAAATTGCCTGTTGTATGTGTGTTCTGCCTCTTTTCCTGGAATAACCAGTTGTGGAAGATGGAACGAAACGGTTACATGAGGTTTGCTTAAATATTTTGTTAAGCCACTTGTGCTGAATTTGAATCATCCACTTTGACATAATTATTCGGACTAATGATTAACTTGGTTTTAAGGTATTCAGATGCTTTGCCTGTCTGTGGGCTGTCAACGGCTCGCTTCCTTCAGGCACCAGTGAGCAGCAAACTCGCATTAATACATTTGCCCGCACTGTATAAGCATATGCTACAGATGGGTAAATGATGCTGTTACTCATACCAGCCCTATGAGAAGTGCTTACATTGAAATATTGGCAGATTTGCTGACCACAAAAGGCAGAGATGCTTATATAACAAATATGGCCAACATTTGGATTATTAATAATTTATTTATTGCACTTTAGCTTTTGATGTACTCTACAGTGTTGTGCCATCTGAGGAATACTTTCCTGAACCATTACCAAACATCCACAGATATGCCAGCCAGAAGTGGTAGTTGAGATATTCTGAAGCTCTGGAACACTGCACACATAGTTTATCATGTAAATCGATTGATTAACTGACATATTTGATGTGCCCTCTCTGTCTTAGTCTGGTTAGTGGACTATGTAATGCTGACCAGGACCCAGCTGCGACTCTCCTCAAAAATGCAAAGTGATTGTGCATTCGTTTGCCCTTGTGTTTACACTACTACTGCACCAGCAATCTAGAATTACAGCATTTTGCATAAAAAACTAAATGAATAGCCATGGTAATCAGCACTGTTTAATACGATATGAGAATTGGTACGAGTCGCCTTAAATTGTTCTTTGTTTCTCACCCCTCCCATCTGCATGTTTATCTTTCTCTACCTGAGTGTCATTTTATATTTACAAAGCTTAAAATATTACAGTGTGTGCTTGGGCATCATTCTCTTTGCCTTATGGAAATTGTCCATTAAAGAACGTTAACAGAGGAAAAGAATTCAGAAGAACATATTACTACTCGTAAAATATTTTAGTATCTTATAACTAGGGAATGTCCATTTTAAGTATCTGATATTGATAATTGTATTGGTCAGTTGCTGAGCTCATTTCCTGTCCAGCATATGCCTACTGCAATACACAGTGCAGAAAAGCCCCCCCTTTCTTGTTCATTTCTGAACACCATAAAAACAGTGAATCCGTAGGCGTTGGGTTCATGCCTTTGTTTGGCTTGGTAATATTTATGCAAGTCTGGCCCAAAGCTAGTGTTCCTAATATTACAGAAGTGACAGCTCATGTACTTGTAACACCACTGGGATCCCAATATATTCACTCAGGAGAGTGATTGAGTGTAATTGATAATTCCGTTGTTGCCATTAATTATATGGTTTTACATTAGAAAGAATGGAAGGAAGTGAGATGCAGGTGCATGTGCCCTGTGCAGCTATGCCATCATGCCGTCTCTGCATGTCCATGCGTGTTCTGCCTGGCAGCGGCATGTCTGCTCTTCTGACGTGTGAAATATCGTCCTGTTGCTCATCGTTTGCTTATATTTTGAATGGGAGTTTCTTGACCAGGTAAAGTTTTCTGACCAAGGGGCACTTGCTAAGAAGCAAAAACAAGTACAGTATAATGATCCGTTTGCGAATTCAATTTATCGCATTAATGAATAATCATACGTTTTATCAAGAGTTTATTCTTAACTATTGCATAAAGGGTTGTTTATTAATGAGCTAGAAATGACCGAAGCCTGGCTTTAATTTTGACATGATTCCAAAATGGATGAAAAATAGGCAATGTATAATGTGCAGTATCTGAAAATCATTTATTAATAGGATGGGATTTTCTTTGCCGCTGTTTTCCTCAAAGTGAAAACTGAGCTGGCTGTGGGAAAAGGTTCTGACTCTGCTTCAAATTGTGTTTATTAGGACATTTGATATTTTGTATCTGAGTCAGTGAGGTATTTTGCAGGTATTGTGTTTGTTTTATGTCCCTTTCTTGATAATGACCCTACCGAAGAAAACCATTACTTTCGGCGCCTTATACAAAAATAATATCCAGATGATTCTTCAAGAGACACGAGTAAGTAAAAATATGGCAGAATATGTAGTACTGGTCATGTCAAGATTATGATCACACTTCTTAATTCAAGCTGTACTTCTGTGTCTTCTTAGAAAGCAAACCCTAAAAGTCCTACAATTTTTGCTGTAATATGTGTGGTTAATATTTTTATATTATGTACTTTCATCCTGTCTTTTCTCTGAGGTCATTTTGTGACCAAGAGCACACAGATGTTTATAGATGGGAGTAGATAAAATATTTTAAATTGATAATTGTTGATTATTGCAGTTCTAACTGCTGGTCTCAGCATGCGTTTAATCCCAGCAATTGTGTTCAGCCTCCGAATGTGTTTAAATGCTTAAGTTTTTTAACCCTTTGAAGACTGTTATTATTCTAAATAAAATTATCATTGTGGCCACAATGCAAAGTGGGAAAATCAAAGCCATAAGTTCAACAAATAAGGAAAATCGGGATATTTTGCATCTTAAAAATCACTCATTTTAGCCTGTGCTTTAAAAGTATATAATTCTGTCACTGAAATTATCTGACTATTGGCAAAAAATCAATTGAATAAAACTATTGAATGCCGCAAATTTGACAGACATTGCACATACGCCATCCACAGGTGATGTACACATTTTTTTGTGCAGCAAGCAAATTGTATTACTACGATTTGCATAGTCATGTAATTAATGTCATTAATTTCCCTTGTCAGCTTGAAACAGGAAGTCAATTTTAAACTAAATATTTATCTTTTAGTGAAGCATTATTACTTTTGAAAGAGGATTGCAGCAGCATTTAACTCGGAACCATTTGTTTCTGAGCATATGGTCTGCACATCTCCAGCTAACTGAATTATTTATTAAACATTAAATGCATATTAAACATTTTGATTTGAGGTATGTGTTGTGTATGCTTATGACATTGACTGCACACCAGTGCTATCCTACACAACATTCTGCTTTTTGGTCAGTACAGGGATATTTGTGTAACACTGAGCAACGATACGTTTTGATTTTCCTTATGACCCTTGGAATGACTTTTTCTGATTTATCTAGATCTAGTAGTTTTATGGGTTCCCCTGAGGTTGAATGCGGTCTCGTAGTTGAAATAGGTGTTATCAGTTTGCAGGAGGCCTAGACATTATCGTGGGCAATATGCTCCATGTGTTCTTATTCTAAAAGTCCCTCCATTCCCAACACTGGGATTTGGCAACTTAATGTGAAGAATTGCAGAACAAAAATAGCCCCAGTTGTCTGTAATAAAGATCTTGAGGGTCTTGTAATAAGGGTCTCGAGGATTTAAACATCTCAGGAGATCATAACACAAGCACCTGAGCTCAGTCGTTATGTTTTGTTGTTCTCATGTAATAAGCATTTTTGGCTGTGTATTTCGGAAAGTGTCGTACGTGAAGAACTTGATGTAAATGTTTGTGCAAAGGTTTTCGATATTTCTGGTTTAAATCAGTACAAGCACTTGTGTGTCATTAAATATTTTTTTTTCTGTGGCATAACTTTGCAGATCTCCATAGCAACCCCTCCATCTCCCAACTGTAAGATTGTTACTGGGGGTTTATTTACAAAGTGGAGGGGTTGCTTATATTTTTAAAAATGTCAATCTATATTGTATTTACCGGAGAGAGAGAAACTATTTTTAATCTGCACAGTATACCTTGTTTGTATATATGTTAAAGACATTAATATTGTTTTTTTACATAAGCGCTGGAACTAACCTAAAATGAAAGTTATTAAAAAAAAATCAAATAAAATCATATTTTGTCGTTTGCATCTTTGTCATTTCTATTGCCAGCAGATAAGGTTCCTTCTATAACAAAGCTTTAATTTTCTCTGTTTTTCCTCAGTTGCCGGTTATTTGTATTGTGCTACTGATTGTTACGGAGGAGCAAATAGTCATGTGTCTGCTCTGAAGACCAAGCAGCAAGGAATTACTCATGAATCTTAAATACCCAAACTCTTGCTCACCCTTGACTCCTTCCCTACAGTAAAGAGCTAACTGTAGATAGGCTTTGACTGCACTGCACTTAACTGCTTGTACCTGGGGATATCTGTGGGTGGACTTGATGAAGGACAATGTCAGTGCAGGTCGCATATAACAAGCTCCCTTCTGGCTCTGAGACCAGGGTAAGTTATGTTGGCAAGTCTTGCAATAAGTACGGATACCAGTGGTTGAGAATCGTGTGGCACTGAATTCTTTACGTAAGCCACTTAAAAATAAAACATTTAAATGCATAAAGTAAAAAAAAGAAGTAAAAATAACTTCTTAAATAGGCATAAGTGTTATGTAAGCCAAAGTTCTGTAATATTCAGCTGAAAATCAACTATAATTCTTGTGCCAAACTCTATACTTACAGTCTACTTTGTAGATACCTAGCAATGAGGAAAGCAAATCTCATATTCATATTCAGAATACTTTTCTTATTCCAGTGGAGATTGCTTATTCATTAAAGCTTTATTAATACCTGCTAAGCAATGTTATATGGTAGCAGAGCAGGACTATAGCAATGCGCAAAATTAGAGCTCACTTATTGGATTATTACCCACTGAGGTATTTCCAACCTCACCCTGGGATGGATTTTTGCTGGTGGCTGATTAGCTCCCCCATGGCTGGGGAAGCCCATCCACTAAGGAGGAACCAGCATAGGGAGAGTAGAAGTGAACTGGATGGACTGAACGTTGGTATGCTTTTCTTTTGTTGAGCTTTGATTGGCTGCACGCACGTGTTGAGCGCTCGGAAGCAGTATCTGGTGACTTGGGCTGCCAGTGCCTGCGGCTGGCGTGCAGTGGGCCTCTCTGCTGGCTTCCGGGACGATGGCTCATTAAGCCACTTAGCATTTTGCTGCACTGCTTTCATAGTCGTTTCATAGCCTTTTTCTTCCCTTCTGCCTCAGGCCCCCCATAATGCAGCCTGGCTTCCACTCTGCTCTTCGTCGACGCGCTTTTACTGTGGCTGGTGTATTGGTGCAGAAATCCATCAAATGTCTAAACATCAGCCTTGTTGTTTTGGAGGCAAGAATGCTTAACGTTGTCACATTAACATACTGCTGCCTTTTACTGTCAGTTTAGTTCCATCAATTTTAAGGCTGACTGCTGAGGGAGAAATATGTCATATTACCCTACATGTTGGTTTTTTTTTAATAGGCTCAAAGCACCCTTAATGAGAATTTTGAATTACAGTCTAGGTTTGGCATCTCATCCAAAATAACACAGTGGTGGCCTACTGCAATTCAGAACACCGGTTTGCTTAATTGCCAGTTACTTTCCATTCCATCCATCCATGTTCTGTAATCGCTTGTCCTATTCAGGGTTGCGGGGAGTGCAGAGCCTATCCCAGAGGCTATGGGTGCAAGGCAGGGAACAACCCAGAATGGGAACAATCCAGCCCCAGTTACTTACCAAATGACACAATCCATCTATCCATCCATCTTCCAACTGATGATACAGTTTTTTTTAAACTGTTTTAAAAATACACCAAAATACATATATGTCCAAGCATAAACTGTCCACTACATTATGTCCACAAATTATGGATATTTTAGTTGACAATAGCTCAATATTTTGTAATTTAAAAGATTATTTCAATTAACAAAAGAAAACGTATTTGTAATTCCGAAACACTGAAATTATATTCTGCTATACAGGTATGTCCATCTTGAAATGAGCTGGCAAGCACACGTGTTCCTTTGTTGTGCGCCTGGGCCACTGACTGGACAGGGCCTGTTGTATCTTTGCCCTCAGCGTAGTGCCATCTTACTCTGCCTCATCTCTGTAATGTATGAGATAATCAATAATCACCCAGGCCGCTGAGCTGACATCTGTCCCTATGATATTCCCCAGAGCGCTGGTCTGGTAGCGGAGTGTGTCTCCAGGGCAATGCAGAGCAAAGGGTCAGCTTGACACTGCAGACGACAGCTGAGTGCAAGAAAGAGAGAGAATAGTAAGTAAAACATTTCTGAGCTTTTTACACGGCAGAAATGCTAACTGTGACGCCATGGGTGTGACGCAGCTTTAAATAAAAATGTATCATCTATGACTATAAGGTGTTCATGCTTATACATATTTAATACCACTGATCATTTCTGTCATGGGTATATCAGCATACCTTCTAAATTATGGTTAATAGTGAATAGAATTCTGCGATTGCCGTGTGAAGCTACTGGTCACCCCACCATTTTCTGCCTTTAGGGGGCTTGTGAAATTGCATAAATAAGCATCTGTCCACTGATTTTCTGCATAATTACTTAAGTCACCGTCAGATAATGTCATTTATTAAAAGGGATCAAATGACAGTTATCTGCTCAGCCATTTGATCCTCCAAAAAGGCTTTTCCACCAAGATAGCGACGTTTTCATGCAGCCTCAGTGCCAGAACGACGCAGAAGAGTGGCTGGCTCTGCTGGTGCCCTGTCCTAATCAGGGGTGACGTATCAAGCCCGGCGCGTGGCTGGTGATTAGCAGTGGCCTCAGCAAGAGATAAATCAGCAGACGTGCCGTGCATCACCTCAGCACTTCAAATCCTCTCGCGTTTCCAGAGCCAAATGCCACCACAGCACCCGGAAAAGCATTTCACTAAGAGTGTAGGATATTGGAAAAACGTGTTTTCTCATTGTAGTGTGGGATTTCTTATTAACAGCCTTTGTAAATGGTCTGTACGCACTCAGATTTACCCAGACATGATGGGAGGGTATTCAGCGCCTGCTAAACATGCGTGTCAGGTGGGGAAGTGGGGGGTGGAGCGGAACCACACCAATCCTACATGCAGGCGCATAGATACACATGCATATTATTGGGTTAAAAATAGACCTAGAGGTGAGAGGAAGGAGACGATGGCCCCCTAAAGCATTAGACGTCATGTCCACTCACCTGCTAGTGAGTCAGCACTTCCATCCAAGTGGAGATCAATTTATTTTAGACTAGAACCATTTCTCCAAGCCAAGAAAATGCTCCGTTTTCCAATAAATTCTGAAATATGGCCGGTGCCTGTTCCGGTGGTGATGTCTCCTCAGATACCTCGCAGACGAGCGAGGCCAGTGGGATGGGACCGATTCTCAGTCAGACAAAACGTGGATGTTGCACGGTGGCAGGCTGAGGCTGGGTGGATACTGTAACGTTCTCGGTACAGCTCCCAGAGGAATTAACATTTTCCTGCCTAATCCGAGTTAATCCCACATTTTAAGAGATGTACTTTTTTATTCAGTATGCTTGACCAGCTGCCAGATCTGTGAAGAACACATATAATTATGCACATGCTATTATTTTGTTGTGTTGTGATGTATGATCTTCCCTTGATATCACTTCCCTTGATACCTCCTCCTGTTCTGGTATCCACGGCTAAAACGTTCCTTTTTCATAATTAAGGTTGAATCTTCAAAATGCCTATAAATCTTTTTAAAGACAGACTGGCAAACAGTCATGTTCTTAACAATTCAACTTTTCAAAGCCAAATATGTATTTACATATGCTTATATTTCAAAGCCTGTTGATGAAAGAGATCTTAGAAGTATTTTTAAGTGTATATGAATGGGGCATAATTAGAGCGTGATCTGTGATGCAACAAAAACATTTTACCTGCGTACTGAGCCCCTTAAGGGTTCCGAGCCTGGCTTCATTCTGATTGGCTTATGCAAAGTGACATCATTGTCTTTCTTATTCTGGGCCACAGTGATCATGCCTATGGTATACTGAAAATGTTTTCATTGCATTTGAATTTCAATTTGACTTAATTCCCGTAATTGTGGAGAGCAGAATTGTTCAAACACATTAAAACACAGCCTTTTATGCTACATTTAGCTGTATGCTGTTTCATTTTTTGTCCTTATACTTTTATGATCATCGACTTCCTGTTTTTATCCCTGTGTATGATGATGTTCTGATGATGTCATAGCTGTCTGTCTGTGATGCCTGCATGATGACAGACCACACTGAATGTAAAAACAACATGGTTGTGGAATGTAATTAATTACTAAAGGCTTTTCTGACCTTTTTTTCTCTTGTCTTGCTTTATTCGGCAACCCAGGGGATTAATTAGAGGATCTTAACATCTGGGAGCTAATTACAAGCATAAAGGCACCTTCGGCATCTGAACAGCCTTTTCAGGATTAATCGCCAGAGCAGTTCCTCTCTTCCAGCTTCCCGCTCAGTGCGAGTTTTTAAATGAATGGGGCTCTTTTGAGACACTGGTATTTATTTTTGACCATCAAATAGTAATGCATGGACTGTTCAGGTATAAAATGTTAAAATGATTTGAAACATGCGTCAGGAAAAATGTAATAGTAAAGAATCACAAAGTCATACACTTCAGTCTTGTATTATTGCTTGCTTTTGTGGTGATTTAAAACTAATTAGTATTTGCATTGCACAAATTGATCTATGGACTTAAGATTTCAGATTTCCTCAAAGACAGTCATACAGAACGTGTTTAAGATGACCTACTGCTAGCCAGTACCATCACATGGAAACACTAGTCAGTGTTTGCACCCAGCTCTACATTGTACCAAAATGAACACGCCTGGTGAAATTTGTCATTTGGAGACAGCTTGTTCCAACTTTTAAATAGAAGGGTTTTTTTTTGTCCCCAGATGAATTTATGTTTGACACCACAAAGTACAAATGAAGAGGGCAAATTGAACAGTGTGGAAGATAGCATAGAGAATGGAGGACAGTGGGCCCTGATGCTGACAAGGCTGAAATTCCAACTGTATCTAATCTCATCTAATCCTCTTAAACTCTTTCTTTCATTTTCCTTTTATACATCACGCACTGTAGACCTGCTTGTTCTGCTCCATGCATAGTCAGTCTCAGGCTACGAGATGTCAGAACATTTAGGGAATTTTATTTGAATAAATCAATGACACATATATTTGTGAGAAACAAAATCACAGATCTAATAGTTGCTAACTGCAAATTAATTTTTGTACACAGAACTATATTTATCTAGTGACTATATATATATATATATATATATATAGTAACATTGTAACATATTTAATCAATATAAATATAATTTATATTATATTTATACAATTATCAATATAAAAATAAACTGAATTGAATTGAATTGAATTTACAATTATTTAAAAAATTTCACTGCCATCAGTTTTTTATTGATGCATGATGCTCCGTGATCGAGCCATGAGCATGACAGAAGAATAATGTCATTTTCTAATATGATTCAAATGCTATATAAAGAGTTTTTATCCATTGATTTACTCAGTTTTTCTAATGTCACAATTACCCTCAACCATTGGAATTTGCTGAAAATAGATAAAAACTTCACAATCACCCTTCACTGAAAATGTAGACCAATTATTAGTGTGTTATACAGGAGGAAGCTGTTTTATTAACAAAAAAAAGAAAAGAAAAGAGACTAAACTGGATGTGATCTTCCTACCGCTTTCTTCCCGGTGAAGGTCAGACCGGCAGCATGCTGCACGCATCACACTGCACGCATCACACTGCACGCATCACACCGCACGCATCACACCGCACGCATCACACCGCACGCATCACACCGTACGCATCACACCGCACGCATCACACCGCACGCATCACACCGCACGCATCACACCGCACGCATCACACCGCACGCATCACACTGCACGCATCACACTGTACACATCACACTGCACACATCACACTGTACCTCTTTTTCCATTGTCACAGACTCTAGCAAGTCCTGGGGGGGCCTCAATGTTCCCAAGCCAGCTGGGAGGTATAATCCCTCCAGCATGTCCTGGATCTACCCTGGGGCCTCCACCAGGAGGGATGTGCCCGGAGCAGTTCATTTGGGAGTCATCCAGGCAGCATCCTTATGAGATGGCCAAACCACCATCTCTCCCTCTGAATTCAGCAACCCTGCAAAGAAACCTCTTTTTGGCTGCAAGTACTCACAGCCTTGTTTTTCAGCCCCCACCACTCATGACCATTGCTGAAGATTATAGAAACATAGATTGAATAGTTAACTTTGAATCTCATCTTACAGACTTAACTCCTAGTTGACCACCATGGACCTCCTCTGTGCCGCCAAACCAGTCATGTCAATCTCATGTCCCTTCTTCCTGTGGATTCGAACCCAAGATATTTAAAATCCGTCTGTAAGGCTAGACTCTGCTCCCACCTAAATCTCCACTGCTTCACCCGAGGCACTGCATCATTCAGGTACACTGCCCCTTACACCCCCCCCCACCCTAAAATAATCACCTAAAAAGCAATGCAAAATTAAGACATACTGCACAAGCACAGGTGGTATGTTTTCTGTGGTTTGCTGCTTATCTGCAATCTTGGGCCTGGCCGTCGGATTTGTTCTGACAAAAACGCTATTCTGACAGTTCTGACAGATCTTTTCACCGTGGGATGCCCTACCAGAAGCTCCAGGTGATACGGTGTGGCTATGCGTGTGGCTTTGAGACTGGGCTCTGTATGTGATCAGGAGGTGTCACAGAGACGCTTGCTCCTGCACTCTGACCCTTGCTCTACCCGTGTCTGTGTGTCTCACCCGTGAGTAAAAGTACCAGCACTCCTACTCTAACAAATGGCAAAGTAACATTATATTTAAATAGCTCTGCAGATCGTTAAGGTAGACAAATCCCTCCAGCACATTCAGAGCATGATCCCTGGAGGGGTACTGCTATTTGTTATTAAATATTTTGTGTTATTATTGTTCACAATGAGTTTTAACCGCAACACCAACAATAAAAAAAATCCATCATCATAAACTGCTTATTTCAAGTATGTTCGAGATATATTGATTAATAAGTGATAGAAAAGCACATGCATTAAAATTAAGTATAATAAGCACGGAATAATTAATACATTTTCTGTACGAATGGACAGTGAATTCCTATTTGTCTTTAACTTCATATTTGAAAGTCACCTTACGCAATATAGACAATTTGAAACTCAGGTGAATGATATCATCTCAGCAACTGGGGGCACTTACTTGTCAGGCTTACCCATTTCGTTATTCTATAATATTAAGTCATCCCATTACAGCAGAACGTGCGGTAAACGCTAGCACAAAACCCAAACTGGACCATTACATCATTCCAGCCGGGAAGCGCGACCGCCTCCTTCACGGCATTGGAGGAGAGCCGTGGCCTAATAACGCTATTGGTTAATGGGGTTGCGAGTCGGGGACGGAGAGGCGTGGCCTCGGGGGCGCGCATTGTGCTTCAAATACGGTGAGAGGGAGGACGTCGGCGTTGGTGCGCGGACGCGCATCCCGATCAGTCGCTGTACAGCCGATCCGTCCGGAGTCGGGTAGCATTGTTCGGGTTAAGGACTGCAGAGATAAGTCGCGTAAATGTTATTTAGGTAGCAAGAGCTTCCGGAATTGATAACAATTAATATTCTTGGATAAATATTGAAATTGCATAGCGGCAACACAAGTGCACCCTCCCATCGGACCCCGCCTGCAAATGCTGGAGGTAAGGGCGTTACTTACTCGGGGCTTCTGGTGCTGATTCGGCACAGGCGCACTGATCCAAGCCGCTTTACGGAAAGTTACCGCGATGGCTGTAATCGTGCTGTGTTATTATAGGGGCTGTGCGCTGCGACCCGTCCCAGCTATAGCCGTGCATGCGTCCCCGTTTGGGGGCTGTGCGCTGCTCCCCGTCCCAGCTATAGCCCTGCATGCGTCCCCGTTTGGGGGCTGTGCGCCGCGACCCTAACCCGCAGGATCACCCTTTTACTAAGTTTACAGCAAAGTCATGCTCCTCTGATGCTCACTGGGTGCCGAGCAATTACTGGCCCTCATTTCATAATTACTGCTATGAAAAGTGATATAATACGTGACCGTCGAGATCGTCTAGTGCTGAAAATGGATTGGATTAACATTTATGAAAGTGTCGGAGGGAATATTGTGATATATCACCTAATTGGGGAATACTGCATATTTAAATTTAGTTTAAATGAATTTATTATAACATATTGTCTGATTTAGTCAATATGTTATTTCCCAAAGTATTTTTATAAACGATACAAAATGCATTTTGTCATTTATTTTAATGTTGAAATTGCGCATTACATGAAATTACGACTTTTTTTCTCGCCTATAAGGTGGACAGTAGTAAGTTAAATAAGGAATTTGATGGGGAATTCTGCTGGCTGATATAGTTTAATGCCTGGCCTCATCCCCCCGTCTTTCGGAGTTTCCTGCCTGCACGCCGTTTCATTTACTCCCCTTTATAGGAAGTTATTGAAACCCGAGTCTTTAATGTATCCGTTTATATTGCAAACTTACGCAAACCGATCGTGTGCTAAATGAGCTCAGGAAAGGAAGAACGGGCAGGAATGTCGCGTCCTTCAGGGGACGCACAGGACACACTGCCGACTGCACATTCGCCTAATCCTCCTGCTGTGCCTGGCTTTCACTTGTCAAACTGCAATTCTTGCTTAAATATGGATTTTACAACAGTGTGGTCATGAACAGCACTGTGCACCGGGCACATCGCACCCAACACTAGTCTTGATAAAGTCATTTCTGAACTGACGGTACCTTCCTTCCATGCAGCCTGTGTCGGTCAGCCCAACGCCTAGGGCCCCCACCCCTGCTTTGGTGAAGCTTGCCGGGGGCCCCCATGGGCTTCAGCTGGCCAAGCCTGCTGCACTTTTTGTGATTATGATACTCGATTACTCATAATCTGCCATCGGTCTGTTTGAGTGCATTTCAGAAAGTCCTTAATATTCGCAGTTATGTTGTTATATTATATTACATGCATAACAATACACCTGTGATTCCTCAGACGCAATGAGGGGCAGGGGCCCTAATGGTTAGGCAAACACACCTGTCATCAAACGCTTGCTGGTTCGATTGCCCAGCAAACTACCACTGAGGTGCCCTGAGCCGGGTACCATCCCCAAGCACTGCTCCCTGGGCGCGGAATTGGCTGCCCCCTGCTGTGTCACATGGGGTAAATGGGCACTGTGTTGCATCAACAATGACAATTAATCACCTTCAACAAATGCTCAGTCTTTCTGTGGAAGTGAAAATCATTCTTGCACTAAGCAATTGAACATGTAGCTGCACATTTAAGGCCAGATGCCGGCGCCCCTCCCCCATAGCCGCCCCCCGAGGCTCTTTAAACGGCGCGCTCTCCCTCTCTTGGCCACTTCAGAGTGTCGATATTAGAGCTCTGACGGGAAAGGCCTTCTCTAAGTGCTGGGTCCCCGGAGCTTCGCTGGTGGGAGACATTTGGACTGAAAACGACATTGAAAAGTGGAATTTCAAAGTAAATGTGAGGGTTTGTGAAGGACGCAGAGCGTGTGCAACCTCTACAGGGGAGAATATTTATCTTACGTAAAGACAAATGCAAGCGCGATTCGTCTGAGATTTATGTGGCTAGCTGACGCTCTTATTAACAGCATCTTATGATATTTATGCCCCTGATTTGGGAACTGATGCGCTGTTATTCTAGCCCTCGAACAAGATACAAGTAACTTTTTGGAGAAAGAAATTCCTGTTCATTTTTATTGTGTGATATAATTTGTGTTTATTATTTGTGTTTAATAAATAGCTTTAAAGGTCTCCTTTGACTGCCTAAGACTTTTGCACAGTACTGAATATAAGTAAGATGCTGTTAAATGTGAATTTTCAAGCTATTTTTATTATGTATTATAAAAAAAACATTTTGTTACATGTTGATAATGCGTATGCCTCAGTGTATGTCTCAGATAGACTGTTTGCACTACAGCGCACATTAAATCCCTTGTTAATAACATGGA
Organism: Petrocephalus microphthalmus; assembly: GCA_026774405.1. Lineage (NCBI taxonomy): Eukaryota > Metazoa > Chordata > Actinopteri > Osteoglossiformes > Mormyridae > Petrocephalus > Petrocephalus microphthalmus. The sequence continues at coordinate 10,719,901 of JAODKK010000105.1, read as the reverse complement.
ATTAAGTGCTGTGTACATCCTACATGCTGGGAAAGCCCTCAGCCAGGTTTCAGCAGTGCGCCGACTGGGTTAATTTTCTAGCTGACTTTAAGGTTAGTTTTTAAGCACGTTACCAATAAGTCATTCATGCCCTCTTCGGAGTGCAATAATAGTCTCTCCTATTTTGTGTGTTTTGACTATAGGATAATAATAAATGAATAAAAGTATTGCTCCTCAGACAGATGGGGAGAGCGTGGTGGGTCCTGAGGTCGCTGGAAAGGGGTGTGTCTTGCTCCCGATATCTTTGTAAGAGGATGAAGGTCTGAGTCCTGGTGCTCCCTGTTTTGCTGTATGGCTGTGAGACATGGATGCTACCCAGTGACCTGAGACAAAGACAGCACTCCGTTGGTACGGTGTCTCTTTGGAGAAACCTTTGGTACCCCAACCAGATGGGGTACAGATGGGGTAGGGCTGTACAGATGGGGCAGGGCTGTACAGATGGGGCAGGGCTGTACAGATGGGGTACAGATGGGGTAGGGCTGTACAGATGTGGCAGGGCTGTACAGATGTGGCGGGGCTGTACAGATGGGGCAGGGGTCCTGTCCAGGGTATACCTGCAGCTTGTGCTTTTATGCTGCCTGTGCCCTGTTTAGTCCACATGGCTCC
>JAODKK010000105.1:10682021-10692777 GCA_026774405.1 Petrocephalus microphthalmus | reverse complement strand
ATGTGCCTACGCGTGTGGGGCCCAAGTAACGGACAGCCAGGTCATGCCATGTGCCTACGCGTGTGGGGCCCAAGTAATGGACAGCCAGGTCATGCCATGTGCCTACGCGTGTGGGGCCCTAGTAACGGACAGCCAAATATTGGGAACAACAAAAAAAGGGGTGTGTGAAACATTTCAAAGGTTTCACTATTAATCTGCACGTAAAGGGTAATAAAGTACATTAAAAAGTAAAATGCGAGGTGGAGTCAGTGATTGATTGTTATGGATGGCGTAGCTGTGTGTGTTGCCATGTGCTCATGGATACCAGTGGCTTAAATGGTATACAACTGGGATTAAGGTCATATTCAGCAGAGTTATAATTCCACAATAGAAATGATGGCCACCCTTTGAAAAGCTGTTGAAAAGCTGTTCCCAGCACGTGTGGAGGAATCATACAAAGAATTAAAAGGAAAAAAAAAGGAGCTGATGTTGGTCTGTCCTGTTGAGCAGTACTGAAAGTGCATTTTGGGTATCTTCATTTTCTTCTTACTTCAGGGTTGCTCTTTGGCATATATATGTAACTTTTGATAGTAATGGTAGCAGCTAAAAATTTGCAGGAAATGTTCTTGTTTTTTCTGTTCGTGTTTTTTTTTTTTTCACTTGACCTGCTTAAACCACCAGGCTGGAGTTTACCTGTTGATTCTTTGAAACACGCTGACGATCCACAGAATGTTCTATCAATTTCATATTTTGCCGTGATTGACATGTGGGCCGTTCTTTTTTTTCTTCTTCAAAGAAGGTGTCACTGGGGTCATTGGTAGGAAAAGTGAACTGATAGTGTGTCAGGGGGACGTGGGGGGGGGGAGGACCCCTGATTCCAGTAAGCTCCGCCTGTCTGCTTTGAAAGCACTTCTCTGTGGTTAGCTCATTGTCAGCGGTTCTGCTGTGGCTTTAGCGGTAGCCAAACCTCATGAGCACTATGTAACTCAGTAGATTATAAATTGCCTGTGCCTTATATCTGTGCACACAGTGAGTTTTCACAAACATATATTTGTCTTCAAAAATACCCTTATCTATCTCCGAAGACATTTTGGCCTTTAGCTCTGGTCCCGTGAAGCACATCTGGCTTCCGCGATGCTTTGTGTCACACTGACTTATGATGTTGCTTGTCGCTGGGCCTACTGGTCTACTGTAGTATGAAGGACCCAGAGTGCAAATGCTCTGTTTGCAGGAAATGAAACGGGCTGTTTATTTCTGGTCTTGCTCAGGATTTTCCCTCCACCCACTGGACTGAGTCTTGTTCGTTTTGGGGGAAAATTGCAGATGCGAAGTATGCAAATAGTCCTGCTGTTGTGTTTTTGCTGGTAGATGCCCCATGGGAAGCTCTGTTGCTGTCACTAATTGAAAAGAGGTTCCCAATGAAATGAACTTACCAACAAACATGCTAAATAATGTGCAAGCAGCCAGCTTCAAGCAGACCGATGACTGCGTATGGCATTTTCCTGGCTGCAAACTTGTGCTAAAATGTGCTAAAAGCTGTCATGCATCTGTAGAGAAGATTGGGCTCAATGCGCTTAAACCATCTGCAGTGTCTGTACAGTGGCCAGTTTCTCCTGCATTTGTCCTGCACAGACAACAGCAGTGGTAATTACAGTTGTCAGTCTGGGATATGTTCTGGCTTGAGTTCCCGTAACGCTGTAATTTCACTGCTGTGCAGAGGTGTTAGCTTAATAACTCCAGTGAACTAATTGAAACTGATGGAACACAGTTTAAAGTCCAGCTTCTTCCCATTTTCCCCACTGGCCTGGTAGCACTGTTGCTTTTCACCTGTAGGATTTGGGTTTGAATCCCTGCAGGACAAATGTGGGCATTTATTTTTCTAAATTTCCACCTTTTGTGAATTTGTGCATATAGCTTATAATACAAAAAAAAGTACAAGGAAAATTGGCTGAAATTATGCTACTCAATTTGCCAGTCCATTATTTGGAGAAACACGCTGTAACTGATGTTACTTCAACTAAGGTTAGGGTCATATTCCACCAAGCGGCAGTAGTTATGTAGGTTCTAGAATTCACTATTTCACCAGTGTTTGCAGCTACAGCACTTACTCTGTGTCATTCCGGTGATATTGAACGTTGCATGGCTCCTTAAATCATGTCCCTTATACAAGTAAGCGGCCTTCATTGATCTGGCCAATGTAGTGATTTCCTGACAGGACACCTCCTATCTGAGCATGTCTGTATCAATTGGATTTTGGTAGGTCAAAGAGCAGTCAAATAGATTTTCTCCAACAAAGGATTTTGTGGGTGCCGTAACCCCAGTTTGGAGTAAATTATTTGAGTGCTTATTGGCCATGCTAAAATGCTTATTAAAGAGAAGTCCATTGCGTTTTTATAATAATATTATTATAATATGAAAGCTTGCAGCATGGTGTCTTTGTGGCTAATGGCCAGTGTGGTTCACTGTCTGCTGTGCTGTTGCCCATGGACTCCATGCTGGATTTACTCCCCATGGCCACTGGCTTACTGGCTTCTTCAGCATCTTCTCCACATTCCCTCTCCGGACTCTTTCTTGTACTGCTTTGCTGAATTTTCCAGCATAACAGATGCATTTTGATGCCATTCTGTGCAATCGTCTTCACTGCCATTGCTCTTTAGTATTCACTGGATTGGTTTTCAGTGTTGGTAGCAGAGACAGCAGGGAAACTGACCACTATGGAAATTGAAGTTTAACTGTTAACTGTATTTAACTGATTACTGAAGATAGTGGTCATTCGTCATTTATTCCACATGGTGTGTAGAGTCTGCTTTAAGCACTATACTGCTATCCACGTCCTGCTGGTGTCCCCCGAAGGGAAAATATTCAATGGAAAGTAAATTAGTCAGAGAGAAAACAATGCCTCTCGAAGAATGCAGCTTGTATCTGGTGTCCTTACTTTATAATTAGTAGGTAATTTGTGCTATTTTACTCAATTGTAGTTGTGCAGATTTAAGTCCTGGCTGGAAACTGGTGTGGCCTTTGTTTTGACCTCGTGTTGCTGGTGAGCTTTGCGATCCGCGCTGGAGGGGACTCACACTGCTGGCGTTCTTCTCCGGCCAGGCAGAGACAGGGAGGTGCAGGCTATTTACCTGTGTGTCTGCTCAACTCCCCTCCCAGCCTCATTTCATGGAAACTTCCCCCTGAAGGGAATCTCTGTGTTACAGCCATAGAAAACTTTAATTATTATAATTACAGGTCATGCACACAAACACTGAGCTTAGGGAAAATCTGCGAGCTCTTACCGCAAGGGGGATACTGCTTATATCAGGGTTTGGCAGTAGGAGGGCCCTGTCCACACAAACCTCCCTTTACCTAACGTCGCGCTTTCATGAATAGAGTCTTGCACAGTAGGAATGTGACACTGAAGTGTTTCCACTCCCTATCCATTTAGCCGCTGTGCTTACTGCTCCGACTGCCTCGCTGCGGACATGGTGGGGAACGAAAAATCAAATCCCGCTAAAGGCATCCACCTGTCAGCTGGCATTTCACAGCGATTTGAGTTTATGTAATGGCATGTTATCGTTTTTCGGTTTCTGTTGGGCTTGACGGCACATCTGATGTCCTTTAGTTTCACTCCAAACGTGGCGCATTGTCGGTCTGGTTGGCTGTCCCCCACTCATGCATGCACACAGGTATATACACACTCGCCAGTTATCTGCTGTTGCTCTCTCTGAACTTTGCAGACTGCAGGAGAGCACAGGGAGAAGCCTGCTCATAGTTTGGTGGGCAGTGTTCCGGTTGCAAGAATCTCAGTCACACTGAGTTACAGAGGAGTGCTTCTTCCAATTTTGGTTAAACTCATTCAGTCCAAAGTGATACGAGAGAAATTCAGACAGAAAAATGAACACATTTATGCCTCATCTCAAACGCGAATCCACATTGCCTTGTATGCCAGTCAAAAAATCGCTAGGTTAGTCTGTGGTCTTTGACTTGAATCGTACGCTGACCTTTTTCTCACTCCTTGAGAAGGGGGAAATTCTCTCGAATTTCTGCTTTCAACCTGCACATTGCCCAGTTTCTGTGCTTTTGATGATGTCCATCAGATAACATTTTGTTCACAAAATGACCTTGCTTATTTATTTATTTAGAGTTCCCCAGCATGATGGCAATGCCACGCTTTGTGGTGCAGACCCACAGTGCCATCTGCCTGGATTCCCCTACATTCCGGGCATTCCATGGGGCTTGGTGCTCCTGTTGAGTGCTCTTCCACACAAGCCACAGTACTGAGCCGTGGTAAAGCTGTGTACATTGCTACCTCTTTTGCTGCCTCGTCTTGCAATGACCCGTGGCCTGATATTTAAACGGTAAATGATGGGTTTCTTGGATTCCTAGTGAAATTAGGGAATTGTTTTTGTTCATCAATACACTGGGTACCATTTTTCATGTAACAGCTGGCATTTGAGCTTGCTGATTAGCGGAACGACATTTTTTAGCCTTCGTGGAAAGCAATTGATCGACGATTTAAAAATGTCATGGGCTGTCTAAAACCGAACTAAGTAAATAAATGAATTTACTATAAACTTCGCCGATAGCTTGCATAACAAAAAATTGTATCAAGTATGTTATTTGCGTATATATTTTTGTATCTTGTGGTTCTAAATGTTTCTTTGCTGATGAGCGCCTCTGTCACTTCCTCGGTCAGCAAGCACATCGCCCCATAGATTACTGTTTTTGCAGAAGTGGCACTCACTTTGAGTAAGGTTGGAGACTACTGCTTTCAAAATGATGCTGGAAGTCTACAAGGAGTTTAAAAAAGCCTTTTTTATTTTAAATGGTGTCAGTCTTTGTCATCCTGCTTTGCGTGTAGCCTGTGCCTACGTCCCCAACAGGTGATAATCGCTGCTCAGTCACGTTTGGGTATCGATGCCAGGTTACTTGTCTGTTATCGTGGATTACTGGTCATAGTTTTGCAAGCCTAATGTGCACTGTGTAGTTTCCCTGCTTGACTCGCAAATACGGGTAGTCCCCAACTTAGGGTGCAGATGCTGATGACCCCATCATAACTTGAAAATATCGTAAGTCGAGACGGGCTCTAACACCGAGACGGGCTCTAACACCGCGACAGCTGACCTCTCGATCGCTGGCGAGAGTGAGGCATCTCACCAGGTGGGAGATGCGTCCATCCCAGCAACGTCCCGACGCGTCGCACCGCATACGCTGCTAGGTTAACCTGCCACGCGAAACTTAAAGTACTTCACAATGCTGTCATATCACTATCATCATTTTAGGATCGAAAAGGCGAACCATCGTAACTCGAGGACCATCTCTATCTGGTCTCATGTCCAGGGATTCGAATGGGTTGGCGCCGCACTCTGGGTTGTTCCCTGCCTTGTGCCTGTAGCATCCGAGATCCCCCCAGCAACCCATAAGTCGCTCAAGTGATTACAGAAAATTGATGGGTGAATGGATGTCCTGGGATTAGAATAACTAGTTCATTTGCTTTTATGTTTGCCATTCATGTCTCATTGGCAGTAAAAATGTGTTTTTGAGAAAGCATGAAGTTCATGATTCGATGTTTTCTATTCCTATACATGCCAGGCAGCATGAAAACAAATGTTCTATTACTAAATTGACTGTAGAGCTAGTAAACATCATTATGACTAAATAAAGTTCTCTTCTCATCTGACTATAACTCACCATTCAAATTAAAATCGTTGTCATGTGGAAATATAGCTTGTGGAAATTCTGAATGTTCTGATAACCCTCGGAGCAGTTTTGTAACCATCTTACAAAAGCCTATTTTGAAGGTCATCATCAACTTTTATTATTATTTTTTTTTAAAACATTGGATATTCTTTGGGTTATATTTGGGTTTCTTTGGGAGATCCAGGACAACATGATGATGATTCAGTGGGTCCAGTTTTATTTTCAAGATTTTTTTTTTGATTAATATTGATCGTAGAATAATAATCTTTCCTTGGGTATTTTTATCGATATTTCTTTGCCATTGACCTCAGTATTTCATTTTTGTATGTCATTTTGTTCAGGATAATGGAAAGCAGATGTTATAGTTTTAGAGTACATCTTTTTCTGCTGTGTTTTGAAATAACCCTTCAGGGTTATTGAGATATGAGCGGAGTTTCTGCCATAGTACCCCAGACGTTATGTGGTGCTTCCCTTTGGCCTAAAAACTGCAGACTGTCTGCTATGCTGGGCTGGGGAGGTTAGGACAGCAGCGCACTTGTCTAGCAGAGTGCGACACTCCCCTTAAGGAAAGGCGGCAGTCTGGGCTCTGGCTGAGGAACGTTGGAGGGCACCTCCACTGACACCTGATCTTCAGCTGGAAATGTCTTGGGCAATTTAGGAGTAACTTTTTGCCCAGTTTCTTGGGTCACCTTCCTGACTCGGGGACAGAGATGCATACATGTTTATTGTGTAATTTCATGGCAGACGTCATGCCAGGCCTTTTGTAATATCCCTTACTGGTTTCCTAAAAATTTCAATGAATAATCCCTCCTTAAACGTTCTGCAGTCCATGTGAGTTTCTGGTTCCGTGTTCAGCTCCCAGTTAAGATGGTTTTTAGGGGCATGTGCACCTACCTGTTGGGGCATGGGAGAAAGTCAGCTTACGTTAGCAGACTTTTTCTCAGTCTTGAGGCTGCCGTTTGTCAGTATTTCAGAAGGTCAGCTGATATACCAAGGCTAAGGGTAAAACGGCCGATTGGTGTCGAGGTGATGCTTAGGGGACTGGGCCAGGTCAGTGTTGTTAGAAAATGATGTATTGTAGCTATAATATTATCAGTATGTGATTTGATTATATTGACATATCAGACAATAACTATTGCTTTTATGTATTCAGAGCTCCTACAGCAGAAAAACGGTCTCCTTGACGATAACGGCAGCGGGGGGTAGCATGAGCTCCCTCACAGGGGGGCTTCAGTATGTCTGGCACTACATATGCTCATGTGGCAGCAAGGTGCTATGACACAGTAGCCACAGTTTCAGAAAAACAAACTAATGGAGTATTAAGGGAGGTCAGTACGACTAACGGGCGTGATAGCGAGGCTCGTTTCGGCCCTGTCAGAGACGGGCAGGCCACTGCACCAGATGGTGTCATCCCAGCCTTTGTCTTTGCTCTGCCCTGTGCTGATAGGGTTTATCAGGCTCAGACAGGCCAGGTTGCGGCTCACCCTCAGTTCCTCTGAGTTCTGCTTGGCCCGTCCCCTTTTCTTAGAAGCCTGTGTACTGGGTATCAGTGTTGGTTTGTACGTCTCCTCATTCTCAGCCAGCCTTGTGGTTTTCCTCTTTTCCTTTGTAAAGCTTTATCTTTCTGCATTTTTTTCAACATTGTTGCCCATTGGCTACATGTGTGTCAGTCATAAGCTTCTCTAATTAGTAACTTTACTGAGCAATTTAATGGGAAGCCTGAAGGTATCCATGCCCAGGTCTTTTGAAAAATGAGTCCTCGTTCAGTATTTCAGTTTAAGATTCCGTCTACTGCCTCCTAACATATAAGGATAATATGTAGCAGACATATTAGACAATTGGTCAAACTCGTCATGGTATGAACTACTAGGTTTCAGTGTGTGATCAGAAATGGGAAGGTAAGATCAGAGTGGGGCGATGAATACTGAGTCAGGCTTGTATGAATGACTGAAGGGGAATTCCTGAGAAACCACCATCGCCCATCTCGCCATCTGATATGAAGCACAGATATCTGGTAAACAGACCCTCACCTTTGGGACTCCCTGTCAGATAGAAACGGCGCAGAGAAGCACAGGTGGTGTGCTGTCATGTTCTACTAACCACAAAGCATTCCTCTGTGCCATTTTGCCTGTATGTCAGTCTAATTCAGTTAATCCATCACATTAATTAAAGAGAACCTCAGTTAGTTTCCAGTATGACTCGATATGGTGCACAAAATAGTTTCACAAGTCTTGGAAGACTCACAAGGCTCTGGATACAATGAGTGTCATCTTTACAAAGAACAAGTGTATGTAAAACAAAGATAAAATAAATGTTAATTCTGTCCTCTCTGAAGGAAAATTATTGGAATCATCAAAATTTATCAAGTCTTCTTGAAGTTGGTTGGATTTTTTAGAACAACATTCATGATTGGTGATAATGAACTAAGTCTAAGGTAGGTCATGTTGTGGAAAATGTGTCTGACTGCACAGACCCTTTAATCCATCAGACGGGGGAAGGGATCCACATTCTGTCATTGATGCCGCTTCTTGCTGTTGTTGATGTTTTTTTTTTTTCTTACGATGTCTTAATCGGGGGATGTGTAACCTTTCTTTGTAAACACCGCCCATTTACCGTAGCTCGTATCTTGCTGGCGAATCATAGGCTGAAGATGGCCCATTCTAAAAGCAACACTGCTGACTGTTTCCTCTTTACTAAGAATTGAAGGAGGAAGTGCATGTTTAGCATCGAGGCCGCCGTTTGCAAACCTCTCTGCGGTGACCTGTGCTGTTAGACCTTTGCCTGATATAATGCTCTTAGAAATATGTGGCTAATCCTGCAAGGGACTCCTGATCAGCACGCAGTTCTCTAAAGCTAGCTAATGTATGTTGTTAAAATTAACTTATCAGTGTTGTGATGTAGCTATTATATTGAATATCCGTCCATCTTCCATATCACATGTCTAGTACAAGGGTGCAGTGTGTATTTATAAATAGCATGAAAATGCTTTTGAATGAGCTTGAAATATCTTTGTCTGAGTGTAGTCGAGGGACCGGTCTGCAGGGAAGCATGTACTATGGAAAAGTCCTTTGGGATGTTAAATGGTGTCTCAGCTTAGAGGAACCCTGTCTCGGTATTTATGTTTAATTGGTGTTATTAGGACTTTTATAGCTCAGTCTTTTGAAGCATCGCAATCAGAAGAAATAGCACTGTGGCTTCATGCTTCTCGCTGCCATTTTTTTCTTCTCCAGTGGTGTCCTCATTGCAGGGTTATACCACAAGAGAGGAAATTGACTAAGAATTTCCCCGAATTTCAGTAGCTGTGTCATGTGACTTGCTGGAAGAAGCGTTGCATTTGACACTCATTTGCATATCATGTAGGAGGAGTCTCAGTGCGGTATAGTACCCCAGCGAAGAAATGTTGTAGGCCCTGTTTACATCTGTGGTTTCTGTCAGCCACGCTTACAATAGGACCTGTGGATGTATGCGTGCCTGTCTAGAGCCCGCCAAAAAGTCAGCCTGGTCAGTGGTGCACATCCCCGTCTCTCTGCTCTGATAACATTTAGCACCTGCACAAATGGATAATTCATGTGATTATTAGGAAATCGTGCTGCTATGATCTGTGCCGTTTGTAGAAGCTTGACTTTGCGTCGGTTTGCACTGAATTTCATTATTTTGAATATAAAAATGCCCCTATGCACCTGCTGTCCAAATACACCCTGCTAGCAAAGTCCAGTTCTGTGCACTTCAGTACAAAACAAACATGTCTTGATGCATGTCTTCAGTCTCCCAGAGGTTTCCACATTTGAATGTTATTGAAAGACATTTCAGATATAATTAACATCACATCACAATTACATTAATATCCATAATGAATACTCAACGTACTGCAGAATTTGCTTGAAGCAATTAATTTTTTTGTGTTTGCAGCTGATCAAGTATACGGAGACCAAGATATGCATGAAGTGGTCCGAAAACACTGTATGGACTACCTGGTGAGTCAACTCGCTATATCTGTTATCAAAAATGGGGTTTCGGAATGATGGTAGTGTTTTCTTTTGCACCGCTGTCTGGATGGGGCCTCACTTATTGCTTTTCAACTGCAGATGAAGAATGCAGACTACTTTTCTAACTATGTGACTGAAGACTTCACCACATACATCAACAGGAAGAGGAAAAACAACTGTCACGGGAACCACATTGAGATGCAGGCAATGGCGGAGATGTACAACCGGCCTGTAGAAGTTTACCAGTATGGCACAGGTGTGGAGCACTGAGTGCATGGCCAGATGGGCACATGATTTGCAGGGAAGATACTCAGAATAAATAAGGGCAAAAACCAGAGTGCTCTCTTGTAACTGGTGCTTATGAGGCACGCCCAAAATATTCACATTCAATGTATCATTGTAATATGTTATACTTAGTTTAGGCTACAATCACTGTTACTCCATTTTAACTGACACATTTTTCTTCTTCAGATACTTAGATACTGCACTCATTTATTACATTTATGAAATGTCTTCCTTTTCTTCTTCTGTATTTTCTTCCCAGAACCAATCAACACGTTCCATGGCATCCACCAGAACAACGACGAGCCAATCAGAGTTAGCTACCATCGGAACATTCACTACAATTCAGTTGTGAACCCTAACAAAGCCACTATTGGAGTTGGTCTAGGGCTTCCAGCTTTCAAACCAGGGGTGGGTACATTCAATCAGAGCTTTACATTTTTTTGTTTATTAAGTAATGACAAATATAGTGACACACAGATTCCACAGATCAAGCCAAAGAGAGGAATTTCATTGTTAATCATTACGGTGGCCCAAATGGACCCAGCGTATTCATTCTGGCTCTCGGATCATGTGAAATTAGTCAGTGGCTCTTTCAGCCTTTGGTGGTGTCAGACGAGTGCTCTTTGGCACATTCTCCTCCGTCTGGCCCGGTGCCTGCGTGTATCCTCACACTTATGCATGTCTTCCTGCATGCATAGGTAAATAAGGTTATAGTGCAAAATGACAATGTGCATGGCTGCACGCAATGTGTGCACATTCGCCATATACAGTGATGCACACAGCAATTTCTTGTCATAGCTGTGCAAATGCATATTTATTCT
>JAODKK010000105.1:10283224-10299302 GCA_026774405.1 Petrocephalus microphthalmus | reverse complement strand
GCGCCGCCCCCCCCCCCCCCCCCAAGAAGGTCCAGAGAATGGGTGGAAGGCCTGTCTTGTGTGGGTGAACCACCACAACCCAGCTCCTCCATTGAGTTATAAATATATATTGTTCAGGTTTCATAATCTATAAATCTTGTTAAAAATTCATTATATTAAATACATGTAAAACAAACTATTCTTCATGAATGAAAAAGTGAAAGGAATACCAAAGTCAAAATGGGCAAAGATTGCCCCAGAAGAAAAAAAAAAACATCTCCTTAGATATGGACAGCGGGCATTACATTCTGAGACTTCCTGCCCAAGTCAATTTTCCAAATCTTGTGCTTCTGCTATACTGCTCAGGTGGAAAGTATACATATTTGATTGAAGGTGAATATTAAAATATGAATAAAACAAGCTTTTCCATAACCAATCATAAATCTAGGGAGTTCCCTCAAGTTGTGCGTAAAAGATATGCTAAGCTTCAAGTGTCCGATTAAAACAACCTGTAATCTCAGTGAGTTGGGTTGATTATCATGTGTTTTTAACCGTTTATGTTATGTCTACAAATGATTATGAAAAATAATTTATTTCTTAAGTTGTTGACATGACATGAGATGACATTTGAAGCCTGAACGCTGCTAATTGGTCTGGTCAGGATGGACTCCAGGGGCCTGTGGCCCCACCTGACTTTATCTCGCGTAATGCAGTATCACTTATTGGTGAGGAGTTCTGTCTCTGAACACTGGTCCGCAGATGATTCTCAGAACCCTCATTCAATTGGTTGAGCGCTTTCCCAGGAAAGCTGTGGATACATCTGCTTCTATGACAATCTGTTGTGGGGATCTGACACAATGACATCTTACCCTTCAGCCTCTCTAAGGCTGTGCGCTAAACTAACAGCTACACCCCTTATTTCTGAAACAGCAATCTACAGGGGGCAGTGAGTGTTGCTGCATCAGATATGTTTTGAGTTGAGAATCAAGCTATGCCTAAGAACCATTGGAGGCTCTTTACCTCAGTGGGAAGAGGCATGGTGCTTGCCAACTAATACAGGCCATATATTCTACCTCATCTACTACACAGGGAAACTGTGTCCAGTTGACATTGAGGTGACTGGATTTGTCATTAACTTTTATGGTCTTACCTATCATCATCATGTGATTGCAGTACACTCCATAAATGTGACCAGGCCTTATCTGAGGTGATTTACTGAATCACTTGCAGATGCTGGAGTGGAGATGGCAAAATTGGTGTGTTCCCCATGGGGTCCTGAAAGTCTGCAGGTTAGCGGAGGCAACACCTAATTTGATTTTGCAGCATTCATCTTCCTAATGGGAAATGGCTGGAAGGGCTTGATGTCTGCTAACTTGCTCTGCGTACCTTCTGGTGCAGGGACGGCAGATTGTTGCCTCTTGACTACCTCGCTGAGGCCTCTCTGGTGAAAACCCACTGAAAGCCTGCAGTTCTCTTACACGTAGTGGGTTTGGTGACTTTGCCAATCATCTCATGTTCATGTCCATTCAAAAGGCCCTGTTAGTCTGTCATGCACTGCATGTAATATTCTCGTTTTGCCTACAAAAGGGTCTGTGGATTTGCTGTACATCTAATTAAGGCCTGAAACCTCCAAGTTAATATTTGGCAGATACAGAGGATGAGAGCAGGCCAGGTTTCTGTGGGGGATCAAGACGGCTGCAGGCTTGTCGGCTGAGCAGAGCATCCATGATTTTGAACCGGTATATATACCAGCGAGGTCTGCTCATCTCTCATGACGATATTCAAGCTGAAATTGTATTTCAGTTTACCTGTAGTCATATTTCTGTTTTGTTTAATTAAAGTCAAATTGTTCTCTAATTGCCTTTTTGAAATATCTCACCTGTGTAATGAACCTAATTATAATTTAAAAAAAAAACACTAAAGGGACATTTTGTAAAGAGTCCTATGTATAGGTGTATTACATAGCAAATATATATCCAGCATTAACTTCAGGGGAAATTTGTGCCCCCTTTATATGTAAAATTTGCCCATTCCCCCAGTTCTTGCAACAGATGCTGACATGACTATATATAGTATGAGACTTAAGTGATATAACTGGCACATTACAGAGGGTGACGTCTAAGTACAGCCCAGTACAAAGCCCTAAATAGAAGAAAAAGACAAAATAACATGGATGAATTAAACATTTATATAAAAGATCTTTTTGTGTCTTTAGCAATCAATTTAAATGCAAAGTCTGCATTACTGAATATTAAGATGCATTACAGATTAATATCAGTTATATGTTAATTCAGGTAAACGCGACTGTGCTCAGATTTTTGTTTTTATTTGTATGCATGAAGGATGAGGCCAGATAATTTTAAGATTTAAAGAAATGGTGATGATGAATCTCAGATTGTCAAGAAACGCAACAGTGAAAATTAAGGTGGAAACAAAGTGGCACAGAATAAACAGGTGTGCCAGAAAAAACCCAGAAGGAAAAGACTGGTTAAAGCTCTGGGTGTTGTGGGGATAATGCGTGTGAGGAGGAGTGTGAGGGAGACGTCATTGCTGAGTGCAGCGAAGGTCTCACTCTCAGTAAAGCAGTGTGTCAGAGAGAAAGGCGAGATCGTGTCTGATCTCTCTTTGCACTGTAACCCTATGACATGCACTCACAAGCAGGCCATGTCTAACCTGACTGGGGGATCATCATTCATAATTTACCTAGGTGTGTTTTAAGGTACAACTATGCATCCGTAATGTGCGTTCCACCTTACTGGATGCATGCAATTTGTTTTCACGTTTACGTGCCAGCTAGTAAAAGCATATCATGAGGACAGATGGGTGGCAGATTCTCATTTATAAAAATGCAATATTCGCTGCCTATTTCCTGAAAAATTTCAATTACGTCCCAATTTATTTTGAACGGCAGAACAAAAAAAAAACAGCAAACAAAAACTAAAAAAAATACAACAAACAATAGATAGAGAGCAAATTCCTCAGCGTAAATACAATGAAGAATAAACTCAGCTTAGTCCATCCTATACTAAGGCAGATGGGGCATATACCTGGTAAAGCGATTACATCTCCATCTATTAATTGTATATGTTGTGAATTCATGCTTGTATTTGGTTTACATCTATTTAACAAATCCCTTAATGTGAAGCAAGGTGAACCTGAGAAACCGGGGTCATTCAGTCCCTGCAGAAATGGGGGTTAAGGGTCTCACTAACGGTAAAATGATTTTGCTGACTCGACCCGGCTCCCTTCTGATTAGGGGCACAGAGTCCTAACCCACTGAACCTCACGCCACTGGCCTCTGTCAGTCCTTATTTTAATAATAATAAGAGGCACAGGACAGTGCCATTGCCTGCAGATGTCATATTTGGCAGGTTATTGTTGGGGTTGTTACAAAGACATTCAGAAGCGATTATCTTGTCAAAGGCCTGAACATTTTAGGCACGTATGAATGTTAATGGTGGGAAACGCACTCAGTGACCATCTAGCTAGACCTGCTTTTGCCTACAGAATTGCTGCGAGGGTAAATGGTGCTTTCAGAGAAGCCTTTCTGCACACTAGTCAGATGTTACTTTTGCACTTGTGGCCTTCCTGTTAGCCTTAACAATTATGGCCATTCTCCCCTGACCTCCCTCATTAACAAGGTACTTTCGCCCCCACAGAGCTGCCGCTGACTGGATGGTTTATGTTTATCGCAGCATTCTCTGTAGTCTGTGAAAATCCCAGGAATGTTGGAACCACGTCTGGCACCAGCTATCGTGCCACATTCTAAATCTCTATGATCACACATATGAGCCATTGTAATGCAAGGAAGTGAACATCTTGACCCTGTATGTGTGCTGTACAGTGATATGCATTTATTCAGTTGTTGACTTGTTGTTTTAGGGAGTTGGCTGTTGACTGTGTTAACTAGCCATCCACACACACAGACTCACATACCTATATAAATGGGGACCGTCCATTCGCTTCTACGGGAAAAATCCTAATCCCAATCATGACATCAGCCCAGCCCTAACCTTACCATAAGTAACCATCCCAAATAGAAGACTTTTGGCATTTTTGCTTTTTTGATTGCAGTCACAGATTTTTATAAAAGTGAAGTTATCCAAATGGGGACCTGAAAAAACGTCCCCAAAAGTAAGGAGGTTTCAGGTTTTACCACACTCTGGAGACATTTTGGCTCTCAAATGTGATGTATGCAAACTCACACACACACACAAAAGAACCCCTACCCAGCCCAAACTATAACCGTACTGTAAGTAGCCAAAGAAAATAAAAGGCTTTTGGTATTTTTCCTTTTTTGATTGTATTCGCAGATTTTTATTAAACTGAGGTTAACCTTGTGGAGATGGAAAAATATCCACATTGTGGGGACATACACACATACAGTCTATTCATATTGGTTAGGGTTAGAATCCTGCCCTGTCTGTATGGAGTTTATATGTTCTTGCCTTAGGCTAATTGCTGACCAGAGTGTACGCCTTATGTCCTATGCTGCCTGAGACAGGTGCACCAATTAATAAACCCAAAAAGCGCATGTAACCTGCAATTAAACATTGAGGTGAACTAAAGCAAGCTCTGGATCCAGAGATGTAGTTCTGTGCTGGCCAGGGTGCCCTATAGCTTCAGCTGGATGCCTTTCTCACCGTCTTTTGGTCTCGTTTTTAAGACCCCTGCGTTTCTCTGTTTTTTATTTCCACCCCATCGCTTTGTCTGTGGAGAATCTCCCGGAAGTCTTTAAATAATTGATAAACTTTCTGCCTCCTTGAGAGGCCCATAAGAGTTCTCCTTTCTCCTGTTTTTTTGCAAATCATTCACTCTTTATACTACGACCTTTCATCAGTGTAATTAAAGCCCATTTCATTTTCACCGTCTTGATATTTTTTTTATCTGTGTTTCATCTCTTAATTACTTGAAGTATTTCATTTACTAAACCATTTGTTAAATCTGACTTCCAAACACTGAGCCTGCTGCATTATCATTGATTGAACTGAATGCTTACATAAAAATTTATTTTAAGCAGCACTGTACTGCATCTGGTGAAGAGGCATCTACTGGCCACAACTGACCAGTCATCTTCTCAAAGTACCACACTGAATACACCAGTGTAATGTTCTGTGTTCGCTTATATACGGCTATTGAGAATACTTCTTAAGAGGATAATAAATTGTCATTGATTTAAAGGACTCCATCATGTAATCTGACGGATGTATAGTGATTATGAGTGTAAAGTGTGTAATATTTTGATCCCAAATGGTCAAATGAATCATGGGGTAATAAGGCAGGGCACTTAAACGGCATTTAAGGCGTCCAAAAACCCTTAGAGACTTGGTAGTGTGTTTCATGTCAATTTCCTTATTATCAAACATGGATTACCTCTGGAATGTACACATCAATTCCACTATCTAATTCTGAGATCAAGCTGAACACACACACACACACATTAATACACACACACACACACATACATAGTCGTCTTTGGAGTTAATAGGCTTTTTCCTACTTATTTTGTATCCTGAAGTAAAATTAAGGGCAACTATGCCAGCTGTAATCAATAGATGGTCCCATGTAGGATCAGCTTTGTTACTGTTGAAGTATTTTTGTTATCAGTTACAATTTCCCAGCTGCCTCTTGGCTTGTGGTTTATCTTAACATCACAATGCAGAAATCAATATTATTCATTGTGTTGAGAGGAGAACTTGAAAACAGAACCTGGGACCACTAATACTTTTCAAATTGTGTAAATGTAAATGTGAATGCTAAAGAATCCTTCTGCCAAAAGGCTGGAAACTGCTCCTTGTTGGAGATCCCTAAGTTTGCTATAAGATCTGGCATAAAAATTAAAATGTAATTTTTGAGTGGCATTTCATCAGTTTTGATCACATTTAGCAAAGACATTCCCCGCTGGCTGCCACCAACTATCATGTGTGACTTTCCAGGAGACGCGATGAGATCAGATGAGATGTGCAGACATAGAAATGCCATTGTGCTGACTACCTGTATGATGACAATAAACGGAGTCTATTGTTATATTTTTGTCAAGGAAATGTCATGGCAACAAGAAAATGTAATTTACATTAATAATTCAGATGGGGGAGCAAATGCAGTTATTTTCTGTTTACTCTGCTGTATTTATGTTTTATATGTTTCAATTTTTTCATCTAAATCCAAATCATTCTTCAGGTCTTTCTTGCAGTTGCAGTTTTCATGAAATGTCCTGATTTTGGAGTGACAGTTTATGTTATTATGAGTTTCATCAGCGGTTTAATATGGGCAAAGTATGAGGACATGCATAAATTAAAGAAAGCAATTTGCCCTATCAGGAATTTGTGGAAATTTTCATTAATAACATCAAAACAAACTGTTCCTCCATATATGTGCATTTATATAAAAAAGTGTCTCTCTATATCTACAATTTCACTCTCACTTTTTATACAAAGTGTAAAACTGTCTCGTGGAATCGATGGCAGTATCCAAGTGCACAATGTATACATATCCTCAACCGACCTGGGCATGATTCACTTCTGCAATAAACTCAAGACACCAGAAATGTGCTTCCTAAACATATCTGACACTGCCTTCATCCACACCTCTCTCTGTCCCTCCTATACTCAGATTCACCCTGGTGCTATTATGTGCTAAGCATTGCGAGGAGAGAGAGGGGGAGAGAGAGGGAGAGAGAGAGAGAACACCAAGTATTCAGGAGGGTGGTCGAGCAAGCGAATGAGAGGCAGAGTGGAAAAGACCGAGCAAACCCTGCACAGAGGAGAGCCAGAGCGAATGTAAAAGCTGGAGCAGGCTGGAGCAGTTACTCGAATACTTTCTGTGTAGGATGTGTTGCAATTTCAGGAGCAGCCCTCGCACTTGGCTTTGCATTTTGCCTTCATATTCTCTTCTTCCTCTGTTCTGACAAGCTGGATTCTTCCAGGCCAGTCGTCTCCAGATCCAGGCATATTAGAAGGTAACTATGATCTTTAATAAGTGATTCTAGGAGCAAGAAATCGACCCGCACTAAGTAAGCATACATGGGTTGAAATGTGTTGCTTATTCATGCTTATGTATCAACACATGTATCATGCTCTACACAGAATGTGTACATTTGAAATATTATCATCTGGGTTTGACAGACAGTGCATGCCTAAAACATGGAGGCTTTGCATGTGCTTTCAGAAGAATTATTTTTTAATTTCCCTGCACTGGCAGGAAGACTTTCTTTTAGGTCTAAGACTCTACTAGTCTACAGCTACGTTCAGGAACCTATTGGAGTCACAATAGTATTAAAGTTGGTTTTCAATTTCCAAACTGCAGATTTTTTTATTGAGTTGGCTGTGTCTTGGGAAATTGGAAATTCACTGACAGTGTTGCCTGTAGTTGCATTGATATTTTATTTAGGTTGGAGTGGAAGGCAGTAAGGAGATAACAGGGTTGGGTCATCTGTTTGTCAGACGCTTAGGGTCCTGATTGTTGAGCATACTCTGGGAAATGTGCCTATATTGCTCTCTTGTTCCATTCCATTGTTTATTTACTTTCATACGTGCAACAGGAACACCCACAGGCTTCAAGACATAAACTACTGAAACAGCAGGCATTTACTATATAGAATGTGTATTATTTTATCTGACAAAGCAGACAAACATGACATTCTCGCCTTCCAAAATTAAACAACCTGATTTCTTTTGAAGTATTTTTTACAGTATTTTTAGTACTGAGTAGTTCCAGTTATTTGTTTGGTTGTTCCCTGTAATGTATGATTCCAATTATAGAGGAGGGGCTACCACGAAACTTGTCATAGTTCATAGCTTCACTGGGACCATTGAGCCATCATATCACAGGCTGGAGATATTTTACTTTTGCCTGTGAGTCCAACCAGTCTTGATACTGGACACATTATTCGATTTAAATGTAACTGGCTTTTTATTTTTTTTAGGTGATTTCGCTAAATGAAATGTGGTACTGTCTGTGTAATATTTTTAGCACAACAGCCTTAAACTTTTTCAGAAATGAATGTGGCTATTTTAGTGTTTGTATGTCTTGCTCCTTTATTCACAAGAGGCACCGGCAGTGTTTGTACAGCGAGGCTCCACATTTTAAACAGACTTTGATGAAACAAGTTAGAGTGTCTCCATCAAGCCCTCACCGGCCTGTGCTGCACAGTCTCTAAGCTGCCTGTGTTGTGTGTCTTGACAGGTACATAGAAGGACAGCCATACAAGGAATAGCGATGTCTAAACGACAACGTTCTCCATTTACAAAACCTTTTAGACAGCAGGAAAGCTGAACACATGCTAGGGGGGAGAGACATCGGGACTGTATAATCAAAGCGGGAGAGCTACACGGCAGTGGGGAATGACGAGGGAAAACTTGCAGCTTCGGACCCCAGCATCCGGCTTTTATGTGAATCTGAAACGCCACAGCCCTGTGTCAGCTGCGTTGTGAGTGGGACCAACATCGAATGACAACCAAGAGACCCAAACCACTGTTGGAAGCCTTTCGATGCATTTTGCATAAGCCATACGTAACAGAACAGAACGCTTATTTTCCATTTGGTTTCTTTGGATTTACATGGGAGCATCCTAGCTGTTCCTAAGTTAGTGTATAGAGGCCTCTAGCTAATGCTCTAACAATCTGATCATAGACCAATGGTCAGAGTAAAGTTCCACAGACCCTCCACACGCTTTAAATATTCGTGTCGTTGAGAAACGCGGAGAGGGGTGGACCGCCAGCGATCTCCTGCTGTTCGAATGACCAGATCCCAAAGGCCGGCTCTTTTCCTTTTGTTTCGAAAAGGTCCAGCCTTGGCTCCTCCGATCCGCTGTCATTAAGCATCCCAGCGGGTCCAGTCACAAGGTGAGCCGCCGACGCAAACATGGCCGCCGGGGTGGCGACGTGGCTCCCCTTCGCTCGGGCCGCTGCTGTGGGCTGGCTCCCATTGGCTAAGAAATCCATGCCCAAGCCGCCCGTGGACAAGAAGAGCCGCACCGACGAGATCCTCTTTGTGAACGTGAGTGGCTTGCGTTTCCAGACCTGGAAAAACACGCTGGACCGTTACCCCGACACGCTGCTGGGCAGCTCAGAAAAGGAGTTCTTTTACAATGAGGACACACAAGAGTACTTCTTCGACAGAGACCCTGAGATGTTCCGCCACATACTCAACTTCTACCGCACGGGCAAGCTTCATTACCCCAGGCACGAGTGCATACAGGCCTTTGACGAGGAGCTGGCTTTCTATGGCATCGTACCCGAGATCATTGGCGACTGCTGCATGGAGGAATACCGTGACCGCAAGAAGGAGAACCAGGAGCGGCTGGCTGAAGATACGGAGGCTGAAATGGCCACTGACATCCCTTTGCCCCCTGACAGTACTTCACGTGAGAGGTTGTGGAGGGCCTTTGAAAACCCACACACCAGCACCATGGCCCTCGTCTTCTACTACGTCACCGGCTTCTTCATTGCTGTTTCGGTCATCGCCAATGTGGTGGAAACTGTACCCTGCCGACCACCGAAAGGGAGCGTTAAGGACCTCCCTTGTGGTGAAAAGTACTCACTAGCCTTCTTCTGCATGGACACCGCCTGCGTCCTAATCTTCACCTTTGAGTACCTCATGAGGCTCTTTGCAGCGCCCAGTCGCTGCAAGTTCATGCGCTCAGTCATGAGCGTAATTGACGTGGTGGCCATCATGCCCTACTACATCGGCCTGGTCATGCCGGAAAACGAGGACGTGAGTGGGGCCTTCGTCACCCTGCGGGTTTTTCGGGTCTTCCGCATCTTCAAGTTCTCCCGCCACTCCCAGGGGCTTCGCATTTTAGGCTACACGTTGAAAAGCTGCGCGTCCGAGCTGGGCTTCCTCCTCTTCTCACTCACCATGGCCATCATCATCTTCGCCACTGTCATGTACTACGCTGAAAAAGGAACCAAGGGCACTAACTTCACCAGCATCCCTGCTTCATTCTGGTACACCATTGTCACTATGACGACGCTGGGGTAAGTCTCTTTTGCTCCATACTCGTTTCATATAGTATATTAATTTCAGACTGTGAGGTGTGCCTTTTGACTCTGCATCTTGGAGAAAGTGTGAATGTTAAATCATAGAGATCCTACTCCAGGGAGCAGTCTCTCAGATAGATCCCATGGAGCTCTGAGTGAGTATTCCAAAGTTAGAACCACCAGCGCACAGCTACACTACGCTGAAGACTAATACTCTCGCAAATCCAGGTCTCTTTGGCTGCATGTGTGCTGTGAATGGTAATCGATCGGCAGCCCTTCAGTTGTCACTTGTATTGGAGTGGAATTTTGCATGGTACAGCATATAGATACCGTAGCAAACATTGCATTCCAGCATTTATTGTCACCTTTATTGTTCAATTGCTGAGCTATTGTTGAACTATAATTAATGCTCCTCACTGCTGTATGTTACTCTACCATTAACATCATCATTATATGTTACAATATTATATACTGTATTTACAGTAATGGTTTTGTCGTAGTAGACGCTATGATACAGCACCTGATATGAAATCACGGCACACGTGCTGTCATTGTGTTCCCATACCAAACCAAAACAATCACACAGAAATACTAAGTGCATGACATACATGGCCCAGGCTATTATGCCCCCTAACATGAACTCTTTTTAATCCAGATTTGCTACATGCAACATTATTAAAATCATATTTCAATTACCTATGGAAAAAGAAGTCCATTTCCCTCTGGCTTTGTGGATCCTATTGCAATATGAGTGTAATATGTAGATTACCTGACATAAAGCTGAGATGTAATCAAAATATGAAAAAAGTGATTTTTCAAAAACGATACTACTGAAGATGAACACTTACCTCAAGCCTATTTTTTCATTTTTCATCCAGAACCGCTCTCCCTGTTTTTGGTCTTGGGAGGGGGGCAGTGCTCCCGCCCATTAAACAGAAAGCTATGTTTCTGAACACTTAACAGATTCAATCATCAATAATGCTTTTATTTCCATTTCATTTCTGCTTATACATTTGTGATGGCCGTAATGCATGTCAGCGCTGCAGTGAAATGTGAATTTAAAGAGGAGTTATGTAGGGAAAATGTGTTGCTCTGAATTGTGGGGTGTGCTTTTCCTTCTGGAATTATAGATTGAACTGAATGGTTCTAGATTTAAAATGTGTTTGTTTAAATCAATACAGGTTTGCACATGGGGAAAGGCATTAAGGGAGGTGTTGATTTGCTGCTGAAAATGGATATTTGCAGCATTGGGCCAGCATCAGTCATTTGCTGGGTGCCTTGCTTTGCTGGGAGTGTTGGTGCCACCCGTAGCTGCACATTTACTGCTCTTTTATTAAGCTCTTTTTTCTGCAATTACTTTCCCTGCTCTTTTTGCCAGACTGAGCTACAATTAAACGTATAAGGTGAAGATAAGCAATGCGGTGTCTTTCCGGCTTAACATGCGTGCTGGGTGAAGCTGCCTTCGCGGGGAATGAGAGGCGTCTGTCCGCTTTCAGCTCTCTGTGCTCAGACCAATGGAGGAATTAATGGCACCACTGTAATGGATCGTCTGGAGGCCATACCCCGGCCTTGTGTCCTATGCTTCCTGGGTCAGGGCGCCCCCTGTGAACCTGACCGGGATAACTGGGCAGAAAATGGATGAATGCATGGATAGATGAATGAGTTATAGTGCAGTGTAAGACAGGCAGCCATGCACGCTGCTTTTATACGCATTGTATACAGTCCTTCTGCTCCAGGCTATAAACGTCCAGTCTGTATATCTGACAGAGAAACGTTATAAAGCACTGGGAAATTGTGACTATGGATCGTATTCTGTATTGCTGGTAGTCTGTATGTCACCAAGAGGTAGCAAAGTTATTGTGGCCATAGATGCCTCAATAAATGGTTGCTTATTCAATATAGCTCAGTCACAACAATTAGACAGCATTTTACCCTGATAAGAAATGCCTGGGTATAACTCCTCAGTCTTCTCTGCTTTTGAATGTGACAGAACCGGACACAACAGAAGAAAAATTACTGAACTTTGACAGTTAGTTAGAAAAATTAAACATTACGCGTCAAGCTGTCTTCGACATATGCATTTTTTTCCCTAGCTTTTTCCCCACTGAGGTTTATAAAACAAGATATCAGGCACTTGGCTGTCCCTGTGAGGGATATTAAAGCTTTTGCATGGGAGATTGCAGCATATTGTAAGGTGTCTGCCTCGAGGGGATCTCAGTGCAGTTAACAACCCATTATGGTCTTGATGGGGGACTGACCTTTCGGGGATGCAGCAAAGAGATCCCCGAGGCTGCCTGACCCCAGGGAGACTGGCAGCTTAAGAAGGACAAGGCAGAAGGGTGCGCATGGTATCTAGCGGGACGGAAACGAACATCGTCCAAGAAAAAGCCACAAGCATGTGAGCACTGTAAAGGTATCAAAGATGCATTATGCGTGCTGCTCAGGGTCCTGAGAGCTCGGAGCTTCCCCTGACTTCCGCCTTTCTGTCTAGCAGGTTGTATTATATAACACCCAGCAGTGTGCTGTCCACTTCTTAGCTTTATATCTGAGTCGTGATTTCTGTGCGAGGCTCATGCAACTTTCACATGTAAGCTATCCTATCACATTTATGTTAAGCTAGTCCCTGATTATTGGATGATGCTTGTTAAGCGCTACCCTCCACGGCTCTTGTGCATAGGACAGAAAGTACTGTGTGATGTGCAGACTGGCGGAGCTGGACTCTTCTGAGACTCCGCTCATTGAGTGCAAGTTTCTATTTGCATTCCCTTGACCCTGTCTCTGGCGGCGGCTGACTTGATTTCTCATTAATGGAACTTAATATCTACCTTTTTTTCATCCTCTTTTGACCTTGGGCCTATTTCCAGACCTAGGCCAATAATCTTCAAGGAACGAAGTCATTTGAGTTAGCACGGAATGTTGACATATTTAAATGGGGCTGAAAGCATCCTGGCAGTTACTGTAAATGAGAGAGGCTTCTCAGATTGTCTTTTGTAAATGCAACTGATGTCGGATTTTTACTGCTAAGGTGTCCGATTACAGATGATTAATGATAAATGATAAAAATCATATATATATATATATATATATATATATATAAGAAATAATTTCCACTGATGCAGAGGCACGAATCCTGCATAATTTGTCGACTCTTTTCAATATATTTATATAGTTTCTTCAACAACAAAAAGCATCAAAGCAGAACATGTCAGCTGCTTTTCTCTGCAGCGTGCGTCAGTCACTTCAGAGTATCAGAGTAGCTGTCGGCGGGAAGTGGGGCAGCTTCTGGACAGACAGTCTGAGTGGCGGTACACAAACAAACACAACACCAAAAAACTCTGTCATATTTTGTGTGAGACATGCAGGCTTCCAAGAGCGTTTGTCATTAGATTAGAGAACAAAGAAGAAATACCTAGCAAATTCTAACCGTTTAAAGTACTGAAAAACACATAGCTTACATTTTTAGCCGTGGAATCACACATGGTTTGGTTTCATAATAGCCTCCAAAGATAACTTGACAGTAACCCAGTTAGGAATGATCCATTTCTGTCAGGTTCCCACTGCTGTAAGTGAAACAGACTCACATTTATTAATATTTTAATACAGCACTAAGAGCACATCTGGATGTTTCATATTACAGAATAGAATTACATTTCCATAATGATAAATATCTGTATCTTTAAATACAAACGTGCAGCATATCTCAAAGTACTGAAATAATGCTCTAAAAATAATACCCAGAATAAAAAAATAAGAAGAACTAGGTAACTATTCAGAGACATACTACACAAGCTAAACTCATTAAGTAATTTTATATATCAGTTTCATAACCTATATGTAGTGACAATGATAACAAAAAAGGCATAATATACAAAATATAGAAACACCAGAATTAGAATCTATTTTTATAGATTTTAAATCTGTCATCTACCTTTGCTTGCTTGACTTTCGTTATTAAAGTTTTTCTCCAATAAAATGTTGATACTTTTAAAGGGTTCTTACGTATCTATTATTATGCATGCTGTCAGTATTCAGATGTGTGGATTCCATCACTGTGCTGTCAGGGTCATCCCCTTCAAAGCGTCCTGCATGAGATTTATCTTGAAAAGCGAAATTAAAATTTGTTTGAAGGGTGTTTCATTTCCTATTTAGAAGTGAAGGCGATTAATCGTCATTGATGACGTAGCACAGCGGCGAAACATGTCCTCTGCATGTAACCCATGTGACACTGTGACACAGCGGGGGGCAGCTACGTGAGCACCCAGGGAGCAGTGCTTGGGGACGGCACCTTGCTAAGGGTACCTCAGCGGTACTTGCAGGTCAGGGACTCAAACCGGTGATCTTTCACCTACACGGTGACATTCCTAACCACTGCACCGACTGCCTGAGCTCCAGAAGAAAAGCAATGAAAAAAATATAATATGCAGTTCAATTTAAATTCATTGTTACAATTAGACGAGAATGATAAAATCGTGTTAAAGTCATTAATGCCTTATAATAATAAAGAGCGGGGGCATAGGTTTGGTTTCAGAACTGGTAGGGACCAAATCAGCGCCAAGCCCCAAAACAAGCACTGTACCTCCACAATATTAGCATGTCCATACCCAGATCTATGCCATTGATAAAGAGCAAGTACTTTCCGTTTAGGAGCAATTCCAAAGTGAACACTAACCCAGTGCTGTTTGCGTTGTGGGTAGTGTTGGATTCTGGAATTCAGGCTAAAGTTGTGGACTGTCAGTAGAGTAATAATACCATATGTCATAGTCAGCAGAAACATCTGCTTATTTTGATATATTTTTGAGGCAGTAAGGATGTGTGTGACATGACCACTTTAGTAAAATATTGAAATAAATTTGTAAAAGCTGGATAGTCAAAATGAATGCAGGAATTCCAGTAACTGCACATAGTTTCAAACAAGAAGCTCTCCTAAGAGCGAGTAATCCTATTAATTATACCACGCTATGGGTGAATACTATTCTTTAAGATTTACGTTAAAATGCATAAATTCCAGCTTACGTTTTCTTCATTTTTTGGCATACAAAACACAAGAATAGGTAGTGTGGCTGACGGAAGGATGAGCAAGGATTTATGGAGAGGGTTGAAAAAATGAGAACTTCTGAGAGGACAGTGATGCTCGGAAGAAGTCGGTGTAGCCTGAGAGCAGAATGACGAGGGAAATGTTTCAGTTCTTACTTCATTGTCCTCAGTGTCTCCTTCATGCCATATTTGCACGCTTGCGAAAGCAAAATCAACGGCAATCGCGCATCTGGGAATCTGTCATTGCCCACGGTGCCAGAACCTAAAGGGTCGGCAGACAAGTATATCTGAGTAGAACGAAGTCTTTTTGAGCAAAGAACAGAACATGATCTAGGGATCGAAAAATCTGAAGGGCAGTCAGTCTTAAGGGCTCTTTTATGATTGCTAGAGATTAAAGTAGGTTACAAATGGCAGCTAGCTGGTTTAAGGAAATAAAGGTTGATGAGGTTACAGTTAAACTGTGCTAGTGTGTTTATACCCGATGCACCTAATCTGCATTGCACCTGCCCTCCCCCCGGCCCCCCGGCAGGATGTGGGCCTGGAAGGGGCATACCTAGGTTCTCTCCCCGTTGTCTTCCCAATCCGGACGGGGTCACACGGTGCTTTATGTGAATCGCACTAAGTCAGGCCACTCACCTAGCTCAAGTCATTACGATTAGTACTGGGAGCAGTGAGTAAATCTCTATAGACAGGAGGGTGGATGGGGGAAGAGCTTACTCTAGTTTGTGGCAACCCTTATGTTATCCTGATGGGTGTCTCTGCAGAAATACTAATGGATTTCCACTAATGGGGTTTCAAGAATTTAACTGAAAATGGAAAAGTCATACTGGTCCACAGCTGAGCCCTGAGAATTCCTTTCCCTCTGTCTGTATTATGGGCTGAAAAGAAATACTCTCTGTCTAATCCAGGTTTGTGACATGTGCTAATAAAACATTGTTTTGCTGGAATGGTAATTATTTCAAAGGGTATTAGTGTTAAAATCAGCTGTTATATACCTGAAGTCTCAGCAAGTGACCATCTGTTATAAATCTGTTACATACATATCCTGGAGAGGGTTGTTGGCGGGGGAGGGGGGGGGGGGGGGG
>JAODKK010000105.1:10199806-10210088 GCA_026774405.1 Petrocephalus microphthalmus | reverse complement strand
GGGAGGAAGGGAATAAGCGGCAGCCTGTATCTGCTGCCTGATGCACAGGTCAGGGGCCAGGGGAGGAAGGGAATAAGCGGCAGCCTGTATCTGCTGCCTGATGCACAGGTCAGGGGCCAGGGGAGGAAGGGAATAAGTGGCATATATAGATACAGTCTAATGGAAGCACATCAAACACTTGTTACTATGTTGATTTGGTTCCTGTGGAACGACATTTCCTCAGTGCCAGGGATTAACCAAGCGCCGTTCTGACTCTGGCCTGGATTTCCGTGTTTCGACTGGCACGTTTGAGACAATGTGATGAATCACCAGTGTTGGACTCGGACCAGCTGGAGTATTTTGCTTGGATAAAAACATCTGATGGTGACAGGCTGCTTGCCCACGGCCAGGCCTCTGCAGTCCCAGTCACTATATAGTATTTGGAATAACGGAGTAGTTCCATCTCACCTAATTTTCTAATTTCGTTCCCCAAGGTGTAGCTGCGCTGATTTCTGCAAGGCTAGAAGGCATTATATATAACCAGCAATTTGATCACTTCGACTGTAAGGTAATAGGGTGAAAATTATAAAATGAGACCACAGAACAGATTTTGGATCTCTTAATACTCGTCATGCTCCATTAATAAGCTGGTAATTTTAAACAAGCTACATTGCTTTTAAAATGTGTCTTCTGCTGGGGTAGAGTGGTGCTTCCGATGTTCCGTTATGTCACCTTTCAGCCATGCTTCAATCCAAGCTGAATTGATTATACTTTAAAAATAAATAAAATACAATGTTTCATTATGCATGAATATCCATCCTCCAGAAACACTTTCCGTGGTTGTGGTGACAGGGATGCACCCGGCACCTGTCCCACGCAGCACTGGGCGTGGGACGGCAGTCCACCATAGTCCATTGTAGAGCACATAAATGCCAAAATGTGAAGACAGCAATGGGCCTAACCCATGAGACCCAAAGTGCAGCTGGGAGCTGAACCCTCAGTCTTGGAGGTGCAAAGCATCTGAGCTGCAGTGCCGCCCATGATCCCGCACTGACAATGTCCTGCGGTTCTTATGTTATAAGCG
This sequence comes from Petrocephalus microphthalmus, assembly GCA_026774405.1. Taxonomy (NCBI): domain Eukaryota; kingdom Metazoa; phylum Chordata; class Actinopteri; order Osteoglossiformes; family Mormyridae; genus Petrocephalus; species Petrocephalus microphthalmus. The sequence goes on along the minus strand of JAODKK010000105.1, from coordinate 10,209,025 downwards.
TTCCTTGTGTGAGGATCCATATCAGCCTCGTCTGGCCTTTCCCTGTTCTGTCTCGTTCTGTGTTCCCCTTGTACAGTACCCCTTGTTTAGCCCCGTAATGTTTATGGTTGTTTGTTGTCTCCTCAGTATAGCAATGCTCAGTTACCCTTGTTATCTAGTCTCCCATAGTGTTTGATCCTTCACCTGGTGATTGCCACCCCACCTCGTGCACCGTGTGCTCGCCCCCGCCATACCTCGTGCACCGTGTGCCCGCCCCCACCCCACCTCGTGCACCGTGTGCCTATTTAGTTCACCTGTGTTCGGGTCCTATTGTCGATTGTTGTATGTGTACGTTAGTACTCATCGGTCATGGTTTTGCCAATACTTGTGCTTGGTCAATCCTGTTCGTCGGAATAAACGTCCTGTTTCAAAAGTACAGCCTGCATTATGGGTCGTCGATCCCGGATCTCTCAGGCAGCAACTCAGTGAAATTACAAGCCCAGAATCGCTGAACATAAAAAATAGGCTCTGACAAGCTTTTGCTGCCCTCTTGTGATATAAGTTAAAATGTTATCATTGTAATTTTAGAAAGAGAAGATAAACAATGTAAAAATGTGCTCTATGTATAGCCTCCGAATCCTTATATAAATAAAAGCAAAATAGGTGTTACCAGGAACCTGTCCTAGGTAACAAGGCAGCGTGTGTGTCCACTCTTGGGTGCTCAATACGGCATGAATCCATAAATACAAGATATTTCAAGGCTGGGGCGGGACGTCTGTGTTTTATAATTTTCTTGATGGTTTAGATGTGCTTGGCATATATTGCAGTTTGGGTTTCCCCAGCTTCTTTTGAGCTGGTATAGTGAATAAGAGATACACCCTTCCCTTTTTGTGAACCATGCACACTGTAATGCTATGAAGAACCATTATTAATACTAACTCGACTTGAGCCTGCACTTAGTACAGTTTCAGCTGACTCAGTATTGCTTGCCAGCATGCTTTAGCAGCAAAACAATTTTTACGAGTCTTTTCGCTGCATTTGCATCTTAAAAGTAGATGCACAGGGATTTTCTTTGCATGCTTATGAAATGTATTTTTAAAAGTTAATTTTGCTGTTCTTTTAACATATGTTAATATTTTTAATGCGTACACAACCCTAATCTTAACCATAAGTAACCAAACAAAATACAAGTCTTCTGGTATTTTTACTTTTTTGATTGCATTCATGGATTTTTATAAAGTGAAGTCTGAAGTTGTGAGGGCTGGAAAAATGACCACACTGGTCTCATTTTTTGGGGTATTTCCTATACTTGTGAGGTCCTTTGGCCATAACAGATTTAGCAAAACCTGTACACACACATACACACACTCGTGTTTGTGTTACTATCTTGGTGGGGACCATCCATTCATTTATATGGGAAAAATTACGACAACCTTAGCTCTAACCTTAAGCATAAGTACCCAAACAAAACGTTTGGCATTTTTAGATTTCCATTGCAGATTTTTTTTTTTTTAATTCAGTTTCCCCTTGTGGGGACTGAAAAAAATACATTTGAAATTCCAGTTAGCTGAATTCCAGTTAGCTGAATTGCATGTCCTTGTGCATGGAGGCTTTGATTTAAATACAAAAATCATAGGATAACAATCTATAGCCAATCACAGAAAATTTAACTTTTTAAATCAGCAAGCATTATTATGTATAGTATGGCAGGGTAATACTGCCAAGTGACTGCACATTGTCTATCATTTTCTCCTCTGAAACAATGAGTAGGTGGATGTATATGCGCGGTAGCTACGTTTGAATCAGGTGATGAGCATCAAAGGTAATTGTGATACATATAAATATTACTACTGAGGAAAATATTTTTTATTTTGTTTTGTTTCCCCCTAGTGGGACACTGCAGTACTGCAAGTATCTAGGCCTACAGTCATGTCAGTGTTGAAGGGTTATTCTATGTTTCATCACATTGCTTCAATTCAAGGGTGCCGTGATTGGGATTATGGTTTCCAAAAAGCTAAAAATGCCAAAAGTATTTGGGTTGGTTACTTATGGATAAGGTTAGGCCTGGGTAGGGGTTAAGGGTGTCATGATTGGGATCAGGGTTATGCCCATAGGAATGAATGGAGTCTCCCCATAATGATAGGAATACATGGACTGTGTGTGTGTGTGTGTGTGTGTGTGTGAGTGCACGCATGCTGCCGGAGATAGGCAGATGGATGGGTGTATGGTGGAGCTGCACGGAGCCTAAAACGTACTATGGTGGGTTTTGCTGTGGCTAGTTTCGGTAAAAGGTAAAAAACCTGACTGACAGGGTAGGGACTCGAGTTACATTTCTCACAATCCACCTCGGACTTTGATGACTTCTGACTCGAAACCAAAAATGAAGGAAAGACTTGGACTTGACTTGAACTTGAGGTCAGGGGCGTCGCCAGGATTTTTAAAATACCAAGGCCAAAAGTGTTAGCCCATCCTAGGTGTGCCCCGTAATGGATCCTGGTTATTGGAGTTGCAGAAATATTGAGGACTGAGGGCACATGACTTGAGACTTGCAATGTTTTGACTCGAGACTTGGCTTGGACTTGCCAAGGAGTGACTTGTTCCCGTTCCTGGCAACATCCAGACAGAAATGGCTTCACTTGCTGTTCTCCGGTTCCTGCTGTTCCCCCAGGGCCGTGCCTCGCTGCGCTCAGGCACACCTGTACTCTGACGAGATCAGGCTGCCGCCCCTCAGGTCAGAAACGTAAACTTTCTCTGGTAAATTCTAGTGAAATCTGGTTTTAGCTGAATATAGACTATGGATTAGACTTTTCCCTTTTGTGTAGTAAATATGCGACTGTGCTTAATTTACAGAGGAATGCGATCATGCCTGGCTTAGCCGCCTCCATCTGCCATTCCCACCTCTCTATTCCTTTCGCTGCACTTTAAGACGACTTCATCTCTAAACAAACGCAGCTAAGCTGGTATCTCCAAGAGGTTATCCGAGTGCACGTGGAGGAGAAACCACTCCAGCTGAACCCAGTCGCTCTATGTTACAGTTTCACTTTCTTGTCTTAAGTAAAACGAAAGGAAGAGTGGCAATAGTGCTTGTTCTCTTACCCCAGGTGCGCACGCCTTGCATTACCGCGAGTAAGCGGCCCCTGAGTACAATCGAGGAGTGCACACGTCAGGATAACAACAGGAATAATGTTTAATTTGACAATAGGTTATCAAACTATAAAGGTCATCATAAATATTTTAGCTGCTATTAATGATTTTAGATGCCAGTGTAAGGTGAGACTTCTGCCCCGTAATATTTATTTATTGAAGGAGAGAGGAGCTCTCTTGGTGTCCGGGTTGGTGTTACGTGGGAATGATTACTATCCCTTGAGGTGTGCCCGCAAAGGGCACGTCACCCTAAACACATCAGTGTTTCCATCGCGGATGTGTGTGAGGTGGCCTTTTTCCTGAGGCCGGTTACCGTGAGCGACACGGCAGCAGGGTCATGGAGCCCACTTTTGGCTCATGCTCAATCAGGGGCTGCCTCTGTGCCAATCCCCCCAGGGCAACACCCAGCGGTCTGGATGGGTGTCGGCTTTGCTGGGAATCTGCTAACTGCTTCAGCTGACCCCTGCAAGGTCACCATTAGTACTGCCCCCACCCTCAAAACCGGACCTCCAACTCCGCAGTGATCTGAGTGTCAGCCGGGAGCGACTGAAGCCAGCTGCTTTAAATCGCGCAGAGTTTGCCTGACCCGACGTGGCAGCTGACGTCAGGGGACGGAGCGTGCACGTGACTGCGTGTGTTTGTGTGCGGCTCGCTAAGCGCACACTTGATTTCCGGCCTTTCAAGAATGTTTAAAAACAGCCATTATGAGAAAACAAACTGGCCTTTTATTTGTCTGCATGTTTGCATTTTTCCCATAAGTCAGTGCTGCATTGTTGTGGATGACCTTGGTGTGCAGCGGTAGACTGCTATGTGCAAACCGGAAACATCCAGAGGAAAGTACAAATTTGGAAAGTGAGACAAAGTGGTTCCTCTTCACAAGAATGGAGAAGTGGCCCGTGCTGTTACTGGAAAAGCCCCACTCACTTCTACTTACTGGCCGGCCCACTTATGACACTGAAACGCCAGCCCCGTTTTTAGTGCCTGCCGCAGAGATTGAAAGCTAGAGTGATACTTAGAATCATACAAAGAGTGTAAAGTCCAGAGTTATATTTCAGAGAGCAGTCAGCAGGCGTCTCCCTGCAGGAGAGCCTCCCTTTTCCCAGCCTCTGTAGGTACAGGCTGCCATGGTCAGTGGGGAATGTGCAGCTATATCTCCTGCAGCCTGGAAACGTGCTAGATACCAAAGGCCAATGGGCAACCGGGATTTTGCCAGCAGTGGCCTACAGGGGGCGACAAGAGAATACAACACCTCAAGCAAATCCAGTCTGAGCTGAACCTCTCACACAGTACCCTTAATGGCTCGACTCTCTGACCTTTTGTTCACTTTTTGGTTGTTGTTTACTGGCTTCTTAATTTTTATCACCCTGCATTCAACACAAACAATACACTCTACTTTGTGTTAATTGATTTTTATTACTGATGTTCATAATGTTTTTCTCTGTAACTCGGTGCTATTAATAATATTTCAGGACTTAAGCCTTGGATATTTATTAAGCATTAAGATATGCTTAGTTAGCTTAAGTTGTATTTAATGAAGCATGGAGAAGCCAGGCACTGCTGTCTCATTCCTGCTCATCTGCGTGGCTCTTTATGTAAAATGAGACGTATTATATGCTTGGTGATGGCCTGGTACCCCAGCACTGACGACCCCGCTGTCTCCGTGCTCCCAGCTGAAGTGCTCTAGTTAGCGGTCAGCTGCGCCTCTCGCAGAGGCTCCTTCCTGTGTACCGTGTCCCCTAATTAGCAGCGCCCTGGCTGTGCTGTCCCCAGAGCAACCATGCTGTGCTGGCACGGTCCTCGGGGACAGCCGGCCCCGTGCCCTGGCCATGCACCGCCTCCCAGCCCGTGACTCACGTGCAGGAGTGTTTTTGTTTACGTTTCCATCCACCGGGCCAGGGCCCCCGAGGCCACGAGGTGGCACAGCGTGTTTTTCCCCGCAACGCGGCTGACGATGGCCCCGGGCCGCAGAGCCACTCGCCTGGGGCCTGCTGATTGGAGCGCGCTGCTCGCCCTCATGCTGGGGCCTGCTCAGGCCCGCTGGGATGCTGATCATGCCACCAATCGTCGCACGGTGCTAGCGGTGTGAGAAAATCTGGCCGCACGCAATGTCGCCCTTCCCCACACACCATCTGCGTCACACAATGTGCATTGTACAGCGCGCTTCAAATCTCAGTCATGCGGCTGAACTTGCAACTCAATTTAACCTGACAGAAAAAGGAAATCGACTTTGAGTGACATGCCTCTCAGTGTAGGAGCTAATCAATCCCATTGGCTGGTTTAAGCCCCTTGTAAAGAAACCTCTCTCCTCCAGAAAGTGAAGGTCAAGCCCCGTTTGTTGGCCTTGACTCATCCATCCCCCCGTTCATTACAAGCCCAGTCGCATTTGCAGTCGCATTTCCTGCGTGGCAAAGGACGGCATTTGCCGAGCGTCGCCGCGATTCGCAGCACCAGCTCGCGCGCGGCTTTTGGGGGCTTGTCCGGCGTGACGTCGGCCCAGCAACCCAGCGCTGCATTTGGAAGGCCGGACGTGGATTTTCTCAATTTTTTTTCCCCCGTGATATCAAGCTGTAGCAAATGGTTTCCAAGGTAACAGTGGGATTTTTGGCTGGCAGCCAAACCCTGCAGTGCTGCGCGCCACCACACAGACAGAAACCTAAATATACACTCGCATCAGGAAAATACGCTGGCAGCCGTACACGGCGCATCGCCGCGCGGAAGGGGGGCCGCTCGCAGCCCCCCGCATCAGTCTCCAGGGCCACGTGGGCATGTCCATGTATATTTTAAGGAATCACTCCAGATAGAACAGTGCGTAAAAACGAGCCTTTTGGGCGGGTCATTCTGGGCGAGTACTGGGTCTGCGCGTGGGCGGTGCCGCCGGGCATGAGCAGCCTGTAGGAGCACCGGGAAGGGGGCGGGGTAGGAAGCGAATCATCAGAACGTCAGCAAACAGCAGTGGAGCGTCACTACGGGCCTGCGGGCTCCTGCGGCCCCCTGAGGAACGCGTCAGGTGCCTGTCCTCCCTCCATAATGACTGCCCGCCAAATCAGTCTCTGACATCAGAAGCCGCACGCATCTCCAGCACTGCAGTGGTGGGGGGCGGGGGACTGGATGCGGAGGGCTTTATTTGATCACTGCGAACTTCTCGGCTGCATGTTCTCCGGCACGCATACATCTGCAGAGGGATGAAGCCCTGCAGTAGAAGGTCTCGCAGATCTTGGGTAAAGAAAAGGGAAATATCTGCTAAGAAATTGCAGAATTCCCAGGAATAGGCATGACACGGAGGATCAGACATGGTCATGTGACGCTTCTTCAATATTTCCAGCCAGCACAAAGGCCTGGGGAATTCTTATTCGTTCCCTCTAATTTCTCAAAGCTGGGCAGCCATTTTCCGCTTCTGCCAGCATTTCCTGAGACTTTCTCTGTGGCAGCGTGGCGCAGTCGGCTCCGAGCGCCGAGGGTGTGTGGGGGCCCCGCATGGCTGCTTCTCCTGCATGTGGCTTCCCTCAGCCAGCTTGCAGAGCACACAGTTTCAGTGCCGGGAGCCAGGAGATTACAGCCCAGTGTAAATAAAAACGTAGTGAGATGTGGAGGTCACCCGCCCTTTCTCCTCAAACAAGAAGAATGTGCGACATAAGGAATTTCCACAAAGATTTACCGTGTATTATAAATGCTGACATCTTCAGGAAGTAAGCATGTTTGAAAGTTATCAAGCAACCTTTCAAAAAAAGATCTATAGAGCAGTTCATCCTAAGAACTATACACTCCTGATTTCTCAAGAGAATGTTTCTATATTAGGAAATTTAATGGAACATAGCGTGTTATGCGCAAATAAAACGTATGTTATATGCATCTTTTCCATTAGACCTCTTCCCATGGGAAGCCCTTTGCCCGGGATAGTTCAAGGTAATCCTGATCTGGTGAATGAAATGAGCTCTTAGGACCTCACCATCAATGGTAATTGTTTCTGACTGGTTTTCTTCTCAATAAGCCTGAGTCTGGGGCCCCTGGCTGTTGGGACCATGGGAAGAGCCCCCTTCCCCACCCCTCCTCTGGGCCCCTTTGCCTTTCATCTGCCGTGAGTGGCTGGAATCCCGAGCCATCGGAATGTGGCTGGCCGCGGAGTTCTGCCCACCCACCAGGCATTCCAGCAGGGCATTGTGGGTGGGATTCAATAGGGTCAGATGCAAGGAAATGAACTAGGAAGTTTTCACAAGAGTTGAGCTTCTATTTATGACCGTTTCTTTAAACCACTTGAAGGGTCCCTCCCCTGCCACTGTGAGCCTTTTTTAGAAGGACGTCGTCTGGGACAGTCTCTTAAAGGAACATAAATATGGGCTTCTCTGCTTAAGATTAGATGGGTCCTCTGTCAATGGTGCTGTGAAATCTGTAATATTAGTTTGAGCAATATCCACCCGTTCGTTGCTCAGCATAGGAAGTACTTTCGCCGTGGACACCCTGGACGTGACTGCTGAAATAAAATTGGGATTGTAATTTAATACAAGAATCCCATTATAAATGCATTCAATCCATTGTTACATGCTACTGTATCTCAAACTGGCTTATATTTTTATATACAGGGTGTGCAGGGGTTTGCATAGATCACATTTGAGGACCAAAATGTCCCCAAAGCGTGATAAAACCTGAAATTTCCACACTTTTGGGGACATCTTTTCAAGTCCCCATTTGGATAACCACAATTTTATAAAAATTTGTGAATGCAATCAATAAAGTTAAAATGCCAAAAGTCTTGTATGTGGGTTGGTTACTTACGGTTAAGGTTAGGGCTGGGTTGGGGATAAGGGTGTCATGACTGGGATTAGGGTCATGCCCATTGAAATGAAAGGACCGTCCCCACAAAGATTGGAATACAGATATTTGAGTTTAAATGTGTATGTGTGTGCTGTGTGTGTGTGTGTGTGTGTGTGTGTGTGAGTGTGTGTCCGCATTCAGCTCTCAGCTTCTAAACGCCAGCTTTCTGTCTGTATGAAATGAACGGGTCCATTCATTAAAATATCCCTTGGAATTTTGGCACTAAATATTGATTATATTCATTCATTTGGACATTCCTTACATTTACATTACATTACTTTGTATGAATAAAGGGAATATAAGGCTATGCTACAAAAATCAGACCATATATTTATTAAATAATGTTTATGTTTTTTTATCCGTATCGCATTTTTTATTTTTTATGGCTGAGACCCAGGATCCTGGCTGCCCTATGTCCTTGTACTGGAAAAGTGGTTGAAAGATGGATGGATGGATGGATGGATGGATGGATGGATGAATGGGACTTTGGCTGGTCAGTATTAGCAGCCTTATCCAGGTTTATTATCCATGCTGCCGGTCTGCCTGGAGTGGCTGCTCTTCCATCAGCTTCCCGGTCCCTCCTCCTGGAAAACAGAGCCGCCCCGTCTCGTTAGACTAGCTGACGCCAATCTACTTCTCTCCCATTCTGTCGGGGAGAAAAAAAAACAATCAAAATCAAATAAACACCATAACGGAGAGATTGCTCCATTTAGGCTTTCCAAGAAATAGAAAGGTGGGATTAAAATAGACCTCTGAGATGTGGTTTGTTTAATAGCATCCGGCCTGGAAGCCATAGCATCTCTTATTGAATCAGGTCCATTAGTGGTCTGCAGTGCCTTCTGCTGCTGGGTCAGATATACCAACTAGTAGCAGTAGGAGTAGCCGTATCTCTATCAATCTCCAGCGCAGAAATATGAAGAGAATAGAATAGAATATCTTTCTAGTCGTCATACATGTGCACTGAAACACTGTGTGCTTCCCACCAAACCAGTGTTTAAATACTTAATGTTAAAATGCTTCCTCTCGGTCTCCCTCCCCCGGGCAGTGATGAGACAGAATCGTTTTCAATTACGGTGCCATCAATCAGAACTTTCAGCAGACCTTGTTCCCCTCCCTGTAGCACAGGCCGCTCTCGCGGGATTCCCGTCCCGACTGCATGTGCATGTGGCCAAGAGGCCGAGGAGCTGCTGTTTGAGACCCTGGCAGCAGCGACCAGGCAGCCAGGAAGTGCCTTCTCTGCAGGCAGGCGGGGCGAGGGGCTTCTCCCGCCAGGCTGGGGTTCTGGGG
>JAODKK010000105.1:10151010-10166399 GCA_026774405.1 Petrocephalus microphthalmus | reverse complement strand
GGACCCCATACCCCATACAGCACACGGGAATCCATACAGCACACGGAACCCCATACCCCATACAGCACACGGGACCCCATACAGCACACGGGACCCCATGCAGCACACGGGACCCCATACAGCACACGGGACCCCATACAGCACACGGGACCCCATACAGCACACGGGACCCCATACAGCACACAGGACCTCATACAGCACATGGGACCCCATACAGTACACAGGACCCCATACAGCACATGGGACCCCATACAGCACACGGGACCCCATACAGCACACGGGACCCCATACAGTACACGGGACCCCACGGGTACCTCTCTAGGAATCGTGTCCCACAAGACCCGCGTGTCTCATATCACAGCGCTACAGAGATTTGGGGGTGAATAATAAATAATTTCCTTAAGAAAGCTGTCTTTGGCAGGGCCTGTTGTCAGACAGGATCATTTACAGCCCCCTTTATGCCAAGTACTTGTACGCGAGATGCTTGTGGTTAAGTGCTCTACACAACACATCATTTAGGAGAGTGCTTTAGGCTGTCTGAGAGCGGCCTGCCCCCACCCCCCCGAGCTCCTTGCCCTACATTTATGACTGTTCTCCTCGTTGTTGGTCCTCACGTTTCTTTCTGGGTGGTTATTTTCTCCTCAGCCACCAGACAGTGTCTCAGCCCCTGCTCTGAGTCAGCCGGCGCACTGAGCCCCGTGAGATGGCGGGGATAGACCACGCCGTTCCACTATTTCGGGAGCCGCTAAGGCTCCATTGTTTCATTTCTGGGGCAGGCGCGCGCCTGCCAAGTTTGAAGCTGGCCGCCTGTGTCGTGGGCTTGGGCCACGTCAGAGCCGTGAAATTTCAGAAGAGTTCTGGGTTCTGTGGAAGCGGCACACTTAAAAACATGCAATTCCATTTCAATGAGCTGAACATCTACAGGGAATTACTACGTCTTGGGATTATTTGGTAAATATATTTAAATCAGTCTTTTTAAAAAGTTAATAGAAGGTGTACTGTTAGCATAACTGGTTTGGTGACTGTCCTGGTCACTTTCCGTAGATTTCTGTACTTGAGTAAATATGGCACTTCTCTTCAGCAGTTACTATTGCCGGTGATCACACGCCCCAGCTATTCGCTGTTTCACACTCTGCCAGGGGAGGGTTCTTCCGGAACGTGCGGGGTGTTGCCACATTTCTGGGAGACACAGAGTATTTGGAAACGTTATGCCTGCCTCCCTGTCTGGTGACCTGACATGGCGTTCCTCCTGGGGCAGACTCGGGGAATCACAGCGAATGGAGTCTGTCCGAAACGGAATGGGCCTGGAAAGTTCTCCCACCTGCGCTAATGGTACCACCCCACAGTGCTGGGTGTAAGAGGTGGGCAGCGAGCCAAAGAAAGCTTTCGTAACACTTTCCAGGAAAACAGCCATGAGATGGACATCAGCAGTGGCTTGCAGGGGAGGCAGGCTGCGCAGAGGGGGGCTTTCGGGGAAATCAGGAGCTTCTGCCTGCAGCTGCCTTGGCTGGGGGCCCTCAGCACCCCGGCCTTCCAGTAATCGGCAGCAAAGCTTATTACTCTGGAAATGGCTTTATCAATGGCGGGCCCTTGGATGAATCTGCTGGGCCTCATCCCCAGAGGATGCAAGTCATCCTCAGAGCAGCTCAGCTGGATCTGCGGCCTAGTGAGGGGGATTCCTGTCAGCTGTGCCCGGCCCGCTGTCTCAGTCTGCGGCAATTTGGGTATAGGGCAGGGCTAGGCAACCCTGATCTGGGAGTATAGGGATCCAGCAGGTTTTATTTCCTATTTGATGAGGTAGGATCTGCCTGAGATCCGGTGTGGTTCATTAGAGACCAGGCTAGATGTAAAACCTTGCAGATATTGGCACTACAGGACCCGGGTTGCCTACCCTTGCTCTAGGTCAAAGTGCTCTTAAAGTTAAGCCTTGGGTCCATCTAAGACTAACTAACACTCACAACCATAACAGCAAATAACATAGACCTGTAAAGTAATATATAGCACAAAATACATTTTTAGTGTAACCTTTGATAGCAGGGGCCCTAAATGCACAGGCTTACCTGGGCTGTAGCTCTGGGGTCTCTGCTAAAAAAGCTTCAATCTACCCTGCACAATAAAACTTTAAACCTAGGGTTGCAGGATTGTCCCATATTGAAAAATAAATTGCTGTGTTCTGTTTTGAACCAGTATGGGACACGACCTGTCCAGTATTTTTGTGTCCAGACCAACAATTTAATTCAGACAACCAAACCCCCCCTCCCCCTTTTAAAGTCTCACATCATCCCCCCCACGCAGCTGGAAGCGATACCTTAGTAGTGGGTGGGCTTAGACAGCTATGATAGTGCCACTGTCATGTCCCTCCAGTCCGATCCTCCTGTATGCCACGCCCCCTTGTCACCCCTCATGCAGAATCCCAGTGTTTCCCAGTTGTTTCTAGTCTACGGTTCATCAGTGGTGTATTTTAGTCCGAGTTTCAGTTTGCTTCCCCAGTCCAGGCATTGAAGTGATGTTATGTCGTGCTGCTCCTTACCTGTGTCTATTCGGAAAATAAACCCTGTGTGTTCCCGACTTTTGGACTACAGATCCTGCTTCCCCACTTCACACCCGGCACCGACCATTACAGACAGCACTATGCACCTCTGTTTGATGGGACAGCCGGTTATTTTGCTTATTTATGTGTATGCGTGTGCATGTGTTCAGTTTGAGAGAATAAAAACAACAACATTCACTGGTATCAGCCGAAGCACATATCTGTTTTTTTTCCATTTTCTCCATGCCAGAGTGATTGGAAAGGGAGGGAATGAAGGCGCCACCCTCCGTGAGCTGCCTCATCCTCTCTCTTCCAGGAACAGCTTATCTGATTAGGGCTGCAGCCATCCAGAACTCACCCATGGCAATGCCAGGCCATATTACTCAGGAGTTCTTGGAATTCTCAGCAAGTCATGATACGGCAAAAGACAAGCCCTGCAACAAACACTCTTACTTTTGACTGAGTGGGGTATGGGGTTGCTGTATGGGGCTATGGGGTCCCAAATTTGGCGGAACAGCAAATCACTCAACCGTGGAAACAGACCCACATACATTAGTTGAACTCTTATAGATGCAGAAATGTCTCAAGGTAGATTTCAGGCCACAACCACAGAGGTGGGGGCCACCACCGAGCTACTGTGTGGTCAACATGAGAAAAAAAAACAGGGCACATTAGTCCCCATGATCATCGAGACTGCCTTTACCATGCAAGGCTTGCAGCGGGGCTCAGAAGGTGCCACCGGAACAACAGACTGGCAAACGGTAAACAAGCATCGTAAATAATGCGGTCTCCTCTCCCTGTGTGGGTAAGTGAATCGCAGGAGATGCTAGGTGGGGGCGGAGCAGAGGAAGGCAGACGCAGGAAGGCCACATCTCAGCCTGCGACGGAGCTTGTTTACATACCTCGGCTCGCACTGGCATGCTACATTTCCGGAGTAGTCGTGTGAAAACTGTATCTCGACATAGCTGTGAGGCCACATTCAAAGAAAACACATAGCTATTGCGGTTACTATTCTCGGTATTATAAGTCATAATACAGCATGCAAAAAGTCGCGCCTAATATAATCAAACCATTTTTTCTAAATAGTTTTGTAGAACCCTGGCTTGTTTTTTTACAAATTTTTGCTCTGTACTTGCACTCTGGGCTGTGTTGCAATAGGTCAAAGAGGATCGTCTAACAGCTCCTTTTTGCTATGTGACATCTTAGCAAATACAAATAAATTGGAAAATAATGTAGGTGCACCATGTTACATTGCAAAAAAAAAAAATAAAGTAGTTGCATTTGAATTTCAAATTCTCCGCATTCGTGAGCGTGTAACCATGCAAATGCGCATTGCACATATTTACTGTTCCAATGAAATGGGAAATTTTGCAAAATGTCAAGCATGCGTTCCCACCCCGCGTCCAGCTGTGCTTCCCTCCCAGTATCAACATGCCGTAATGCAGTTTGTGTGGGCCGGAGGATTGGCTAACGGTGGCTCACTCTTGCCGGGAAAGCCCAGACCGAGGCTCTGAGCTCATAGCCCAGAAATATAGAAATGCCGACCACTGGCTGTTGGATGAGCATGACTGTGGAGGACAGCAAAGGCAGAAAATAAGCTAAAAACTCCCAGCTGGGGAGCCGACGACTCCCTGCCAGAAGGAAGTGGGCTAAGGGAGCCAGTGATTAATAGTGCTTAATAATCTACATGAGCCGCCTTTCAGGGCTTTTCTTACATTTGTTAGTAGAAGCTTGCTAATACGTGGTGGAGCAGCAAAAAGAGATGGGGATAGGAAGCAGTAAGGAAAGCAGAACATGGAGGATTAGCCGTCGGGCTGCTTTGTGCAGTGAACCAGGAGTGCTGATGGCCCGCTGTGATTGGTCAGCACACACATGAGCTCAGTGGGTGGAATCCCCCACACCAATGGGAAAAGGAGGTGAGGTGTGTGCAGGCGGCCTGTGGCTTGGAGGGGTGGAATGTGATGGCTTCAGTTCAGAGCTGTTCCAAAACCATGAGAGGGTATGTGGTGGAGGAGGGGTGGTGTCACTCCCTAAACCAACAGCATGGGAATCACTTCCTTGAGACGTTTCTCCAGCCCCTACTAGTGTGCTGCGTTCTCGCATAAACAGCTGAGAAATTACCAAAGTGCTTTCAAGAATTGCTCAATTTCATGCTCCATTATGCCCATTCAGCAGCCGACGTTCTTCTCTGTTTGGGTCTATGATGCAATGGAGAGTGCGTTGGACTTCAGTGAGGGACTCACAGCCTGTGGCCCTGCGTCCTGCCGGCGCTGCGGTTCTTACGGTGTCACGGTGCTTTGCCAGAGCTTATTCACTCAAGGCAATACCGCAGATAAGAAACATGAGCTACATGTCCATCAGCAATGACACCTGCGCCCTCCCTCAGCAGTATATTGTAGATCCTGGCATCCTTTTGGGGTTATGGCAGGAGTTTCTGCCCTAAAACAATGAAGGCCAACTACACTCAGCTAAGGGGAAACCCAGCCTGGACACCCAGGTCTTATAAAGGGTGTTTGTTTATTCATGTTTGACCTACTTCTCTCTTTCTGGGATCATTTCCCAAAAGGGACCAGTGTGAGGTTGCCAGAGGGGCTGCAGAGGCTCACAGCAGCCTGGATCTGCTTCTCCTGTGTGCATGGGCAAAAGGGCTGCAGACAGGACTGCAGTGTGCGACCTGGACACGGCCCCATTTATTCCACACTCGACTGAAAAATCACCTGCCCACTGCATCGGCTTGTTTTAAAATTAGTACTGCAATAAACAATGCTTCGTTTTTGTAGGCGGCCGTAAAACTCATGCAAGATAATATAACCAAATAAGGGTAGCTGCCGTGCTCATTCATGGCTTATTTTGCGGTAGTATGATATACATCAGCATCCATTCATTCACAGCACAAATAAAAACAAATGTCTCACACATGCCTGTACAGCCCAGAGACACTATTGCAGCAGGGGACACCATTCCATCATTTGTGCTGACCCCACAGCAGCATAAGGGCCCTTTCACTGAAAAGCAGATGTGTACCCTTCCCCAGAAAGCGCGCAGACAGAGAATGCGGCAGAGCGGCGGCACCACATACAAAGAGTGCGCAGATCCTGCCTTTTATCAGCTGGAGCTTCCCCTTTACGCACACCCGGGGTGAGAAGCCGCTTCGCTGGAAGAGCGATAAGGTGGGCGGGCCTTCCACAGAAATTCTGTTTGAAGGCCGGTGTTGACAAGAGCAGGTCTAGGGGCCCCAGGTCTGCGGCTCTCCAAGCCGAGCGATGACTGTGGCGTCCTCGTGCTGCCACTGCTCACACAGGGCATCATGCCCGGGGCGCGAGCATCAGGGGGCACAGAGGGAGGCCTGGACACACTGGCACACTTCTACCATTAATATTACACAGCAGTAACAGGAGCTGGGAGGGAACAAAAACGTGGACTGTCTGGGGGTCCCCGCGGACCCAGATGCCGCCTGGGTGACCATGCTCCGTGTTGCGATATTTCGACTTTACGACTGGTATTCCCATCATATATTTATTCAATGAATTACATGAGATATTCAACACTTTATTATAAAATAGGCTTTGTTTTAATGATGTTGCCGAACAGTAGGCTAATGTAAATGTTCTACGCATGTTTAAGGTAGGCTAGGCAAGGCTATGATGTTAGTTAGGTTAGGTGTACTGTATTAAAATGTATTTTCAACTTGCAAGAGGTTTCTAGAAACGTAACCCCATCATAATCCAGAGAGTGGCTGTGCATTGAGGTGCTGAGTGCAGTGATCTACATTATATTTCAGGTAGAAATATGTGAAATGCCAGGAAACTCTGCAGCGTGGTCAATGGAATGGCCACTTCTGCGTATCCCTGAGTGCGTGTTTGTGTTTGCATTGGTGGTGACCCAAAAATATCTTCTGAGTGCATGCTATCTATGCAGAATTTGCCTGAGCTTTTGTATAATGAAAAATGACTTTGAAGACAGAAAGATAGACTTCCAGCTCTCTTTAGCAGAACAGTCTTGTTTGCATATATCCATTCATCCACTGGGTCTTCTTTCCACTTTCCATAACCGCTAATGCAGTGCAGGATCTCAGTGCTTCAGGGGCCTATCCTAGGAAGCACCGGACACGTTCTGGCAGAGGAGGTCCTGATTGGGATCAACGGTGGAAAGTTCAGGTCCAGAAAGTATAAATCCAGACCAAGAAAGTATAAATTCAGACCAAGAAAGTATAAATCCAGACCCGCATTTTGTTCCAATCAACCAGCTAAGTATAAAGAGTCACATTCACTCACTCAGTACTCAGGTGGCTAATTGAAACAAAATCTTGGTTTGGATTTGTGCTTTCCACCTCAGAATGAGACATCAGATCACTGCAGATCACCAATTCACACACGATGGAGAGTTCACCTGGCCACAAATCTTTAGGCTGCAGGAAGAAATTTGAGTATCCACAGAAAGAAGACCGTGGAGCCACTGCCCTAATGCTTGTTTACAACAAAGCGCCGCCCAAAAGTGCAGAATGCACAGAATGTTAATTGATTACGCACTTCAAGGACCATTCAGGGAAAACAA
Source organism: Petrocephalus microphthalmus (assembly GCA_026774405.1). Classification (NCBI taxonomy): domain Eukaryota; kingdom Metazoa; phylum Chordata; class Actinopteri; order Osteoglossiformes; family Mormyridae; genus Petrocephalus; species Petrocephalus microphthalmus. The sequence continues at coordinate 10,159,315 of JAODKK010000105.1, read as the reverse complement.
ACTTGAATACTTGACATATTTTAAACATCAGCCTCAACTCTCTTTTTGTGCTGCCTGCTTTAAAGGAAACCAAACCTGAGATGCTATTGTTCCTTAATTATTAAAACAGCCCAGCGCCATGCTGTATACTCATAGCTCCTTATACTGTACGTAACTGACTTAGAGCTGAGGCATTTAGGTCAAAGGTGACACAGCTGTTGCCATGTAACCTCTCCTTGCCACTGTACACTCGCTCCAAGTCTTGCTCTCCACAAACCATCATGGCTGCAGATGATCCATAGTAGACTGAGATGCCTGCTTTACCTTTCCCCTTATTTAGAAAGATTGACATACCAAGTGCATATTGGCACTGCGGGCCTAACCCTACCCCAGATTGCCATTCTGAGGCTGTCCCTCTCATCGTCTCCCTTACGCCTGCGACTTTAGCTCAGCCTCACAGAAATATTTCATTATGTTAGCTTCCCAGCCACACCCACTGCACAGAATGTAGTTGTTGTTGTTTTGATTGTGAGCCTCATTCCGCGGCTCATGCCTGTCAGGTGCCTGCAGGGGGCGATCAGCACAGACCGCGACATGCTGTCGGAAGCGCGCTATTCAAACAGCCACTTCCCATATCACTTTCCCACCAGTCGCTGTCTTACTTGACTACTGAATCCAGCCAGACATTTCAAAGGGCACATAACAATGCATAGTGAACATTCTCAGTGTAAACGTGGGTTATGACATTGAAGGGAAACTTTAACAAGTATCAGTAGAATGCCGGCCGTACTTATCACACAGTGCTTATATATGATGGTCTGTAAAATATAATAATAATAATAACAACAATAACATGTTACTTTCTGGCTCAGATGCACTCAGATTTGCTGTTTATTCTCTGGGGTTGTCTGCCCTCAAACAGACACAAACTCTGTCACTGCAAGAAAAAAAAAACAATTCAGTTTTTATAAATTGGAGAGTAACCAGGCTTGTTTTGGAAACTGATGTCACTGACTGGTGCTAATCACTGGCAGTCCGAAGTAGACTGTCTGTGTGCAATGTATTGCTAAAAAAAAGGTACTGAAAAAGGTGAAAAAGCCTGGGGATGATATCTCAGCTTTTAATAGCTAATGATGCAGTATGGGTTTTTTTTAAGTGCAAATAATTGCCCGATGGCTGACTTCTTGACTCCATATCAGCCGCACTGTCTGTTCTGTGCTCTGTGATCTCTGCTTTTGTCTCCCATAATAGGAGGCAGGCAGAAATTGGTGGAAAAAGCCGGATGACTGTGTCTTGTTGTGCCAGGCTCGCAGCTCCTCTCAGACACAGAGTGCTCGTCACGGCGTGGGCCTCCTTTCCGCTCTCCACACTGGTGTACGTCGCCATGGAGATCCTGCTGCCTGTCTGGGCTCCGAATGAAGCTGTCTGGCACGCTGGCGGGGTTTCCCACACTGGCTATTGGTCATCAGACTCCTCAGTGCCATTTCAGTCGCAAAGCAAAGGTCAGAGCAGTTATGAGGATATATTGAGCTTTACAACACGCTACAAATTGCTGTTCAGGACCCACCTGCTTTTATTTTTTCACAAGCAAACGCTGTCATTTCAATATGAAAATGTTGTTTCTCTCTGATTAGATTTAGTTTTAGGAGTGCTCTACGGCCTCCACACTCCACGGGGTAATTCAGGACCCTTTTAAAAGAGGACAACCAGTGAGATGCCATCACTTTAAAAATAGCATTGGAATAAGGGGTGATTTGAAACCCATCCATTAACATGACCCCTCCCTCTCCTTCCTACTGCCAATTTCGTGGGGGGGGGAGGGGTCTCTTATTGGCTGCACATCCCAGGCTATGAAGTAAGACCTGTGGGGGGCTGGGCACTCACTTAGCCCCTAGGAGGGGTTTCTGATACCTGGCCCTGTCTTGCGGCTGCCAGTGTGGCTGGTGTTAAACTGGCCGCAAAGGAAGCAGGGGGCTGCACGGGCTAGCCCCGAGTGACCCCGCCCCCGACACGTCTTGTCGGCAATCAGCTGCGAGTTGGCAGCAAGCTTTGGTAAACATTTTTTTTTAATATATGGTGATGACTGGCCTTAGGGGCCAGGCCCTGCTGCTGTTTGCGTGCGTGCTTTGTGTAAAAATGGTGTGGTGCCTCCAGTGCCAAGAGGGAGCCCGGCTGGGAACTCCCCTTGTAATCTCTACTTCCTAGCAGAAGAACGGTCAAGAACATCCAGGGCGAGGGCCCAAGCGGAACTGATCCGGGATGGTCTAAGCCGGATGCCTGGTGCGTAAAAGGTCCTTGTTTCCAGGGCAGCCACGCCCAGACTGCTGCCCGGTGTGTGTGTATGTGTGTGTGTGCGTGTGTGTGTGTCAAGGGTGGAATCTGAGGTTAAGTGATACGCAGGTGAAGCTGAACAGATGCGTCATAACCGGGCTTAAGTGCATCTGTCCTGCAGCCTGGACGGGATCGTTTGAACAGCGACTATGGGAACCTTATTATGAGTGATGGCCAAATTCATTATTTCAACATTACTAGCATTTACTAGCATTACTAGCATCCCTGCAAAGAATCTGCAGCAGTGTTTGCTTGCCTGCCATTTAGCAGAGCTGTGCTGTTGACAAGCAGCCTTTGCTAATCTGCGGCAGACCGACATGGCTGTTTCGGTTCTCTCCAAAGACAAAAAGCTGCTCTAGGTGTCCCGGCCTCCCTGAGGCCTCCCCTCACCCCCACTAGTAATCTCATATGACTGCTAACGTGGCTTGATTTGTGATAGGTAATATAAGGTTCTATGACACCTATATTGCTTTTGGTAAAAAGGGTGCAAAGACACAAATACATAGATGCATAATAAATACTTCTGGCAGTTTGGATATCAAAGGTCAGTATCAATTATATTTTTGTCTAAATATTGATTTATTCAAATATAATAAGTAATATAAAGCCACGAGCGCCCAGCACCAATAATCCATGCACTGTAAAGGCCAATACATGCTTGACTGGGGAAGTCATATTTTTTCAGGCGCACAAAAATAAAGAACTAATTATATATTGTGACATATTCAGGATATTTTGCTGCAGCACTTGCTGCAAGAAGGCAAATGGTAGGACAGCAATAATGGTACTAATGTTTATTTTTGCGAACATCTGAATGAGTCATAGTTTGCCGTCCTCAAATGATTCAAAGACCGATGGAGGCAAACTCCGGCCAGCCACGCCTGCCAGCTCACGGACAGCGGTCTCTGTTTGCAGGCTGCAGCGTCGGGTGTTTGAATAAACCGTTGTAAAGGAAGCTGTAAAATCCCCTGTCTGCTCCCTTTTAATAAAAGCACTTCCTCCTCTGTGGTCCTTCCCAGAGTCGGCCCACCCCGCTGCCACGGCTCCTGCTTCAGTATGTCACTAAGGGCTCCCTCTGTTAGTGAGTGTGGGCCGGTACCTCCCAAGCCGGGACTCTGACCCGCTTTTGCTCCCTCCTTCTGCGGGCTGGCACTGCGGCGACCAGCCTCATCACCGCCCCCTGAAAGAAACTTAATTGCTTCCACATTTATTACCTTGAAGCACCCCAACCGCTCGATGACTATCGATACAGTACTAAGAACATTATTGTTAATTGAGGGACCTGCAAAAGGACCCTAATCCCCCCCCCTACACACACACACACACACACACACGCAGACACACCCGGTAATGGAATATGACCTTGTGCACAAATCAGCGTGAATGTATTGTTAGAATATAACTGTCTGATTTGCTAATTGTTACCAAATGCTGGAGTAACATTAGGCCACATTCCAGCCCTGCTGCTATGCTAAGCTTTTTGCTGCTCAGGGCCACTGCAGTGGGACACATGTGCTTTTTGTTAGGATGGCTGGGGGCATGTCTGCCACGGGCCCTGCGCCACACACTAAGGCATCGAGGGACGCACTCGGTCTCACCATCGCGGGCCACTTATTGCCTCCATTCCCTGAAAAGAGAAGCCATTAGCAATGGCTTTCTTGGCTGCGGAGAAGAACATGAACACTTATGAGCTTCTCCTGGAGCTACTTGTCAGCTGGAGAGTCTGTACAATTAGAGGGGGGGGGGATGTACAGTCGTTAAGGAATTAGAAGTGGATACAAGGAGGAACGTATTGAACCAGGGTGAAGCCAGACTGAAAAAGTTATATCGATGCCCCACTTGACATGTCGTACTTTCTAAGGCAGAGCTGGGACTGTAGCCGTGCTTGTAAGGGCCTGTACCTTTCCTGATTCGTGCTAAATTAACATAGCGTAACAGGCATCCCTCCTCTCCCAGTCTCCCGCAAACTGATGGCGGTAAAATTAGTCAGAGAGAAGTTAGCGCCAGACCCCCTCCCCCCACCCAGTCAGTAAATATTACTGACAAGCACCCCACCTGCCAGCCAGTACTAGCCTTGGGTGGGATCTCATTTTTAATGAGTCACACTGTTCATACATTTTAACATGGTATACTGTATATATCCCGATAGCTTTGGTGAGAATGCAGGGTATTAGGGTAACACTGCCCCAGCCCAGCCAGCCGCCCCTGCTGGATGTCTACACCCGCCTCCCGCTAATCGATACGCCTAAGGTGGGTATCTGCCTTAATGACATCAAAGAGCTTTGCGTAACTGGTGCAGATCGTAAGGATGAGAGCAGACAGGTTCTTACTAAGATCATGCCACATCTCAGCAGAACCGGGGAGACAGACAAAATGGCACAAGCAAGAACGGTACATGTAGATTTTTCGTGGAAATGTTTTTCTTTTGCGTGACTATTAAGTGCGGCAGCCGGGATTCGTGTCGGGGCGGCCTGCTGCGACGCTGACAGGCGAGAGTGCAGTCTGTCACAGCCCACGCATGGTGTGGCACTCCGCAGTCTCCCAGAATCCCGGGCAGAACACCACGCTCATGCACGAGGAGCAGACACTGCCCGTCCCATTCACACAGGCCCGTTCACACGCCTCCTTCTGTGCGGCTCGCTAAATCCCGAGCCCAGTGCCAGCGTCGACCACTCCACACCAGAAGCAAAGCTGTCCACCCAGTTATCTGAGGAAAACTGCCTTTATTTTGTTTTTTAACCCTGGCATTTATATTACTAGACTACGCTGACCTGTGAATAGCAAGTGCAAAATAATGTTGTACTCAGCTCCCATTAGTGTTCACTGTATGCGATGAACATTTGAAACTCCTAAAAGCATAATTTGAAAAGACAGTTTATTTCATTTGCTTCAATGTATGGCTTCTGAAAGTGTTGGATATATTAAAACTGCTGCTTAAAGCAGATTTTGTATTTTAGCTTACAGTGCATGTAGCACCCATCCACACGTCCCCGGTCCGTTTCTCTGGGTGAGTGCCATGGGAGGCTTTTGCCTTCAGTCCTCTTCTCCACTGCTGCGAGACACTAGCTGCTAAAGCAAAAACGTCAAAATGCCCAAGAGACATGTTTTATTCAATAATCTAGAATTCAAATTCAATAAACTAAAAGAAATTTAAAAAAAACACGCCTTTTTCTGGAGTATGTAATCTTTGCATCATTGATTTCTTATGATATTGTTGTTTGTGATTTCATCATTGCTGTACTCATGTCATCATTATAAAATCATCATAGTAAAAATCATAGTTCATCTTGCTATATTTAGCAAAAGCCTCTGATCATTTTGCACTGCTAACTGAGGGTGGTATAAATACCCGTCGCAGGGCATGCGAACTCTCCTGACAGTTGTAAAGCACAGCTCTCAAGCACTTTGTGGGGAATAATGCCATGCCGGTACACGCTGTCGTAATCACAATGTTCTCTGTGCTGTCAGTTTCCTCTGAGGCCTGGCCAACGCCTACTCTGCTGTATCTCGCTTGTTATTGTAAAGAAGGTGAGCTGTCATTGTGGCTATAAACCAACCCTTATAAAGAAATAAGCTATAAAAAAACTCCAGGGGACACAGTGACAGATGCAATTTAGCTGGACACTGCCCCTAAGTGCTCTCTACAGTGTTAGTCACATTCAGTCCGATCCCATTAAGTGGATATGTATATTAGCAAGGACAGGGTTTGATAAGGCTCGATGCTAAGGACAGCTACAAGCATGTAATAGACAGCAGGCCACGACATATGCCAGGGGCCTCAGATAACCCAGAACAATCGATCACTTTCATGAGGTCCAGCCTGAGATTCGCTCGGTCCGGGGCTGGTGATCCAGCTGAAGTTTAATACTGGTTACACAAACCAGTGTGTGCCCTGCTTTTTATTATAGGCCAACTGGTGTCTCTAAATTCCCAATAGCGTCTTCCACCTAGCACGCTTGTACCTAGCACAGAAGAATGTGCCTGAGTCAAGCTGTCCTTTAGAAGAATGCTGAGAATCCCACCCACTACAGGCACCCTTTCTCTCAAGACACACCTCTTAATTGTATTCGGGCGCAGGTTTCTCCTAATAACTCGCGAGTGTCCAGCACACAATCCCGAGTTTGTGTTGCAACTCTGCAGTCCTGAGTATCTCACAGGCTTGCGGGGACCCCGCAGTCTGCACCGCGTCACACACAGCCGTTCATCCCAGACTCATCAGAAGGGGAGGCTGCGATGTTGACACAAATCTGCATTTGTCTTCATAAGTACAGTAGAAGCACTCGATTTACCTGCAGAGCAAAGGTTGTCTCCCGGAAGGTGCGAAACAGGAATGTGCAATTTGAAAATACTTGTGAAGTACTCAAGCTATTTGAGAAACGCACCTCTGCCTGGGGGTATGGACAGGCTGGGAATAGCCCAGCATGCATCTTTGGCATGCACCTGGGGCTAAGGATCAGTCGGAGCGCAGGTGCCACGGATATCGCAACGCGCTGCCTAATACTCACGGGCCAGCACAACCACTTTCGCTACGACGGCAGATATTAACTAGGCATTCAGAATACCTGAAAGAGCAGTTGACTCAGCCAACAAAACTGAACATGTAGTCTCAGGCCTCACTATGAAAGAAGCAGGAAGGTGTAAGAAATAATTGCTTATGAGTTAGGAATCCAAAGGGATGAGTGCAATATCTATCCGACATTTTAACAGCTGAAGGGCACAGGGAACGTAGAGAAATGTTTGCGGCAAGGTGCGTTAAATAATAATTACAAACGGACAGTCCTGCCTTGGAAACATAAGTTCATTGTTATCACTGCAGGGACTTTTTCCTCTGCAGGTGGCCGACTTCATGGCAAAGTTCCGCAATCAGCAAATCCCGTTTCACAGATCCCAGGGAAAACCTGGGCGAAGTAGGAAGAGGACGGAGCGAAAAGAGGTAGTGAGAAGGATTGTGGGTAGCTATGGGGGGATGGGGCTTTGGCGGGGAATCTCCGGTGTCAGCTGCTGACGTCAGGTGGAGGTTCAGGTTCCCCGTCCCCTCCACCTCTTGCTGGGTCAGGTGATCCTGATAGCTGTCACATTACGGGGACAGGCTTACTGACACCCACATATGCATACATGCGTATCCATATATACACATCGGCTCAGCCTTACTGACACACAGAAGCACATACACAGGCAAGAATTCCTACCCACATATGTTCCAAGAGACATAGGTGCCCAAACTCACTCTAATGTCTACTACATACAAACTGAGTGCGGAGTCTTTTCCCAGCCGGCTGGTGAGCAAATACAGTCTCTCTCTATGTCAGTAATGATGCCAGTCTGACTTCCACCTGTCCAGGGACTGACGTCAGGTTCTCTGCGCGTACGCACCAGCTGGACCCACTCCCCAGCTCTTTCGCCACCTAGTTGTTTGATTTATTTTTGTTTGCGAAAGGTTACGCTCTTACGTGACGGAGATAGAAACTGGAGACGGGGTTGGGAACAAAGGGGAAAGATATTACTGTGTCTATAAATAGCCTGGTACTGTTGTGGAAAAAATATTCTAATTACCCTTCATCTGGGTATCATTCCGTACATGCCGTCTGGACATTGTGCACTCCTGGGTATTTATTAGATGTCCTTGTGGAAGCATAAGGATTATTTCCTACCGACCGCCAGGACCACTGTGGCCAAGTGTGAAGGACAAGAGGAGGGAAGCCAGCAGCCTGCTCTCACGGTGGAGGGGGCTGTACACAAGCCCCCCCCCCCCCCCCCCCCCCTCAGCATGCAGTCGCAAGCGGCAGAGGCACTGGTCCCACGGAGCCCGAAGCGGGCCGGCGGGCTGACACGTGAGCACCGCGGAGAGAGGCCATGTGTAGACGCTTCCCTGCAGCCGCCACCCTGCAGCCATCTCCCTGCAGCCGCCACCCTGCAGCCGCCGCCCTGCAGCCACCCTGCAGCCGCCTCCCTGCAGCCACCCTGCAGCCGCTTCCCTGCAGCCGCTTCCCTGCAG
>JAODKK010000105.1:10128170-10148556 GCA_026774405.1 Petrocephalus microphthalmus | reverse complement strand
TCAATCGTTTCTCGCTCCCCTAAGGTTAAAAGTCTGGGTGCCATCTTGGATGGCACGTTGTCCTACACAGCCCATATAAATGATGTTACTCGTTCTGCTTATTTTCATCTTCGTAATATAAATCGTCTTCGTCCGTCTCTCACCGAACTCAACTGCCATACTTGTTAAAATTCTGCTCTTGACTTTTAAGGCCATCCATGACCTCACTCCATCATATTTGTCGGATCTTATTCAAACCAATTTACCTTCTCGTTCCCTCAGATCTTCTTCATCTCTCCATCTTACAGTTCCATATACTCATCTGACTATGATGGGAGGTAGAGCTTTTAGATATCTGTGGAACTCTCTTCCATCAGACATTCGTGAGATAGATTCCATTAGCATGCTTAAATCACGTTTAAAGACTCATTTTTTTTAGGCTGGCATATGCAGTTTAATTATTACCTAATATTTTTGTGCATGTTAAATTTTATTATGTATGTCTTATTTATGTATTTTGTATACTTAAGTGTTAAGTGACCTTGGGTGTTTTGAAAGGCGCTGAAAATAAAATGTATTATTATTATTATTATGATTAAATTATGGGGTCACGGCAGGAAGATCCATCTGAGAAAAGCCAGGGAGCCCAGCAACCATGCTAAGAGGGCTTAGCCTATCAGAGATGCCATTAGGAATTAGGCATTAGTGAGCCTCTTACAGCTGCTTCTCCCACATGACACCCAGCAGAGCCTGAACAGGACAGCCTACTACCTTCAACCACCTAGGTGGGAATTAAGGCCTGTAGTGTAGTTTGAGGGTGCTCAAGGTAGTTGTTGAAGCTCTAGCATAAGATCAAGGGGGAGAACGTATGGTGGCTTTGCATAGTGGCTTTGCAGCAGTGCAGTGGCCCAGAGTCCATATTTGAAGACCACATCATACTATGTGGGATTCTGAGGCATCACTCTCACCACGAGTTTGAGCTGCTATACTGGTATTCTGTAAATCGACATCAGTATTGGGGAAGTTACTCACAAAAGTAATCCATTACAGACAAGTTCAGGTCCAGAAAGTACAAATCCAGACCAGCAGACATGGCGGGACATGAGAAAAAAACAGGTTTGCAGGTAATCAGACACTGGGGGAGTGTTTGCATTTATGTATAAGGAGTGAGATCCAGGGACAATGTATGAAATTCTCCATTTGGTAAGATCGGGTGTCTTAACATAGCATAACATAACATAACAAAACTTAACAACATATATACTGTATCTTCAAATTTTCATCAAGGTTTTCAGCCTAAATTTCTCTGCACACTATAGGCCCATGTCTACTTACTTGGGAACCGAGAAATGCTGATTGTTGGTTCCAACCATGACAGAGGAAAGGGGCTTCTGGGAGTAATCAACAAAGGACACGGTCCAGATTCAAAGAATGGTCATGATCATGATATAGGATTAAATCTGAGCACATGGAGTGCACCTTAATCGACGGAGTCGCTCCTTATGAATAACAAACAAACCAGCAATTTTCAAAATGACTTCTTCTTTCTTAAAGTAATTCCTCAGCTAGTTAATGTTCCTGACTTATGACATGCTATCAGTACCTGGATCCAATGTTCTTAGACTGCTGTTAAAACAGGTATACCGTATATTGACTGCTTGAAAGTCTTCTGCAATAAAATGTTCTTACTGTATTATAATCTGTGACTGGTCACTTTAACTAGTCTCAGAGCAAAAGTGTGCGAGTGCTTTAAAAGTGCGGTGAGTCTGTTTTGATACCAAGGACAAAAAAGGACAGGCTTTCTCAGGAAAACCCCACCGTGACCAGCTTTCTTTGTAAGAATAAATATAAACGGAGAATCTATGTAAATAAAGAAGGCAGATGAAAGGAAAGAATGCGAAGGGGGCACGGAGCACTGCGAAAGGTCAACTTAGTGAGTAAGCAAATGAGTTCACAGCAAGAGTTAGTCATATATGAGCATCCTTTTAAGGTTTTGTTATGGCAATAAGTCACGGAAAATTGCAATATAATGCTTCTCCCAAAAAACTCCCTACGCAAGAACAGAACTTGAGCTTCTGCAGTGAGAGGTCTGGGCCGCAGTCCCTGTAATGCCGGTTGGTGACGACACTCGCAGGTGATACCAGACAGACATTATGTATGTTTCAGCAGATTCCCTGCTATCACTAATTGAATCATGTTGCACTGGAGACATTTGCAGGGCGATGATCCTAAACGCATTAGCGGGAATGAATGGGGGCGCCCATGCACCTGCTGTCAAGCTTCCCGCACCTTTCAGCAGCCGAGTGCAAGAATCTCAGATACTTGTCACAAAATGCAAGTCATCTTTCCTCGTATATGCAAAAGCGGCAGGTGATTTCCATAATTGCAGTACCCTTCTGCCTTTCAGACGCTTCTATTTACTTTAAGGACAAATATCAAGCCTCTTTCTCACTGTTATACTTGTCAAGTGTGTGATGGGGCTGATTAAGAGAAGCATTTTAGCAGTTTAAAATCTTTGTTAAATGATTTTGTATCAACACGCTAAGCTTGGATTAGCTAACTTGTTAAAAGTGCTGCCATTGTTAGTGAAATAATATAAGTTGAATACACAGTAATTCATGTCTACAGTGACTGAAATAAAATTTCAAGTGAAACATACTCCAGCATTTTTCGGAATTCAAACTGAAAGAGACAAGGTTACCGATAAAATGTCTGTCTGTGTGATGTCTGTATGTACCTCCTCTGAGCCCGGCCAGTCGGATGTTACACCGGGCTAAAGGTTCTGCATGACTTTTTGTACTTCGTAGGGCTCAGGCAGTTTTCTTATACAGGGACTTCACTTTGCTCATTTTACGATTACACCTCCGGCTTCCCCAGGCACACGGAGCAGAGCATGAACAGAAGTGGGGGAGGAGCCAATCCAGACTAACCGAGACAGGCTGGTGGTGGGGTGGGGCCAGAAGGAGAGGGCCGGCCTTATAAGCAGAGCAAAGGCGAGCCTGCATACGCAGAGCAAAGGCGGACAAGGAGCCCCTTCCCGATCCTTATCAGCTCTTGCTGTTTAAGCCCCATCTTACACCAAGCAACTCTCCTCAACAAGGTGAAATATAGAACCAGGCTGCTACTGTTGTGGAAATGGCCCCCTCGATGCATGGCAGCCCCAAAGACCTTTCCCACATAGTCACAGTGTTTGATGTTGACCAGAAGCCTTTCCTGTCATTCTGGAGGTCATGACCTTGCGAAACCTGAGCAGGGAGTAAGGGTACCTGAAGCAAGGCTGCTTGGGGGCCCTCAGCAGGCCTGGTTCCCTTCTCTAAATCCTTCTAAAAATACCTTTTTCTGCTTGCTTCCTTTTTGGGAAGTAATCCCAGCATCAGATCCCCTTAATTTAGCACCAGAAGAAGGCCGGGGGGGGGACAGCAAAGGTTACAGACCTTGCGTTTTCCTACGACGGCAGGATGGTAGCTGTTGAACTGAGCTGATCACAAAAGGAATGTTTTGTCTAAGAAGAGGGAAAGGAATTTTGTGAACCACACAACTTCAAAATAATGTTTTCACTGACTGGAGGCACTTCAGACAAATTTGTTATTTTATCTCAAAGTTGCAAAATATTATTTAAAAGTAGATCCCAGCAAACCTTACTGGCCTTTCACCAGACACTGTGCATAACTCACCACCACCATCATCATCACCAGCACACAAGTAAAGAGCACCATTGTCTCGACTTGTGTTCCCCTCCTTGGAAATCAGGTGGTCTGCATAGTCTGTATAACTGCTTCACTTGCTGATGTAGCAACATAGTGTAGTGCAGTCCACAGCAGGGTAAAGGTTACTCAGTCATGTGAAAATGTTTATGTGATTGTGGGAATTAAAGCACTTTACAATCCGACGTTCCTCATGGATTATCCAGAGACTCCGTGGCTGGATACGTGAGTACTGCAATCCCTCAGAGGCTCACACTCAGGGCTCACGGAGAAAACCCACAAAATGCATTAAATGTCTTGCTGGGTAGATCACCTCAAAAAGAAGACATTGGAATTTCAAGCATTAGCATAACCTTCACACATCCATTTCCTGCAACGCTTGTCCTATTGGGCATCATGGGGGGGGCATAGCCTACCCTGGACTTACCATTCACACCTACTTCCACATCAGTTCACCTACGCATGCTTTCAGACTGCAAGCGGAAACCAGAGAAATCCCCACAGCAATGCAAACTCCACAGACAGAGCTGAGACTCAAACCCCAGTCCCAGAGGTGGGAGCCAGCGGTGCTAACCACAGCACTGTATAAGTGCTAGCTTTCCCGAAATATTATTTTGCTACATTTGCATAATGCCAATCTGCAGAACAAAAACAGGCAATTTTACACTACGGATGAATTTCTGCAATATTCATTACAAAATAACATTTACTCAAATATCTGTTGCTCACAAAGCTTGCATATACCCAGATTCACAATGCCGTTTTTTTTTTACATCACAGACTTCCTAAATCACTCAGGCTGCACATAAGCAGAGGTATTTGCAGGGTTAATCTACGCTCTGTATTATGTTACCATGTGCTGTGCTGAGAAAGTCTGCTACGTTAAGTAGGAACCTGGTTCTGCATCATGAGCATCTGGGGAGAGCTTTGTGGGTCAATAACAGTCTGTTTTGCTCTGTTGTGTTGTTTTACATGTTATTATGAGAAGAGGGGAGGGAGTCTGCTCTCTCCTACGCGCCCCTGTGTGATGATGGCTACACTTCCCTCGCTCACATACGGAGGGATGAGCTTCTCCAGCCATCCCTAGCATCATAAGTCATCGCCAAAACAATTATTACCATGGTACTTTAACCATAAGTGTGTGCATCGCTATTTTTGGTCAGTGGGAGAATAACTGCTATGCTCAATATAATTACAACAGAGGGGTTGTGTTTATCGTGACATTGTAGCATGCAATGGCATGTGAAGAAGGTGAAACCATTAATGAGAATGTATTGTTATTATTATTATTATTGTTGTCATTTTTATTTACACGCAATGAGCTTCTGCCTGAAACACCTCCATTCATATCTCCATCAACCAGCCGCAAGTGATATTTGGCATCTCTGTTCTTCTCGGTCTGGCCGCCTCCTTATCTGCTTTTCCTCGGCCTCTGAACAGGTGGGGTGCCGGAGCAGCTGTGGGCTGGTGGCTTGTCACCTTTAATTGATGGGCAAACAAGTGTTTGGAAGCAGGGAGTGCTTAAGCGGGGCCTGTCATTTCTGTTCAGCTGGTGCGAGCTAGAATGCGTCCCTCGTCCCTCCGGGCGTGCGACTGTTTATTTGTGCGAGTCTTCACAGACGCAGAAAAGTCACGTCCATAAAAATGGATTGCGGCTGATAAGCTGGTGTCCCGCACAATCCACTGACAGGTTAGCGAGGAAAGGGTTACAGAGTGCAGCTGTGCCACCCTCACTGATGCCAAACGTCACACTTGTCAACAACGTCACATAATTCTCCACTAAGTATTATCATTTCTCCCCCCAATATCAAAATCTAAATTTAAAAGGAGATATTTTCTCTAGAGAGAAACTAAGAACGCTATTACAGGAATTAATGCTTCTTGTTAGCCTAAGAACCAGAGTAGATGTAAAGCCTTTTTATGCCACAAATGACTAATATGGAAAACAGGAGGAGCTAAAGGAAAAATATGGACACAACAAATAATAAATAGACAATATCTGGATTGTGATTGGCACTTAAAATACGACATCACAGAGACAAAGTACCATTGCCACTAATCCACCTTTGCAATCAAGGAAATTGCTTCAATTGGTTTTTGGCTCCTTCATTATACAGATTGAAATGGTCTCTCGTTAATCACACATTCGTCTCAATAGCCCTGTAAATGAGTAACAGCATGGAGGTATGGGGCTATGCTGTGCCGAGGCCTGGGCCCCGGGTCAGTGTGGAACGAGGTGAGAGAGGCAGGCTTTGCGGGTTCCCAGCAGTCTGCGGGGTCACCGGGGGCCGGGGACGGGCCTCGGCTCACAGGCCCGACACGTCAGCCCCGTTAGCAGTATGCTGGTGCGGCGCCTGCAGCCCGCTGTACCGATGTCTCAGGTGACCCTCATGCTGCCAGAAACGGACAGCTTAGTGCAGTAGGAAAAGGAGCCATCCTGGAGCTGCACACCAGCTGGCCTGTTACATGTCTCCATGAGCAAATCTATTTAAAGACTGAGCTGCTTTAAGCAGATGGGCCACCATATCCCTGTCAGTCCAGCGCTCTGCTGATCAGGCAGTCAAAGAGCTTCCCTCCATGGCTCTGTTAACTCTCTCCTGGCAGGGGAGGCAGGGAAAATGCAGACGTGTGCACAGGTAGTTCCCACACAGATACTGCCCCCCCGCCCCCCGATGTGGCTGAGGCCTCCCAGCATGAAGCAGAGGTCTCACTGGTGAGAGCAGCCCTGGTATTTTCAGCTGCTCATTTTGGGGGTTCAGTCTGCATTTCTGCAGTGTTAGGTGTCCCGAGTTCTTGCCTGTTTCAGAGACAATCCAGAATGGTTACACTCAGTCAGGCTATTTTTACTACAATTCACAGGTAGATGGGAGAATCATATGTAGGCACCAGGTAATTGGTATGGAAGTGGGAAATATCCAGCTACATGACAGGCATCTGAGATGATGTAAAGGGCTTTGACTGAAAAGTAACACCCTGACTATGAGCGCAGCTCTCCTGGAGACGGCTGTGGCGTGTGCTTGTCACCTATCTGTACAACACGGGCAGCGATGAGCTCACTGACACCCCATGCACCTCTCCCACTCATCTGTCAAATTCAAACAAGCAAGGTTGAAGGTCATAGTCGGGCTTCTATTTCTGGACAGAGTTATGAAGCGGCTTTAGTTGGTGCTCGGCTGGTGCGTTACAGTCCCAAAGCTAAAACCGTCACATGACTTCAGATTGACTTCATCATGTATTGCAGGCGCGTCATATTTTTGAATAGTTCTTCTGTTTTGATTTTACTTTCTGATGCATTTAAGTACAATATCAGAATATTATGTAATTTACTCAAAACAAATTTCTAAAAAGGAAAAGCTCTTATGCAGATGATGCATTATAGACAGGACGCTTGTTTGGGTTAAACGTATCACAGAGGGCTTGTTTTCCTTCCACACAGGTCAGTGAGAGAGTTTCCTAGCCTTTGGCCAGCGCTGGTTGCCTCAGCCCTCTGTATTGCCCAGATTATGGGCAGGCAAGGACAGTGTTTTCCCCCACACCCCTGCCAGTCACACCAGCTACTCCCCATTCCCACTGTGGCTGTCTGCGTTTATATCCTGTCTTTATGTTTTTCAGAGCTTACCAAAGCAACACGTGCATCTCTCAGATAAAACCTCTCCACTACCATCATACCAGAGTGAGTTAACACCTGCTATTTGAATGATGTTGGTCTTATATACTGGGAGGAAATAAATTGATCCTGGAGGAAATAAAACTACTTTTTAAATCATGTAATTATTTTACAATTTTTGCTCATGACTAGGATATGACTAAATGAAAGGAACACAGCATTTGGTTTTATGACCACGCTTGCTTTAATCAGCAGTATGTCTGTAGTACACTCAACTGTGGGCCAAAATAATAAAAGCAACTGACTGCTTCCGTAGAAATATGTGAATAATTTAAACTCATTTAGCTAATTCACCCCTGAAGGCAGAAGTCTTTGCCTGGAATCCTTGCAGTGATTGTTACTATGAGGGAAGGACAATAAAAATAAGAAAAGAGCAGAGCGTTGGTACTGGTCCTGGGTGGGCCGGATGCATTGTGCGGTTCTGTAGTTCCTGGCTAGAGCACCTTACAGTCTCCTGTCCTTTCTGCCTCTTCAGAATATTAGATCAACAATATAAGATAAATAGATGAAATGTGCATTATTACTTTTGAATACTGCAGGCTCTTGAGCGCACCCATCTGCTCTATGCAGTGCAGCAGGGGTCCGGAGCCCACGGCAGGGAATAACCCAGGGCGGGGTGCCCACCCATCGCAGTGCACACACACACTCACACTCCATTCACACACACAGTCACATCTACAGACAATTTGGTAACTCCAGTTTACCTCAGCATGTCTTGGGGCTGAGGCCGGAAACCCCATAACACACTTGACTATTTATTGATTGGTATTCCTTTATTGAAAAAAATCCAAAGCTTGCCTAGGAACAGCAACACGCCAAGTTTTTTCCTACATAAAAACGCATCTCAAGCATGAAACTGTAAGTTATATTTGTCTGATTAAATTTCACCTAGTCATCACAGCCAAGTCAGAGTGACAATACAAAACCAGGCTGCTGACCAATAATCACATCCAACTCCTACCTACCCCACCCTCCTGTTAGACATTATACTGTACGCACTGTAGTATTGGAGGGAATGATATATTACAGCACCTCAGTCATTGTACCTGGTATATAATTTTGCTCTGAAAATATGCATGGTATTATCGCAGACCACCTGCAAATCTGTTTTTGTTTTCCACTTAACCACAAAATAAGTGGGAACCCTCTAATGTGCATTTTTAGGGGGCATGCTGGGCCCAGAAATCAAATGTGCAGCTAGGGCCTGCTGTGGCTGCGCAGCTGGGGTCTGCAGTGGCTGCGCAGCTGCTGGGTCCGTCTGCACCTTAGTCACGCAAACAGCCAGTCACACATGGATACTCTGACCTTCCTGCATTACCATAACGTTCTGATGGGACCAAAGCCAGAGCTGACAGAACAGTAAAGAATGACATAGCTTTACATTCTGGGCCTTTCCCATGGACAGCAGTGGCTGGGGGGCAGTCCTCGCTCATTTATATTTCTTACACTGTTTCTGCCTCATCGATCTCTCTTCTGGTATCAGCCCTGTAGTTTTAAAATTTCAGTACATACCCTTGGTTGAATTTACAGATTCCTTTTTACAAAATTCCGCAACAAAGTTTTAAATTGGGTTCTAAAATTCCACAGCATTACAAACATGTACTGTGAATATGGTCTGTGCTTTAAAAAAAAACATTTTTTTTGTATCTGATTTACAGGAGGACGCATGGTTATACTATATTACTATATTTCTACACTTGTATGTTGAAGCATGCTAAAGTAATAAGCTATTTCAAATTTACCCACCTTGCATAACAGCTTATCCAGTACTGGCTCCAGGCAAGCCCTGAGGCTATCCCAGGACGCACTGGGCACTTCCGGACCAGGGCACAAAGGAACACCATCACATACCATGCACAATTTAAAGACACCAATTCATCTAACAGCATGTTTTAAACTCCAGTAGTAAACCGGAAATTTTAAATTAAACTCCGACTCTTGGCCTCTTCAGAATACACAGACAACAGAAATGATTCTTTTACCACCTTAGTTCACGATAAGCTGTGCATCAATGCTATTTGATTACTGCATATTACTCAGGACTATATTACGGGATTTGAATGCATATATCAAATTTGATTGAGTAATGCAAATATGTAAATAGAATATTTCCATTACTAAAAATAAACGTTAAAATAGTTTGGCAAAAGAAAACACCTGATATGTCATTAATAACATACCCCAATAAAACATTAAGCGGAGCACACATATTCTGTAACCTGAACTGACTCTGTAATGTCCCCGCAAGCCCCCCCCTCTGTCACACACACACACACAGGAATGTGAGGCCCAGAGGAGGCAGGCAGGGGTATGACTGCGGCCGTTACACAATGCAGTGCGCGGGAAACCATGGGGGGGGGGCGCTCTCCCTTTTATCTGCCATTTCCCACATCCTGCCAGCGAATGAAAACGCGGCCACCCAATCTGAAAAAATGCCTGGTATGCGCCTCCTTCCCATAACTCATTGTGGGCTACTAGGCTTCATTGTTCGTCTAACCAACTAAGCAGAACATTGTCAGAGGATAAAAAATAACTGCATGTCAATGAGCCACATCATGCAGATGAGTGTAAATAATGCGGGATACTTTCCCTCTTAAAGCCAGTTAATTGTTTTCCAAAAGGAGAGTCACTTTTTCGAATACGAATTAAGTCGAGCTCGTGTGCAGAAACTTACTCAAAGTCCCACGCAGTTAACGAGCGGAAGGTGGATTTACAGGTTCTAAACTTAACGTTGCACTTGATATATTACCGCAATCGTTGCTAAGGGTGCATCCTGCTTTTCATATAGTAGCACGCACTCGTACAGTAAAGGTTCTGCGTGAGCACCCATTATGCAGCTTCATGCACACTCCTTCTTAAGGGGGCGTCCATCCCCCCCCCAGTGCCCGAACCCACCCGCCCGCCTCCAACAATCAAAGAAGAAGAGGGGGAAAAAAAGTCTATTTCTTCTTTTGGCGCGTTTTCATTCCCGCCACGTCAAGTCTAGTCGGTTATTCTCTCTCGTGTTTTGTCTCGCGGCCGCGACGCCGGGGCCGCCAGCTGATTGGCGGGGACGGCGGCGGAGGGGCGGAGCCGCAGTGACGCGCCGGCTCGTAGGCTCAGCCTTTTACTATGGATATAATATATAGTCGGAGCGGCGCTCGGCCGCGCCAGAGGAAGCCGGCGTCACTGCGGAGCGGATCGCTGTTTGTTTACTCGTCTCGCGTTCGCGTTTGTTCACGCGGTTTCCCGCGCCGTCCTTCTCATCGCGGTCAGCGGGTCGCAGCCGAGCCGTAAGCGGGATCCCCTCGCTGGATGAGAAGGCGGCCCGCGGTGGCCGGTGTCTGCGCCGATCGGTAGCGGCTGCCCCCCGGGGGGTGGGGAGCTCGGCGCGCATCCCGGGATTATCGCGGGCGTTTCCCCGCCCTTTTTTTTCCCGGCGCGCCGGATCGCCATGCTGCTCTCCAAGTTCTCCAGCTCGTTCGCGCACATCTCCACCGTGGACATGCCGGCGAAGATCCAGCTCCAGGTCCAGCAAGGTCAGCCCCGGCCGAAGGCGTGCTGCCCCGGGCGCCGCTCTCCCGTCGCTGCGGGAAGAAGGCGGGGTGTCTGGCGGAGCGCAGCCGGCACTCTCCGGCACCGCGATCGGATCCGACGGCTCTCATTAACGATCCCTATTTGTTTTGTTCCGAAATCGCAGTGAAGGAGCGGGAGCCCTTCGAGAAGCTTTACCAGGTGGGCTCGGTGCTGGGCAGCGGCGGCTTCGGCACGGTCTACGCGGGGCTGCGGATCGCCGACGGTGTGCCGGTATGTGTCCCTCGGCCGTCCGCCGGGCTGCGGGTCCCGGACGCCCACGTTATGCCGCACGGGGGAGCGCAGCCATTTACCCCCCAGGCGCCTGACCGGGTCTTATGCTTCTGTTACCCAGGTCGCCGTCAAGCATGTGGCCAAGGACCGGGTCTCCGACTGGGGAGAGCTGGTAAGGGTCACCGGCGAGCCGGGATGGGGCGGCGGCTGGGCGCATCGTCGCCGGGGACCGGCCTCTAATCGGGGTGTTTCCGGCGCTCTGCTTTCAGCCCAACGGCTCTCGGGTCCCCATGGAGATCCTGCTGCTGAAGAAAGTGGGCACCGGGTTCCGGGGCGTGATCCGGATGCTGGACTGGTACGAGCGGCCGGACAGCTTCATCATCGTCATGGAGCGGCCGGAGCCCGCCAAGGACCTCTTCGACTTCATCACCGAGAAGGGCGCGCTGGGCGAGGACGCGGCCCGCGGCTTCTTCCGCCAGGTGCTGGAGGCGGTGCGGCACTGCCACGGCTGCGGCGTCGTGCACCGCGACATCAAGGACGAGAACATCCTGATCGACCTGCGCACCGGCGACATGAAGCTGATCGACTTCGGCTCGGGGGCGCTGCTCAAAGACACGGTGTACACGGACTTCGACGGTGAGTCGGCCATCATCATCATCATCATCATTATTATTATTATTATTGCCGTTATGTGCCAGTGCGGCACGTTGGCCGCGGGCTGGACCGCTTGTGTTTATTTTTAAATAATCTTCGTATTAAATGAGTGGCTGGCGGTATTGTCGTCGCGCTGGCCGTGAGCGGGGTTTGTTTATGGCGGGGCGCCTGGGGGTCTCCGCCTCCGAAGGTCATCGCCGTGCCGGGCAGGAGCCGCCGGTGTGATCCGAGCCCCGCTCCGCCTAGGCTGCGGGGATCCTTTTAGCCGGCGGCCGGCGTGGCGCCCGGCCTGAAACAAAGCGAGCGGGCGCCGCGATCGCGCCGAGGTCTCGCGCCGAGCCCGGCCGTGGGAGCCCGACCGGCGGGTGGGTTAGGGGGCGTCCCCCCGCTTCGGGGGTGTCGGTAGGCGGGACGCGCCGGGGGTCCGATCGGCCGGGACACGTTTGTCTGGATCTTTGCACCTTATTGTCGCCGAGGTGCTCGTTTGGGGCTGCGGACGGAGGGCTTCGGGCTGCAGCCCGCACTCGCGTTTCTAGCGCCACCCTGCGGCGGGAAGCGGCGTTTTTACGGCACTGTTTTGTAAACACTGTCACATGGCAACCGCGAGCCGCCCGCGTGCGCGCGCCATTGTTAGGCCCACGTGAGCATGAGTCAACAAAGGGCGGCGCGCGCCCGGGATCCGGCCCGATTGCAAATGCAAACCAGGTTCCCCGCCTCATTCTGATTCCGATTGCTTTGGTTTGACAGGAACTCGAGTCTACAGCCCACCAGAGTGGATTAAGTATCACCGATATCACGGCCGCTCAGCCACAGTCTGGTCCCTGGGTGTCCTCCTCTATGACATGGTGTGTGGAGACATCCCCTTTGAGCAAGATGAAGAGATACTGAGGGGTCAGGTTCTTTTCCGCAGGAAAATCTCTCCAGGTATGCTTGAAATGGGAAACTGTATTCCCTTACTATCAATATCAGTGTCCCACCCTTTAAATTTTTGTCCATTATTTGGCACTAATGACTTTCCTCCACTTTTACAGACTGTCAACATCTAATAAAGCTGTGTCTGTCACTGCGGCCATCAGAGCGGCCTTCGTTTGAGGACATAATCAACCACCCCTGGATGCAGGGCACGTCGACCCCACCAGAGCCCATGGACATTCGGCTACACAGCCTCAGCCATGAGTCCTCGACCAGTAATTAATCACACGGCTGCAGCAGAAGGACATTTGGACAGTCACAGATAAAGAAAGCACTGACATATTTTTTTAGTTTCTCCTCAATGAGGACAACTTGGACTGTAGGGAGAATGTTCCGGTTTCTATTTGTTTTTGTGTAGAAACGATGTAAAGGTGGATGATGCCAGTATGAGCTGGGCGGGGCTGGCAGAGTCCGTCAAGGGCCGCAGCCAACCGAAGGTGTCCGCTGTGTTTGCCTGCTTTGGTGCAAAGAGTTTTATAGGGAGAAACAAAAGGCCGTAGTGGCTTTTCTTTGGTGGGCCAGTCCAGGAGAGTGACAGCGGTGTCCCAGCCTGTGACCTCATCCCATCCTTTTTGGCTCTTGCCATATTGCAGCTATTAAAACAGCCACTGTACTTTTTATGACAAAAACTACAGAACTAAAGCAGATTATATTACTGGACTTTTATGATGCATTGACATAGTGCCTTACGTGAGTTAAATCACTGGGGACTGCGGAAATACTTGAATTTTTAAATTTACGATTATTGTACCACTTTGTTCCTTAACTTGGCTCTTTCTTGCTTTGGTTTCATTTACTGGGGTCTCTTGGGTCTCTGCCCATGTTCCCATTGTCAACAACAACCAGATGACCTCAGACAGCCTCTGCAAACTCCACCTGACAGCAGCCTTACCTCACTAATGCATTCTTCCACCCTCACCTTCAACGTCTCCTAAACAACTACCACTCACTTAGTCATGAATGCACACAGCAATGCAACTGCAGTAACAAAATGCTACATGATGTTACTTCTGATTTGTGTATATATGTACTGTATCTTGGCTTTTTATGCTTTTTTTGATTTAAAATTTGGGCTTTGTAAAGATTTTTTTCTGTACAAAAAAATTAGTGGGATTATTTATTTATTTATAAAGAATTTTTCAAGTTTCATTCCACACTTATTGAAGGGCCCACAGATTATTTAAATATATATTTTATCTCATATTTATGGATTGAATGGGTTTTTTCAAGCAGATTTGTGTGTAAATAACCTCCAGAGCACTTCTGTTTTTCAATGCATGAGGAATTGGATGCCTATTTAAAAGGTGAGCAGGATTTCTCTTTAATGCAGTCAGATTACCCCCCACTTCTTTGTGTAGATACCTGTTCACTTGCAATTGCTTGATTACAGCTTGTCCGTTTCCCCTCTTTTGAATTGGATTAGAATTGTAAATAAGTCAAAAATATTTTTTTATACAATTTCAATAAAATTTTTTTAGCCTTAATTTAACTTGTGTCCTGTTTCACTTCAGAGACCTTTGTGAATTCGTTGAATACTGCTCAGTGTGTGCATATTTCTGTATATTAAACTGGTCATCTAGGCATGTAAGCATAGCAGAAAAAACAGGCCTGGCTACAGCACTGTGTGTAACTCAGTTAGAGGTATAAGTAATCAAGATTTCAAGGAGTTGTCCGGTAAGTACAGTGCTGGTATGTGGGGTGTTTCAGGCAGTTGGAGAGGGGGAGCAGCTTTGGGTTCGTAGGAAGGCTGCCCTGCCATGAACCCGCTGCCCGTGGGGTGTAGAAGGAATACATGACTTAGTCATCACTCATCTAGTGCAATTTTTACCTGTTGTACAGCTGGCTTGCTTCAGTAGAACCTTTGCGTTATGTGCAATAATTCAACAGAGCAGCTTAACACACCCACATACTCAGAATTCCATTGAAAAAATCCATTATTTAACTTCAGCTGTGGAAATAAGGCTTTTCCGTTTGTAAGTTCTGAAGTTTCTGGGGGGAAGCCCATTTAAGGTAATGCGAGACAGGTTTCCAATGCCGTAATGCATTACTTATTTTGCGGGTTGGGTACTTCCTAATACTTGGGGATATGTTAGAGCTAGTTTATCAAGGTGAGAAGCCCTGCAGCGTTTCTGTCCTTAAGTATTTGCCTAAAATTAAAGTTAAAATTGCTGCCATGCATATTTGGTGTAAGGATCCTCAAAGTAAATCTCAGTTTTTATGGGCTCGAGTTTAGAGGCTGAGCCGGAGGAAGGAATCTGCTTTTAATTAAGGCTTCCAGCGTGACGTTAGCATGAGGAATGTGGCGAGGATGATAACTTCTCGGGAGGTGAACCTGAGAAACGATCCTTCCGCCAGCCTGTCCCCCTTTCAAGGTCAGCTGCCCTGTGCGGCTCTCCGGACCTCCGGAACAGGCAATTACCAGATTTAGGAATCTGGCTGCACACATGCCATAGACTGGGTGCCCATCTACTGGCAAATCCAGTTATCAAACTGATTATGCTATTAACAGCTTATCAGGATGAAATTACACATTTAGACAAAGCTGACTATGCTGCAGGGGTCCTGGCCTCAGAATTGGGGTGTGCAGTGACTTTGCTGCCATCTGTAACTCGCTATTAAGTCATCAGATTGCAGAACCTGGCAGGATGGCCTGGGTGGGTTTGTGTGCTGATCGGCGCTTGACGTTCACCCATCTCCTGCCATCTTCAGCCACAGCTCTGCATTTCCTGATAGCAGTGCCACCCCCACCACGCTGACACTGGCATGGTGGGTGGGGGTGGGGCCCATTGAAGCCTCATGATTCTAAAGTCCTCTGATAATCCACTGCCTACCGACCTTTAAAGTCTTATCTTGCCTCAAGGAGAGACACCCCAGTGTGCGTGCGGGTTAAACGCAGACACACAGGCACAGGCATGACACTAAACACCGATGTCGTTGCTAGAAGGAAAGTCATGCATTTCTCATGCACTATTACTGTAATTAGTAGTAATGCTTGTAGTGGTATGTTTGAAAACGGTCTTCACGTTATCAGATTGTTCATCCTTATCTCTGTCATTTCCTGGCTACAGTAATCTAGGAACGTGAGAGATCGGATATTAAGAAATTGCCAGTTGAGATACGATCGACCTTTCATTCACTTTTGTATTTCCACGAACAGCGGCACGTGCGTGGGTGTGTTTAAAGGCACCAGCTAGGCACTGTTTTCACTCTCCTTTCTCCTGTCTAATACTTAAGAAGTTTTCTTCACAGCAAGGTGTGAGTGTTCAATACCAGCTTTGAGGTGCATTATGGGGCATGCTGGGGCGTGCTTGGCAAAGTTGGGGAGTATGTACCATAACCAGTCAGGAGAGCACACACACACACACAGGACATTTAGAGCTGACCTGCATGTCGTTAGTCTGGGGCACACATGCAAAGTCCATGCATAGGGTGTAGAAGTTGACTTCAAACTTCCAGCCAATGAGGTATGAAGCAACATTGTTACCCACTGAGTCACCGTGCCATCCCACGCATCTTCTGTACTGCATATGCTGTATAGCAGGGGTGTCAAACCCCAGTCCTGGAGGGCTGGTGCCCTGTGTAGTTTAGTTATTTCCCTGTTCCACCACAAACGATTGAGCTGAAGAGCTGTGTGGTATTTAGCACAAGGATCTGTGAGGAGTTGAATCAGGTGTGTTAAATGAGGGTAAACCCAAAAATGTGCAGGGCTCCGGCCCTCCAGGACTGGAGTCTGAGACTGCTGCTGTACAGGGTGGTGATGAGAAAGGGTTACCATGGTTACCATCACCTCTTATTGCAACTTTAGACCTGGTCGGACACATAGAACCTCCTCCTGCAGAAGACAGCATCCTCAGGCAGAGCATGAGCGATGCATGGCGCTGCTCCTGGGCACGCGTCTCCGCATCTGGAGGTCGAATGCAGCGCTTATCTTTTTTGAAGGTCCCGGGTCGTGGCATCTCCCAGGGCTTTGGTTTTCTTAAGTCAGCCCATGAAAATTGCCTCATTGTTTCAGTCCACCTTCAATCAGGTGGATGCAGTATAAACATTCTGAAGAGAAGCACGATGTTCCAGATGCAGTGCAGATCAGAGGGGATATTGCTATTGACGCATGGGGCCCTTATCTGGGGATTCATCGGAATGCTGGAGGCAGGCAGAGAGACTTTCAGCCTCTGCTTTGGGTGTGGCTCTGCTCTGCCAGACACACAAACCCCTATAGTCTTCTGATGATCACACAGTCCATTCATACTTCTGTCATATAAACACCATCTGCAGGGCATTTCCGTCAAAGTGCATCATTTATTTCTTAGTAGCCATTTCAATGATGAGCACTGAATTAATTCTGAAATTCTGCATTTTAACAATTTATGCAAATTTACTGAATCAATTCAGCTTGACCGTTTGGAACAGTTCTTTTTGCCATTATTTGTGCCTTATGACCCAGATAAATCAGTCTGTATATAAAATATGCAAGTGGTAACTATTTTACGGTGACCCTCAGTAAGAAGGTTAGAATAGCCGTTCAGCTGTTTTACAGTGGCTCGGACCCACAGGCACGCGGTGAGAAGGAAAGCTCTGTTTAAGATGCATCCAGACTCTCAGCGTTTTAGGAGAAGAATCATTGAATCTCTGACAGCACTCAGTGCTGTGCTATGCT
Source organism: Petrocephalus microphthalmus (assembly GCA_026774405.1). Taxonomy (NCBI): domain Eukaryota; kingdom Metazoa; phylum Chordata; class Actinopteri; order Osteoglossiformes; family Mormyridae; genus Petrocephalus; species Petrocephalus microphthalmus. Next base: position 10,131,140 of record JAODKK010000105.1, on the reverse strand, counting down.
TCTTCTCAGTGGGGTTTAACATCTAAGCTGGTGTGGTGCCGACCTACCACTTAAGTGCTAGGCTGCGAGGAGACACTCAAGAAGAAATGTCATCATATTTTAGTACATCCTGTACTTATTACATACGTCAATAAATCTTGAATCTTGAATGCCGGTTTAATAACTGTGGGAGGCAACTGTATAGGATGTAGAATATAGGGAAAGAGACCTATGGATTTGAGAGCTTAGGTTGATATGCTGGACGGGAGGGCATGTGGATGGGTTGTGAGTGCCCGACTGTACTATGATTAAGTTAAAGTCTGCTACCAGGGTCAATTCAGCAGTACATAAAAAGCCCTTAACACATTTTGCATTGTTATGGCTCATAATTCATATGCTATCTTATCAGTTGATAACTCGTACATTTGATGGCTGGAGTAAAGCTGTGAAGGTTTGTTTATGTAGTTCACGCTTTTCTGTAGTCCAGCCCTGACTTCTGGAGAACAGAAAGAGAAACTGTCAGATTGCGTCTGCAATCCAATTGCTCCAACAGCAGCAAGTTTCAGCCATGGGCAAGGGCTGGCTCACCCTGCAGAGCTCAAAACAGCTCTGTCACACTCACATGTACACAAATGGGCGTCTCTGACTGCACGCGGACTGCACACTTCTTTCTTATATAAAGACATACACACACATCATTTTCCCATGAACATCCAGTTCAGAGCTTGCAGAAGGTCTGAAGCTCATCCCAGGAAGCAGGAGACAGGGGACGCCTCGCTTGGGACGTCGGTCCATTGCAGGACACATTCTGCACAATTAGAGACGCCTGAGGGGAGCCGCGGATCTCAGAGACAGACACAGCTCACATCTCCCACTGCAGAGAACCTGACAGCTAATTGGTCTCATAGTGTCTGCTTAGCTGTACCAACTTCAGGACAATGTGTTCTGTGCCGGGTCTCAGTGGCTCCCGCCCGGAGAAGTGCGGCGTTCCCTTGGATATAATCCGCATCAGGCTCCCCGTGTCTGCAGCTCGGGTCTGCGAGCAGAGCAGCTCAGGTGTTTCTTAGGGGGAAATGGGTTAAATAGGCTGGCTGTGTAAAGCCAGGCGCAGAAACATGTGTCGCCTTCTATTGGGAGTCACTGCACTTTTGGCGCCTTACTTAGCCTCGTGCGGGGGAAGAACGCAGCAGGTCTTAGCAGGTGTTTGCCATTCCGTTCAGGTATCTTCGGTAGCTACAGGTTCTGCGTGGTGACGAAGAATGTGGGGGCAACAACCCAACTGGCTGTGCAGCGGCTGGGACAATGCCGGAGGAGTGCAGCCAGGACCCCACGCCCTGGGAGCAGAGCCTGGAGCAGGAGGCGCCTGCCCCGTTCGGCTGTCTCTCCCCGCGAGCTTTCGCCAGACTTTCCTGTGGAGACACGTCCCGGGGGGGCAGAGCACATTCCCGCCCTCTGACTCGCAGTGATGTACAGTGGCAGTTAGATCAGTCATCGAGGGAAAAGGTCAGCCTGTTCTCTGAGGAAAGCGCCACGTGTTCCGTGCAGGCGGGAGAGTTCTGGCAGCCTCGCTGGGGGAGGGACTAGGATCAACTGCTTTATTTGAAACAATACACATAAACACGGCGACAGGCCCACTCCGGCTGAAGCTTTGTCCGGAGGGGAGAGCCGTCGCCAGGACTGCGGCTGATGCCCCACAGTGAGATGTTTGCTCCCCACAGCTCTGTTCTGCATTTCGCCAGGGAAATGGGCGTCTGTGCATGTGATTGGCTGCAAATTTGAAAGTTCGTTCTTGAGTTTAATGCAATGTAGAGATATTATGTATATACAAGTATTATGGTTTACATAATTGTTGGATCTTTATAAAGTATGGGAGAATTCCTTTAATCACAGGTAAACATAATAATATAAATAATCAATAACATAAGTAGTAAATAACATGCTAATTACAATAAAACAATGCATGCACATTTACAAGAATTATAATTTATGGCTTTACAATAAAAAAGAATGGCACCTTGCCTATGCAATAGATATTGGAGTAATGGTATAGACAGTATAGATAGCTGGCAAACTGTGATGGACCCTGTCAATATGGTCACACTTGGGTGGTTTTAACTCTTACTAACATCTCTGCCCTTCAATGTCATCACATTTTTACTAGCAAAGTAATTTTTTAAATTATTATTTGTATTTTTTTAAATCCATCAGGAAGACCAATCTTCACAACGTATTTGTTTTCAAACACTGTCCCCGCCCCTTCCCCACAACGCCCTCCCCCTGGATTCCCGTAAGGCTGGGCTGACTTCCCCATTCCTCTCCGTCTCCTCTGACGTAAACAGCAGGAGGCTGCTTCCACTTTGCACTCTTAAAAAAATGTCTGCAATCCACCTGCAGAGATCTGGATTCAGGGACAGATACTCCCCGCACACTATCAAACCACATTCCTACTGTACAGATAAGCTTCGCCCACATATCTAATCTCTGTGCCACGTAGCTGGCTTACGGTCTTGATATGAGACTGAATTTCACCTTTGAGCATTTTCTGTAGGCATGTGTATGTGTGTGACACCAACCTTGCTTTCATGGTCAAAAACTGTGCAGTTTTATTGCTCTCTGTAGTAAAGTCAATATTCTCATGTATAAGCCTGTTCATTAATATAGAACTTAATTTTAAATTATGCCATCAATTGACATTTTTGGCTAAGCAATCTCATTCATTAGGCTGCAGTTTAGAGTCATACCTTTGCAGTATGTCCTAAATCAATACACACACACACACCTGTCCTTGTATTCCTATCATTATGGGGACACGCATTCCTTTGGGCATAACCCTGATCCCAACTATGACACCCTTGACCCCTACCCAGCCCTAACCTTAACCATAAGTAACCAAACAAAATATGAGACTTTTGGCATTTTTAGTTTTTTTGATTGCAGACACAGATTTTTACAGTTCTGGGACTGTAAAAATGTCCCCACAAGGTAGAAAGT
>JAODKK010000105.1:10109616-10124732 GCA_026774405.1 Petrocephalus microphthalmus | reverse complement strand
GCTCGTCTGACACCCATCCCCCCCCCGTGGCATCCCGCCCCCCATCTGTCCCCTTCTGGGCTCGTGTCGGAAATCTTTGCGACAGTCGGCAAACCGCTTCCTCTCATCTCTTTCACTCTCGGTCAACACGTCTGTGCCACGCTTCCATATTCCCTCCTCCATTCACCAGAAGGTCGTGGGCACGGCCGTTTGTTTCCAAAGGGAGCCGCGTTCTGCGCTGAAAAAGAAAGTGAAGACGGCAAGCCGAGTAGGAACAGGAATGGATGGGTTGTTTACGGCCGCTGTCCTCACTTCAAAGGGCGGGGAAAGCAGAGAGAGGGCTGCCGGCCGGCTGTGATTGCTGGAAAATCAGCAGACAATCCGGCATATCGTGTGACCAGAGCACTTTATTCCGCTGACCAGTTTGTAAAAACTTTAACCTACACAATGGATTATCAGATTCAGATGCTTACAGAAAAAGCCCCCAGGCCTCAGGAAGTCTGTGCTCAAAATGACCCTCTTAGAAAGTCACAATATGCTTACAAATGTAATAACTTGATAAATAAAGGGAAAATATGTGACACTGATGTGGGGGTGGGGCTCTGTAAAATCAAATCTGTAACTATGTGTTTTGTTTTATAGACTAAAAGGCCATGGGACCATTAGAGAGAAATATACCACAAAATCCCCTTACAGCACTTAAGGCAAAGTATATTATATTATTTGAAATGTAGAATATAAGACGACATTCTTTTTTAATTGCTAAAACATTAAAAACAATTAAACAGAGAACATATTCCAGCCCTGTGTTTCCAAATTAGTGTTAAATAATATGTTTTAGCCCTGGGGTAAAGCACAGCGACATTCTTAGCAAGCGTTCATGTTTTCGTTGTCACCTGATGAGATCCTGCGGAGTAATGTGGTGCAGCGTAAGTAAGTCAGCGTCACTATGGTGCACTGGTTTCGCTGCCTTGAAATTCACGGTTCGGCATCACTTGCATGGTTGCAACCTTTTTTCGCCGTTATCATTTGTTGCCATCTAGTGGTGGAATGATATACAGCACTCAGCAAAATGCTGCTGTAACGCCACCATTATACAGTCTTTGACCGAAATAGAAATACTGGGAGGCGCTGGTATTCTGCCAACTGTGTGCGCTGCCTCGTGTCCTGTGCTTCCTGAGATAAGCTGCCTGCTCACTGCCACTCTGCAGTGGGGGAAAAAAAGAACACATTCTGTATTATTACTATAATACAATGTATACTATGCATTATGTATAAAATAATGTAAATGTAATATGATTAACTATTATTATTATTAATAATAAACAATTGCAATTGATTAAAAACAAACAACGGGAACATCTCTCTAACTATCCTGTCCAACAGAGTAGTGTTCCCACATAAAACTCATATAATACACATAAGATATTCTATTAAAAGCTTAATGGCATTTCGTAGTATTTAGATTACACCTCATGAATATGAAAATGCCACCCTCTGAAAAATGGGAGCTGAATTGATAACATTTGTGTTATTCTCCTGTCTTTTGCATATCTATGGTATGCAGGCGGCAGGAAAACACCCTTCCGATGATGCGACCCATCGCGCGTGGGTGTGGACTTAAAGTAAGCATGTACAGATACAGCAATCTAAACAGACTTTAGAGGGCCCTGCTAGGGTGGGAAGACACACCTGTATGTGGCAATGATCAGCCTACCGTTAAGACATTTGGAGACTCGGCACCTCAGTTATACCGCTGGGGCTTTTTTTTTTTTTTTGGGTCTTGTTTTTCCTGTTCCCCGTGACAATGGAAAAGGGTAAATAAAAGCTGTGAACTGGTGTGAACTGGCCCCAGTTTCGGTCGGTGGATTACTTCAAGGACAGACACGCCCTTCGTGTCTTAAAATTCTACACAGGAAATTTGCCTGTAAAGATAGTTAAGTGGTCTACATTCTAAAACATGGTGTTGCTAAGTTTTAAACAGTTTAAGGAAATGTTCAAAGATGTTAAAAGCTAGGTTTCTCTCTCTCTCTCTCTCTCTCTCTCTCTCTCTATATATATATATATATATATATATACTCTCTCTCTTACTTCAGCCCAGATTGCTGTTGCTGGATTTCTGAGGACTCTTATATCAGAAAAACAAAAGGGACTGTTTGTTCCTTGACTCACACTTTGTATTATGGACCCAATGAACTGTGATGTTTTTATGTCTTGCCCAGCACACCAACAACTTGATAACACAGATAATACTCAAAAGATGCGATGACGTTTAATAGGTGTTCATTTGTGCCAGGCTTGACATGACAGGATATATTTATAGGACTGACAACCAGCCTAAAAAGTGAATCTCCACCTCGCAGTAAAGGAAATGATTCAGCAGTTCTGACAGACATTCCACCTGTGAAGGGTTATGGCAAGCGAACAAGTTACAGGAGAGAATTTTTCAATGACATTACTATGACGTAAGCAACGGACTAGCATTTTATTTAAGTAAGATACTTAAATATGTAATCTTTAGTTAATAGTTTTTAACAGGTTTCAGTAGGATGAGTCCAAATCCAAATTTTAATATATTTTCCTATGACATATATGTTGAGAATTCCAGCTCGCCGTGACCCGGTCCAGGGTAAGAGGACAGAAGGCAAATGGCTCGATAATCCGCCTCACTCAAAGAATAGCGCATCGCACCTGACCGAGTCCACACCTGTAGCTAGTACTCCATGTCAATCAAACGACGGTTCCCGCCCACCGTATGATAAGCTCTACTCTGGTTGGCTGTCCTCCCTGCACCTGTCAAAGCGCTCCTCCAACCACGAATCAGCTTCACTATGCTTCAAGATGGCGGCTTCCATTGCTGTATTTCTTTGCGCCTGGTTAATAATAAGAGGATAACAGTGTTATCGCCGGAGAAAGGAGCGCACGGCCGCCGGTGAAAGCCGAGCAGACGCGTCTTTCCGCCGCCGCCCGATGGTCGCCCTTAGCGGGAGGCCGGGCGCGGTGCGGCACTGAGAGGGATCCGGACACTTCCAGTATGGCCACCGATAATAAAATTCAGTTTTGGAGGAGAAACGCGAAGGTTCCGGGAAGGTACGCATCTGCCGGCCGGCCCCGGATGCGCTGCTGTCCGTTAGCTGCCCGGCTGGCGACCGCCGACGCCGCTTTAACTTTCTTTCCTTTGAATCGTTGTGGGTGTTGCGGGCTGTAGCGGCCAGGCAGCCCGGGTGGGGCGGCGCGGCGCCCCAGCGCCCCAGCGCCCGCGGTCACGGTGCTTAGCATTCGGTGTCAGACGTGCATGTTTAATGAAGTTGCCGCCATATGTCAGTCCGCGCCGCGGCGCCTCCGAGGGCCGGGGGCCGGGGGCCGTCCTGCCCTTGGCGGCATGTGGCCGGAGCCCGTCGGCGTGCCGGGTCCGCCGGCCCGGGTGTGACTCGCGTGTGACTCCCTATGGGGCTGCGGGGCTGCAAAGGGTCACGTCTCCGGTAAACAGCTGCATTTTAAATACATATGGAACATTTTTATTGTCCAAATAATGGAATATATATTTTGCCACTAGTTGCCGTCCCAAAGCAAGACAAAATACTGCAAAATTATGTATGTCTTTCAAGTCTGTAATATTATGCAACTTACAAAAATATGCCACAGATGTTTTACTGACTGTTATATGGTATGCAAATTATGGGAAACACCAAGTTTATTCTGGGGCTGGTTAGTATTCCTGAATTGCATGAATCTAACGGCTGATTCTCCCCCCCCCCCTTGGCAGTTCATAGGTGATGTGATTGTGAGTAAGATGAAATGGTGCATTTTGGTGCTTCCTCCTGAATGCATGGAAGGCTGGGTGGCAAGTGCATCAGTGATGCTTCGAAAAGGGAGCAGGTTACAAGGCATGCATAAGGAGGCGCCCATTAACTTCAGCCATGTCATGCCAAATTCTCCGGCTGGGACAAGGATTCCATGCAGGACCAAAAGAGATGGATTGGAATCCAAAAAACTGTGTTACAATAACTGTAAATCAGGGGTGTCAAACCCCAGTCCTGGAGGGCTGGTGCCCTGTGTAGTTTAGTTCTTTCCCTATCCCACTACAAATGATTGCGCTGAAGAGCTGTGTGGTAATTAGCACAAGGAGCTGCGAGGAGTTAAATCATGTGTGTTATATGAGGGTAAACCCAAAAATGTGCAGGCCATGGCCCTCCAGGACTGGATTTTGACACCCCTGCTGTAAATTATATATCAGGTTATACAGGTACATTTCACTAAATGAAAGTACAGCTGCAAGACCTCTCCTGGGCCTGCCCACCAAGCCCCTGACTTTGCCATCCTTTTGCACATCTACTAGGAAAAAGAATATCTCAGTCATTACCTTGGACAGCTTTGTTACAGTAAAGCTGATCAGTGCTGCAGGCCTTTAGAGTTTGGTTTTACATATGACCAAAACTTTAGATGACCCTAAACCTAACTTGGCTATGTGTTTAGCATTACAAGTTTGGCAATAAAAAGCTGAGACTTAATTGTGGATCAACCAGTATGACCAGTATCTCATTTCTTGGTGGGTTGAAGGCCAGCTGTTGGTAAGATGGGAACCAGTTATTCTCTCTGCAGTGCAGTGTGATCCGCAGGAAATCACTGATCAGTGATAAGACCAGTATGGTGAGTCGGTTTAATCAGACGGAAATATCAGTTTTTTTTAAAGAGTAGCTGGGTCATCTACAACTGGAACTGTGACAAGTTATAAACCTGAAAAAAATGTGTTAGATAGAATTTGTGTGGCTGAGGTGTAAAGATGACAGGTGTCTGTTATAGGAAGTGTTGAAATGTCAGATAAATCTTCGACATGACAGTCTAATATTGTGCTTCTATTTTTTTTCCTGGTCTTCCTCTCTGTTGATGCACCAGTGCTCCCAAGTGTTAAATGGGTCACAAATGAATCTAAAGCTCAGATTTCTTAGCAAAGGACCAGGAAATGTATGCATTATGAGCACGCATTAGAGAATGCTTTTGGTGGAAAGCAGTACCTGCACGCATTTGTTGTGGAAGTGATACCGTGCTGGTTGCCATAGTTACACTTGGTTGGATAAAAATAATGAGGCTGTCATGGGAATGAAAGGATACTTTACATCTCCTCCTGTGCCTTTATGATAGTTTTTCTTTTTTCCCTCGCCGAAAGTTGTCCTGAAAACCGTGGGTCTGTTTCAGGGTCATCTTTCATACTCGGGCAGTTCAGAGAAGCAGGGGGTGTCTGAAAGGGCGTGGCAGAGACCGCTGCCCGGTACAGGCCTGCCACGGGCTGTGCAGCCTTCGCTTATTGTTGGAGTAAGATTACTCGTGTGACACTTTTGCAGAAAATGGCCGGTGGAGGGGCACCGGGGGCGTGGATGTGTGGCATCGTTTCCATGGCTATAGCCGTCTATTGATTAAAACCTGGCTCAGTTTCCACCTTAAACAATATGACGGCTAATGAGACCCACTTTGTTCTGGATGTTGATCCCAAGTGACCCTTTGTGGGTCAGTTTTTGCATAATTATGCTTTTTCTTTTCTGAGTGGGTTCTGACATTGGTATTTCTACAGCCTCAACTACTTGGACAAACCAGTTTGAAAACGAGCAAATGTCTCTTTTTTTTGTGATATTTACTGCTGAGGGGAGCATTCTAATGTTCCGTGGCTCGCTTGCTCCTGTAAAGAGGCAGCCTGCGCACGTGTACTGTCCACACTGCACACACAGCAGGTGTGTTCCTGGTGACGCATATTGTGCGGCCCTGAGACTCGAGCCAAGCACGATGCTCTCCGGGCCGCAGCGATGGAGAGGTTGCCGTGTGAAGCCGCCCTGATCGCACGCCCATTCGGAGGGGCACGCGCACGCACACTGAGCATGCTCGCCCATTCGGAGGGGCATGCGCACGCACACTGAGCATGCTCGCCCATTCGGAGGGTCACACCCCCGCACACTGAGCATGCTCGCTGTCCTGGGGGTGTCAGCGGGTGGTCTTTTGTGGCACGGCGCGATCCCTTCCGCCGGTCTCCGTACTGTGCGGCATGTGCGGCTGAGCTTTCTGTGTCGTTACACAAGCTTGATGGAAGATTTTCACAAGGACCAATGCCACCCTAACCCTTGCAGGACTGTTCATACATGCACTAGGCCTACTAATAAGATACTGACCGGTTCTCAGTATTACGTCAGAGTGGTGTGGCAGTTCTGATAACCAGCATGCATCGTCAGTAGCCCTAGGACTGCTTGGACAAAATAGTTTATTAAATGCAGGTGATTTGACATTTAGGAACCGGAGCACGTACCATTAGTTAGTTGATAAGACTTAGGGGCTTATTGTCTGACAGAAGTTGATTGAAAGGTTCTTGTTTTAAGATAAGAATGAGGTTTGGGGAGCATTCATATCCACTTATTACAAACACATTGTTCGCTTTATGTTTTATCATCACAAGTAATTAAAGATGCATATCAACAGGGAAAACACGGCAGCATTTTAATAACTGCGAAAGGATCCTCAGCGTTTCACCCTAACTTAGCAAACCTTTTCCCCCCGGAGAAGCTCATTTCTTCCGATGTTTCGTCTTTTTATCTATATAATCGAAAACTCCATCTTTACACACAGACGTCCTGTCTCTAGCTCTCAGCGCCCCGCATTCTGTCACGAATGGGCTGTGTCTGGATCGGACCTCCCTGCCGTTATCCTTGCCGTTGTAGTGGAAGGAGACGCAAACCCTGATCAGTACTCGCCGTGTTTACAGGGCACCCGTCGGCGAGCTTATGGGCCCGAAGCGGCGGTTAGGTACCAGGGCTGCTTTCCGCTGCGGCTGGCGGGAAGGGAGGTGGGATCATGCCCGGCGAATGGAGCTGCCACCGTGGTAGAGCGATCGCGTCCGGGGATGATATTTGGGCTGCAGGTTTTACAAGTTAGAAATGCCAAACGAAGAGAGAGAAACAAAGCCTGGCATGAGAATTGCTGTCAGGACTTGGGTGGCGGCTGCACTCATGGCCAGGGCTGCCACACCCCCCTTAAAATACCCAGTCGTCCCGTTTTGTGTCCAGTTAATCAACACGGGAGGCGGTTTGTCCCGTATTTCCGAGTTGTGATGAAGGCAGCATCATCCCGTCCACATTTAGTATGAAAACGCGGTTGGATTGGTTAGATTACTTTGTCTTATTTATAGTTAACAGGTTATGGCGGAGTTAACTGTGTACGTCCTGAAGATTAATTTAATTTAAGTGTTATGCACCTTAAGTTTTTTCATATAAAGCGACTGATTTCATGTGTCAAAGCTAATTTAATTACCAATAGGCGCTAATAACTGAAAAGTTTTTCATTCCACTTATTTTTATGTCCATTGATAATAAAGTGCTTCAAATATTAAGTATGAATCGTAATACTTTCTTGAGACCATGGTTTAAGTTTTGATTTACCACCGCTGGTGCGTCACTTGGCACATACTGGTTGTGGCGTCCTTTATTTTTCTGCCTGAAATGTGGCAGCCCTGCTGATGGCTCATCCGGGCCTCTGTTCAGTCACACTACACCGATCTGTAAGTGCTGGCATTTCTCTTTGGATGTTCCAGTGGGGGGGCAGTGGTGGGCCGCCACAGCCCCGCCCCGCCGGGGTAGCCCTCTCACCCCCAGGGCTCGGCATTGTTTGCTTCCTACGCTCGCGGCGAGCCGGCGAAAAAAATGCCATCCTGTATTGCCGGTCGGCTCACTTCGCAGAATCTCACACGCGATTGCGTGACTCTGCCCCTGGGGGCGGAGGCGGTGCGGGGCTGCGGTACCCTGCGACTGCGGCCGGGGGGCTCTGGCCGGGCAGAAACGCAACGGTGCCGGGCGCCCTTTGGCTACCGCTACCATTGGAAATAGTGTTCCCTTATTTACCTTGATTTACCCCACTTAGGCGTTAGTAACTGTGCATAACACGCAAGGCTGGTATGACGTGGGAAAGTGTCACGGTGCGGCCCCTAGTGCACACAGCCTGCTCTCTCTCCCCTGCAGTTTGCAGCCAGTGTACGGAGCACAGCATCCGCCACTCGACCCGCGCATATCACGCTCGTAAGTGCCGCATGCGCACTCCCCCGTCCCATGCCGCCCCGTCCCACCCCATTCCGTCCCATGCTGCTGTCTACAGATGCCCCTGTTTTTTCCAGTGGAAATATTTGTTTAGTCTTGAGTCTTTGACACCAGACACCAGCCCTGACAGCCTCTAAGATACCCCTGTTCATGGCAGCCCCTAAGTTATGTCCAAATCCCATATTCTTCCCTTTTCCCCTTATTTTTGTGCTGTCCGTCTTCTGGGTTAAAATGAATTGTCAGAGTTTGGTTTTGCCTTCAGTTCAGGAGTATCTCAGTGTTTATCGTGCTGTCAGCTAAGAGCAGACAGGCTCCCTGCCCTCCCCGTTCATATTTTCCCCCACACACGCACGCCTTGCCTCTCCCCCGCAGATTCGTGAAAGAAGCTCCCAAGCCAAACGCTCTCTCTATAAAGACCAAGAAGGTGTCCAGCTTCCACGAGTTTGCCCGAAGCACCAATGATGCGTGGGACATTGGGGACGACGAGGACGAGGAGTTCCTGGCACCCGGCCGCCACGCGGCCTTGCCCCTGTCTGCACCGGCGCCTCCGCCCCCTGGCTGCCCCGGCGTGACCGACGCGCCGGACACGGACCAACCGGCGGAGCTGAAACTGGAAGATGGGCGGGACAAAGGGAAGATGGGCGGCAGGCAGCCCAATGGCAGAGTGGTGAAGTCGAGCAGTGAGGTCCAGCTCAGCACTACAACAGGTGGTGTAACATGGTGGAAAACCCCCCGTACAGTCACACACCCTGGGTATTTCAAACACCGAACCCAGCCTGTAATGTGTATGTCTGTCCAGCAGGGGGAGGACTTGCTTCACCCTTTGTCAACCTGCAATAACTTTGATCTGTGTGTGTGTACAAATGTTTAGTTTCCTTGGGTGTCTGCTCTGGAACTTCCAGCAGGATTAGCAGTGTCTGCTTCTTCAGAGTTAGGCATGAAACGGCTCCTTGACGTTTAAACACCGACTTTTGTTCCATGTAGAATATGTGGAAGTTGCCCACTAGGGGTGCTGTGGGCTGACACCATTATGTTTATTTCCAGCCAGTATTGTACTAACATGATAGAGGGCTTTGTTCAAGGTCAAACGGCATGTTCCATGTGACCTCCACTAATCGGACTACAAACGGCTTTGCTGTTATCCACTGTTGGTTAAGAAGTAGCTGCCAGTTTGTATTGTTTTCTGTACACATAGGGAGCAGCATAAATCACCCCTAGTCTAGGTGGCATTCCCATATTATGTCTAGATCTTTGGAAAATACTGCCTGCTGCATCATTGGCAAGGCCAGCAGGAGAGAGCGAATGGACACTAGCATCTGTCAGTTCAGCTAGCCTAAACTCGCTTTCCTTCTCCAGCTCGTTCCCCCTTACAGAAGCAGCAGTCCCTCCCCCTCCGTCCCATCATCCCTCTGGTGGCCCGCATTTCAGACCAGAATGCTTCCGGAGCCCCGCCCATGACCGTCCGCGAGAAGAGCCGACTGGACAAGTTCCGTCAGCTGCTGGCCAGTCCCAACACAGACCTGGGTGAGCCCCGCCTCCTGGGGCTCCTCCCACTCCCCAGCCATCTGTGTGAATCCGGGCGAGTCTCGGGGGGGAGAGCGAGAGAGGGCAAAGGATAGCAGTTTTTTTTTATCAGATGGTCCAAAGCAGAAAGGCGGCCATCACGCACAGGAACAGGAAGTTTTATCATCTGGCAAACCCGAGCGTCAGTGAACGGCATCCTTCGCCGTGTCGTGCGCGGTGCGCCACTGTGCACCGTAGTGCATGGCGGCCAGTCCCAAAGCCAAGAGCCGGTCCCCATGACAAATCGCTGCAGCAGAAATTACTTTTTGAGGACGCACATTAGAAAATCAGCCTCACTGTAGGTGTAAGCAGTGGAGTGTAGGTATCCAGGAACCAGCATATTTAATTCCCTTCAAATAATCATAGTAGATTTGTGTATATAACATTACATTATGGTAAAAGAACTTGAAGGTTTTCAAGATTTAAGTATTTGCAGTCTGTAGTTTTGTCTTTAGTTTTGATGGGTAATTTTAATGGTATAGAAATTCAGCCGGGATTTTATACCATGCAAGAAGGCAGCCATTGTGCATTCTGGGGTGCGGTTCTCGGCCGTTTGAGCGGGAAATCTGCAGTTTTTAAACACTTGGGCATAACATGGTTAAAGATATTACTATATGTCACTAATGTGAATGTGCTGGTGCCTAATGCCTGCAATTTTACCGTAGTACCATGTGAGGGAGCTGGTGCTCCACCACTAGCCTTCAGTGTGCGAAATAAAGTGCAGTAAATCTGGGCAAGTGGTTACCAGTCAGTCAAAACTGCATCTCTACAGCCCTTTGAACTGACGGCAAGCTTTGTGTTTTCCTGCTCTGTTCTGCAGCTGACCTTATTCTACTCATAGGACACGCACTGCTAAATATCGTTTCTCAAAGCATTTATCCGGGAGTCACTCAGATCAATGTTAATGCCCAGTCAAAAGGAATCAGACTAGGCCTGTTATGCCAAGTCTTCTAGGTCTCTCTCTCTCTCTCTCTCTCTCTCTCTCTCTCTCTCTGACTCAGTCTCTCACACTCTTTTTGTTTAACTGTTTTAAAGACATCCTTTTTTAGTGCTTTCCAAAGCATTGGCGATCGCATTATATTTAACTATTATTGTTTTGTATATTGTGAATTTTCTCATGTGGATAACCATGCCTTATCTTTTATAAGCATATATGTAGTCTGTCTCATTATTCTAATGAGTAAAAATGACACATACATGCGGTGTGTTATTTACTGGGAGGCTGTGCACACATTCTCCTTTAATCTTCGGCTTTCTGCGTGTGAGGGTTGGTTCGGCCTCGTTGCTAAGGCAGGCTCGTTGCTCGCCGTCTGCTTCCTCCCGCCCCTTGTTCTCCGCCATCGATGCTTGACCATGGCTCCTGCCGTGTTTCTTTCTACAGAGGAGCTCCGGAAGCACAGCTGGTCTGGAATTCCCCGAGAGGTTCGGCCCGTCACCTGGAGGCTCCTGTCGGTGAGCGTCCCTGCCTGGCTGCGCTTGCCGGCGGCCGGCGCCACATGGGGGGGGGGGGACGGGGAGCCCCCGGCAGGCCAGAGCATCACGGTCAAGTGCAGGACTTCGGGCTCTCAGGGACGGGTACCGTCGATCTGGAGAGACTTCCATAGCTTACAGCTTCCCATATTGATGCTGCTCACTTTAAAACTGAAGTGTGGAGTTAGGATATAGCCGGGCAGTTAAGCCTGTGATTCAGGCTTTGGAGTGTGTTTTTATGTCACTTATGTGACAACTGGCAGACCGTGGAGATGGTCCAAGATCCAAGTGTAATTGCCTGACTAAGTGAAAAGCAATGTCCCCTTTAGCCCTGGGGGGGCAGTATCACGCATCTAACCCCAGGAGAGCCGCGCAGGAGATACAGAGCTTGTAGACGTGTGATATTGTATACGACAGTAATGCGCAGCAGGCAGGCGCTGTGCTTGCCAAGGACTATACACTGCAGACCGCGGCCTTATTCTGTGTGGGAGGCGGAGCGGAACCGGCCCGCGTTTGGTCGGCGGCCTGGAGCTGGGACCTGTGGCTCCAGGCAGGACCGCGTCCCAGCGGCTGACGGAGAGCCAGACGTCAGCACTGTCTTGTCAGCCCTGCTGTGGTGCTTTTTGTCGCTGGAGTCCTGTATAGTTTAGATTAGATAGGGACCCACCAAAAGGGTCTCCTGCCCGCGAGCCTGGGCACAAGCCAGAGGGTGTGTTGTGTAACCAGGATTCACTTTGCACAAGGTTAATTACCTGCTCGCCCCCAAGTCAGATTGTTGGGTTTTTGACTGAATGGGCAATGGTGTGTTGCTGGGCTTCTCTCTGTGGGCGGTGACCTCGTCTTCGCTGCATACAAATAAAGGTGGTGGGGGGGGGGGGGGTAATGGTACGCAGTGCACACTCAAACAGACGTGCGTCTGCAGGCCCGCAGCCTGACGTCACCCTCTCACATTCACGACCTCCGGCGCACTCTCACCCCGGTGTGTGTCATCAGTGACAGTCTGTGAGCATGTGAGTCCTGAAGGGTTACCTTTTAATGGATGACTGGCTCTGCTCTGCTGTGCCGCCCAGACGCCGAGCCCTGTAAGTGCGCTGGGACGGGGCGCAGTCCTCAGAGGAACCACGGTGTGCTGTCAGTGGCTATTGGCATGAAGCCTTGTGTCTGGTGCACGCACACACGCACACACACACACACACACACAAGTTTCATCTTAGTGAGGACTGTCCATTCATTTCTATGGAGAAAACCCTAATCCCAATCACGACCTAACCTTAACATTAATCATAAGTAACCAACCCAAATACCTCTGGCATTTTTACTTTGTTTACTGCATTCACAGATTTTTATCAAATGAAGTAGGGAGGACCCAAACAAATGACCTTACGAGTCACGTTTTTTTGAGGATTTGCTATACTTGTGAGGTCCTTTGGTGCACACACACACACGCACATACACACACACACACGCACACACACACACACACACAGACTGCAGGCTGGCTGAGGACGCCCTGCACACACACACACACACACGCCCTGCTCGGATTCTCAGACCTGCTTGTACAGCAGTTTATTGATGTATTTTATTTATCTGTTCGTTTTCGCTATTCCTTCACGACAGATCGACTGTCCCGACCAGGAGCCAAGCACGCGGGAATCTTTATCTCCCTGACAGCAGCCCGCCATGCCCCCCGGGCACTCACTGGGGGGGGCTTTGCAGGCTCGCCAGGCACTGAACCCGTTCCCCTATCATTCCGGCACGGCTCGCAGCATCGCAGTGTGGGGACCAGTAGTCCTGCAGTCCAGCTTTATGCTTCACTGTGGCAGTCAGAGGCCCTGACTAGAGGCCCTGTCTTAGTGGACAGCAGTATGGATCGGCCTTTTTTTATTCGCCACATCTGTTTCTAAACACCAGAGGCAGCCGGAAAAAGGTTAATTCACAGTAATAAGTATTTTATTAGAGTCCCAGGATATATTGAGAAACCTACACACAGTATGACCTTAAAGGATCAGGCCTGGAGCGACCGTATTAATCAAAATTACCAGCAGTCATGGCTTTTTTTTTTTCTAGGGGGACACGGTGTCCTCACACCTCCAGGGTTGGGGGTTCGAGACCCCGCCCCTGCTGTGTGTTTGTCGTAGGGAGGGTTTTCTCATGCTCTGGTTTCCTGCAGTCCTAAGACGACCCGCAGAAAGTGGCCCAGTTCTCTGCCTGGAGTTTGTGTACTGGTGTATACTGCCAGTGCGGCGTTTACCCTGCGGGGAGAGTCATCCCTGCTCATGGTGTGCAGCGCTCACTCGCGATGTTTGGCAGGGAAGACAGGCACGCGGCAGCAGCCAATGAGAGGCGCGTAAGCCGCGTGGCGCCCCCAATCTGTCATCTGCAATTCTTTATGTTATTCATACATAAAGCACGCTAGGGTCGGCCCTGGCTGGCATCTGAAGCGGGGAACCGTAAATGACAGGCGATCCGTTTCTGGGCTGAGTCACCTGGGGTCTCCTCCCTGCTGGTGCATAAGCATTCAGAGCTAGTCTCAGGTAACCAGGAAAGCATCCAGCTGAAGAAGCACCGCCCTGGTGGTCAGTGGTGGTAAATGCACCTGGCCTGCTGCCCGGCCATCCTGCCATCTGCTCTGGGCTACGATTGGGTACAGAGAAGTAGGCCGCGTAGACGCCGGGCCTGGGAATGTTCGTTAACGCTCCGCGTGCTTCCACGCTGACCAGGTCTGTTTGAATTGGCTCCTGATTGAATTTGAGTTCGGAGGAATACAAATCGGGGGGGAAATAGACGAGTGGAATTAGTGGGGATTGGGGAGAGAGGTACAAATGGGGCTCGGGTAGCTGAGAGCAGCCAAAACGGTCTCAATTAAGGAGGGCGTCTGCAGCCGTGCGTACTGTGTCTGTCAGCGTGCCTGTGTGTGTGTGTGTGTGTGTGTGTCTGTGTGGCCTGTCTGTCAGGGTGCCTGTGTGTGTCTGTGTGTCTGTCAGGGTGCCTGTGTGCGTGTGCGTGCGTGTGTGCGTGCGTGTGTGCGTGCGTGTGTGCGTGCGTGTGTGTGTGCGTGTGTGTGTGCGTGTGCGTGTGCGTGTGCGTGCGTGTGTGTGTGCGTGTGTCTGTCTGTCTGTCTGTGTCTGTCCATCCGTCCACGCACTTCTGTCTGTCTGTCTCGGCATGCCATTCACTGTCAGTCTGACATGTGCCCTCGTCTGCCTGCCTGCCTGCCTGCCTGTCCTGTTTCTATACACATTCCTTGCTGTATGCACGCTCCAACCAGCCGCACACTGTAATAGGACACTGTCACTGTCCCAGGCCTTGGATAGGCCTCCCCACAAGGCAGGCCTCCCCCTGGCCGCCCCTGTGGCTGCCCCATGGCCACCACACCCCGCGGCCCCCGTGTGTCCTCCCCGTGTCCTCCCTGTGTCCTCCCTGTGTCCTCCCCGTGTCCTCCCCGTGTCCTCCCTGTGTCCTCCCCGTGTCCTCCCCGCGGCCGCAGTGCCCACGTACCCCAGCCACCGCGGTTCCTCCTTCGCGTTCGGAATGCCGCCACTGTGCATCGTCACTTCCTTTGATGTGGAGATTTGAGCGTCAGAAGGGGGATTAGTGTGCCAGGCGGCCTGCGAGCCCCGGGGTGCAGTGAGTCATGTGGCAAAGGCAGGGGATTGGGCGGTGTGACTGCAGATGCCGAGGTCATCCTTCCTGCCCCCCCTCCCGCTTAGGGTTACCTCCCAGCCAACATGGAGCGCAGGGAGCTGGTGCTGACGCGGAAGAGGGACGAGTATTTCGGCTTCATCGAGCAGTATTATCACTCCAGGACGGACGAGCACCACAGGGACACCTACCGGCAGGTGAGTCTCACACTGAGACAGGACACGCCTCCATGTGTGCCGCGTGCTGTGAAAGAACCAACAGCTGAATACGACCGGCAGACCCCCAGTGCTCTCTCTCCCGGCCCGTCTGCCCTCGCAGACCCCCAGTGCTCTCTCTCCCGGCCCGTCTGCCCTCGCAGACCCCCAGTGCTCTCTCTCCCGGCCCGTCTGC
>JAODKK010000105.1:10057071-10067766 GCA_026774405.1 Petrocephalus microphthalmus | reverse complement strand
CCTGAACTGTTTCCACGCACCTTAGTGTAGAACATTCGAGTATCTGAACCTCAAAAGGTGGATGGCTCTCTTCTGAAGAAGAAGAATATAATGATTTGCTGTTTTGTTATGGCAATTGAAAAATGCTCATTTATATGTCAGTCGGAAATATTCTGTAAGTATATATTTGGGCTAAGATTTCACAGCCGGGACGTAAATGGAATTTAATCTGCACGGCTCTCATGCTCCCTCATGCCTTCTGGATGGGCATGTTGTCATTCTGGGAGATTCTGTTTCCCTCAAGAGAAAAACATTCCATTGTCGGATGAGTACAAGCACTCAGGTTGGCATTCATTGGCGTCTGCTTGCCTTTCAAAGGGCTGACTTCACCCAAGTAATCATGCGGCCCCATTCACTGCCAGCAAGCCCCACGCAAAATGCAAAGACCTGGGAGCATTTAGTGTAGATTTCTATAACGGCAAAATGGCATTAAAAAAAAGCAGTATAGAAAAGTATAAAGTATAAAAAACGCATGCATAAATACACAAATATACACATATATTTTAGGAACCACAACTGTCTTGTATCCATAATTTTCTGAAGTGTGGACACACTGTCACACACCCTGCAAAATATAGTAACACACCATTGCTAAAAGCTGCAGCTTCTACAAATTTTATATATACACACAACAATATTAGTAATATGGTGTGTATGTATATATATATATAAGAGTATATATACTGTATATACATACCATATTATTATTATTGTTGTTCTTGTTCTTGTTATTATCAGCTAGTAGCACAATCAGTAAAAAATGGTGATGACCAAAGCAGCAATCTCCTGCATATGGCTCCCATTTGCGGGCTCGGCATGGCACGGTGCCCGCGCTGGCAGCCAGTCGGATGGAGGCCCAACCAGACTCCCTCTGTGGCTGTCCTTCCCCCGATTAGCCAGCAACATCAAAAACCCCGTGGCGCACACGAGTCGCCGGACTCCACATCTCGCCTGACAAGCCATTCGGTTACGAATAATCAAAGCCACCGCATCAAATCGCTTTTAAGAAGAAATGGAATTCTCTCTGTCCTTAGCTCTGCATCAGGCAAAGCTGGAGAGAGTGGTACCGAGGTCAGGGAACCGGAAGGACAGGAAAAAAGGACTCTGTTTGAGACAGGGGTGACTCCTTTGCAGAGTCATTTAAATAATGCATTAAAGTGAAATAAGAGAAGTGTAGTTTTTCCACGTGTGTCGAAAGTTCTCTGCTTTTCGTGCATTGGGATTTAATGCCATAATGGTATTAATGTAAAGAAAGGAACCTCCAGCAGAATTCGAAACTTCTGCCCTTTGATCTCTCTGTTATGATAATTGTACTAGAATTCGCTCATATATATAACTAAGAACAGCACATGCAGTAAAGATAAATCCTCCACATTTTGTAATTCTCTGAGGGACTCTCACAGACCCAAGCCCATCTCAACTGACTCCAAATCCTCTGCTCATCCTGCTCTACATTCTGGATTTGATTCCAGTGTACAACATATCCTCCCCACAAGGCTCTCATACCTAACAAGTTTATCAGAAAAAGACGTTTCTATCCATCGTCAAACGGCACTAAATTCCCGACTGGATAGCAGCCATTAAGTAACGGTGAGCCGTTTAGCAAGTCTTTGATAAATACCCTTATTTGCTACATAAGAAAAATATGAATATGGAAACGTGAATTGCATCATAAAGGACATAATATGAACCAATGTTTTCTTAAAGCATATTTACTTATCGGATGAATCTTTCTCTTACATCCCTTTTCCAGATGTTGCCCGCTGCCTGTCACCATGACAGCGCCGGCCGCCAGCCCGCTCTTATTTGGCTGCATACCGAGCGGTTGCTCGATCGTTTCCACCTATGGCAGCCCAGCAACGGTGGACGAGATAGCTCACTGAAGAGAGAGGCTTACACAGCACGCGATGATTTAGCGCACTAATTCTCAGCTGTGTTCGGGCTTTAATCAGAAGTGCGAGTGGCTTATTTGTGCTGTCCAAAGGAGTGGTGAGAATTAGGGGGCCATTAGAGGGATTTGCACTCTACCTGGCTGTCAAACCAATTTACAGTCATCAGACAGACAAAGGACTTTAAGCCTTCAATTCATACATTACGCATATAAACATGACACTCTTAAACATAATGGAGCATTAATTATAAATATAGTAAGTTCACTTCAATTCAATACAGTACAGTTCAGTTCAAACCCAAAATAACTATTAAGAACACATGTTCAAAGTGCTGTGAACTTAAACTCAAAAAATACATTTAAAATCAATTGAAGCTCTATTTCAGTTGAATGTATAACTGTTCATGTACCCATCTAGAACAATCATTTATCCAGAAAAAGGAAGCCACATTGGTGTCAACAAATTTACATAAATAAAATTGAGTGCACAGATACGCACCCACCTACAGCAAGCTGTCTGCTATGATTATAGTATGTGGAGTTCGCACAGGATGACTCACAGACGTGTCCGGATTTGGACTCGGCGTGTGAGTGAGGGGGGGGCGAGGATGCCCAGTGCAAAGGTAGGAAGACGCTGTTGGAGTCACACACTGTGGTTCGAGGCAGAACCCCTTCTGGTGACCGGGTGCAGTGCGGAGGAACGCTGAGGGAGGCCAAGGGGGCCCTGCATTCCCACACACAGCTGAAGGGTGCCAACGAGTGTGCTCTCAAGTATCATTTCCTTAACCACTCACCCGGGAGTGGCAGCCATGACTCACCCGTGGCATTTATCCTCATTGGTGCGCAGAGCTGGGATGTACAAATTGTGCTCTTAGAAAGATAGTACAGTGAATGATTAAAGGTAAGACTTGGCTCAAGTAAGATCAGACTGTGTTACCAGTATCTGTGTTTTCATGCGTCTGGCTTAAGAACTTAAGGATTTTGTACCCTTTGCTCACAGAGGGAGAGTATCCAATTTAATGGCTCAAATTTCTAGAATGTTCTTCATAGTTAAAAAAGTTATGAAAGAACTAAATTGCATCAGTAATAAAGTTAATTAAATTCATTTTAACCATCTGAGTTACATAAATACCAGGAAATGCTGCACATGAACATCTCTAAAGAAATATGCCCTCTACATTTTTGTATGGGGAATAACCAGGCCATCGGTATAGCACTGGCGTTATGTTAAATTGTGTCACGCTAAATTAATTAACTGCCAGTCAGATTCTCTCTGAGCTCCTTACATAGACGCATCACACATTGTCTCCTACCTCAGGAGAGGAAAACAAGGCTGATCAGAGGTCACTAGGATACCCCGGAAGGCCTGGGTACAACCTGCAGGCTAAGCTATCAAAACTAGAAAGAAATTCTGAACCACATCCCATAATACTAGCATAATACGGCACCTATCTGGGAATCCAATTCCCGACTAGCATAAGGCATACATTATTAATGCGTTATTAATACATTGTTTATACTTCAAAAGTCCATTCGCTTTGATGATATAGGCACCTATTATGGGAAACTGTCTCACCAATCCAGCTTAACACCAAGTATTGGGTTTATGGTGAGACTGGCCAAAGGCGATTCATACAGTGTAAACGGAAGCCTGATCTGTAATGCATGGACAGGAACAATCACAGAAGGATAAATAAATGACTTCCATGCCAATCCAAGAATAATTTACTCAAACTAAAGTGTCCACCAAAGACTCAGAAATGAGGATCATTTCCATAAACAGAAGTAGCTGTTAAAAACATTAAGCAGACATATGGCTCTAATTAATGATCTGCAGAGATACCAGTGGATGTTTGTCATTGTAATTTCCAGATAATTACACATTCTTGCAAATAAATTGTGATTTCCCATTACTTACTCAAACACGAACAAGAGCCATATGGAATATCACTGCTGATGTTAGTGACTCCTGTGTAGACAAAAAATAAAGATATTAGTTGGAATACAATGCATTTTTATATAACTAAATGATATAAAACAGCACTCTGACTAACACCAAAATGTAGCACAAATCTGAGATCATTTTCTGACTTTGCAAATTAAATTGTTATGGTGTGGTGCTTCTCCTTAGACATTTGTTTAGTTTTTAACTATACACAGTTTATTGGCCTAGTTCAATCAAAATAGGATGCATATTATCAATTGTGTGATCTGAGAAACCAATACAGTAGTCTAATATAAATGTGCAAGTGTTGATAAGTATCTACTGGAATAATCTAATAAATCATAAATGTGCTTGCACGGGCAGTTCCCCTCTGCTGCCTGAGTGTAACAGTCAGTTCAAACAGAGCGGCACTTTACCGCTGAGTTGGGGGAATATGGGGGATCCATTAAATTGGAAAAATGGCAACATTAAATATTACAGTAGTAATAAAGGCTGAGCTGATAATTTGTCTGCTTAAAAAAGTCATGCTTTTATGGTGTTTATGTTCTGCAGTCGGTGGTCGCATTGAGATGCGGCCAGCTTTATTATGCGTCGCTAAACAATGCAAAACTACTTTGTTTTGTCCGAGGGGAGTTAAATCCTGCTTATTCTTCAGATCTCGCTATGGGTTGCGCTAAGCGATCGATTTTACCTCCGAGGCGGGGAGCCCGGAGAACGGCCTGGCGATGCGCGTCCCCGGGGACGGTCCTGAGCGGGGCGGCCGTGTGTGGGACGGTCCTGAGTGGGGCGGCCGTGTGTGGGACGGTCCTGAGTGGGACGGTCCTGAGTGGGGCGGCCGTGTGTGGGACGGTCGTGCGGCGCGCTGCCCCGAAACGGCGCGGATAAAGCCTTATCGTTACACCCATGTCCCTAAAACTAGTGGGAAATCATTATACCGTATATGTGCTCCTAGGTTTCCTGTGTAACACGGCTGTCAGTAATGGTGAGCGCCGGCCACTGCAGCTTATAAATAGAGGATCATTTAAGCGCCTAACAAGACTCATCTCAAGACTGTCGTTTTGTCCACAAGCTAAACGGGTTTGTTGCTAATCAGTGATTCTCCTTCATTTGTATATATACGCCAAAGGAGGAAAGTGTTCCTGCCGTCCCACCCCGAGCATTAGCGTAATGCCATTACCGTAATTAGTGCTGGACGTTATTGCACAAAGCAGGACACATTCAGGGCAGACAGTAACTATCTGAATGCATTCAAATGCCCTGCTACTTATCGGCTCTTACAGAGTAGACGTGAAGGCAGCCGCGATCTGACACCGTCTTTTCATGGCAATTACAGCACGCACAAGGAGAACATCTCCCAGCCTTACGGGCTCCGAGAGGCACAGTGAGCCTTCAGTCCGCCCCGTACAGAGCTGCCACAATTACAATGCTATCCTGTGCCTGCATGTTAGCAAATCGACACAGGCGCAGTGTGAATTTTGCTTGATGTCACACAACTGGTACAAGCGCAGTATGACTTCTTTATGCGAGGTAAAAGAGCTGACACAAGCGCGGTCCGGCTTTTGTCCTCTGTGCTGTAGGTTTGAGACAATCACAGTGTGACCGCAGTGAGTGCTGGCGGAATCTTAATGCTGGCTTCTTAAAGAGCCTTTTTCCCCCCTCTGCCTTTTATACGCATTTTGACATGCCTACATGCTCTCCACCGCTGACCAGCCGCCACTTTTGCATACGCGGTGCAGCTGGGATGCAGTACGGATCTTCATAAGGGATTTGCTGTCTGGATGAAATGATGTAATGATTTTCGTCCTTGTTGACCAGTGTGTTTACATAAATACCTCCCCAGAAAGGTGCCACCAGGTGAAATAGTCACAGCTGTTACAAGCCTAATTAAAGACTGAGGTATGATTATTGGTTGAGATGCAAGGTCATTTATGTATATGTTAATTAAATATATTAGCAACCTGTATGTTTTATTATTTCCTCCATATTTTAATCCACTGCTGTTTTGAGCAATTATTATGGGCCATTTCTAACTCACTGAGTGACTGGCCTGAGTGTGAGCTTGTATGTGCCATGGTGAAGAGAGAGGGCATTTCTGGGAGACTTTTTCACCCGGAGCTGAGTCCTCCTGGGCCCGCTGTCGGCATGGTGACCGTGTTGCCGTGACTGATGTTCTCTGTGGGTTAGGGGTACTTCTTCCATTTGTAAATACCATTGACATGTTCAGCAGGGAAGAATCAGGAACATGTGTACAAATATGGGCAGTGTATTCAATGGCAAGATCCTCTATATATAGTAAAGGAATAAATTACAATACTTAATAGTGTCTGCTACATGATGTCAGTGCTATGTGTGTGTTTGCGGGTGGGGGGGGTATGTATATTGCCTGTTATTATGATATTGTGAGGACCATTTTTTGGGGTCCCACTAGAGGAAACTCAATTTTATTAAAATCTGTGAATGCAATCAAAAAAGTAACAGCCTTGTGTTTTGTTTGGTTACTTATGGTTACGGTTATGGCTGGGTTGGGGTTAAGGGCGTCATTGTTGGCATTAGGGTTATGGCCATAGAAATGAAGGAATTGTATTTATGCGAATTAGAGTTTGCATGGGTATCGCCATACAAAGAGTGGGTGGGTGGCACCGGAGCTCAGCAGGTAGTAAGTACTGTGGCCTCACACCTTAGAATCCCACTCCTCATCAGTGTGGAGTTTGCATGTTCTCTCTGTGCTGTTAGGGTAGCTGGTATCTCTGCATTGTCCTTAGCGTGTGTGAGTATACGCGTTATCTGACGTGTAGTGCTGCTGATTTGGCTTTGATGTGCGACAGACAGAGTATGCCATGCGGAAGTGGGGAACACAGGCCGTGTCCTGACTAAAGTGCGTACGATCTAGATAACAGGCAATCTGCTGTATGTACACCATAGAACAAAAGCAGACAGGCAATCTGTCTTTTCACTGTCTTACCGAGTGCTGATAGCGTTCACTGCATCACAAACTTTGTGATGTCATTTCCGTGCTCAGGTGCCGCCATGGCTCAGTGTGTAATGCTGTTGCCTCATGCCTGCTGGGTGAGGGTCTGTGTGTGTGTGTGTGTGTGTGTGTGTGTGTGTGTGTGTAGCACTCTCGCCTCACCCCTGCAGGGTCAGGGTGTATATGTGTGTGTGTGTGTGTTCTCCCCATGCTGTGTGGGCCACCTGCAGGTACTTTGCAGTCAGCTCTATTGACATCATAATCATTATGCTCTGTTTCCACACCTTTGTCTTTCACTTATAAACCGAAAAGCCCTGACTCTCTGCCTGGATGTAAGTTATTATTTCTTCCTTTCTTTTGCAGCTTTATAGAAGACATGCTTCAGACGAGTGAAACAGACCACCGTCATCTACAGGCTTCATCAAGCAGGTCTAAGGCATTAGGATGCATTCCAATATCTGCATTAGCACATGGAAACATCTTTATTGATGAGACCCAAAATTTATCCATGGCAGTGAGTGAAATACTCTCCAATGACCACAACTTTCTGTCCTATTTAGCATGCCTAATGCATCCATGCTCATCTAGATAGTTATACATCTTAAGTGTCTTGTGATAACTTACAAGCATGTAATGCAAGGCCATAGCTTTGGTTTAAACATTGATCAAGACCAAGGGCCTATATCACGGTGAGATCCTGTATGCTGTATGTTTAAATGGGCTTCATTTTCATTCTTCATCAAATACCCAAATGTACACCCTTGATGAAATGTCCATATTTTGGGTTCATTGATTCCTCAGATTTATATTTTTTGCATACTGCATTGTAACAGAAACAGCACAAAGGCTCATGGAAAATATACAAGTCGAGCTGAAGAGCGGCGTCTCTCCAGAGAAGGAACAAAACAGCCATTTACCAGCAGATGCATTAAAGACACAAAAACACTCCAGCCGCCAGCAGAAGGCGGAGACGGAGCTGAAATTGAGCGCATATTTTTTCAATTGTTCTGAGTGGCTTGAGAGATTCATTCCACTGGGAAGGTGCAAAGGTTGAATGGAGTGGATTAATACATTCAGAATCTAAATATTGGAGAAATATCTTTTATCAAACTTATATTTTCTTCATTTGATTTCATTTTCCTTTGAACTCTGGCAGAATGGTATAATATGAGTTCTTATTTGTCCTGGTATTTCTGAAATTGTTTTTTGGGCTCTTCCTCATTCCATGAGTTGTATGCAGGATTTTCTTGCCGTTTGCTTCCTTCGGTATTCCCAGGGATCTTGCCGGCGGTATTAAATATCCAGATTTTTTTTTTCTTGGTGGATAAAAACGTGAAACCGAGCCATTTCGAGTAATCTTGCATAATCACAGAGTTTCTCTAGAAGTGGATCAATCAAAGGCAGCTGCAAAAAAACTGCCAGCAGTAACAGCTGTCACTTTAATATTCATGGACGCAAAGAGCTCCCATGTAAGGATAATGCGTCACTTCGGGAACAGGACAAAGGCAGGTACAAAGGAGCAGCAAGTAACTTGTTAAAGGCAATTATCTTCCATTTAGAAGGAAGCCTATAATGCTTAATATCCACTGCCTCAGTTTAGAGGGCTGCAGAGCCTTGTTTTCTTTAATTTAGGGCAGTCAGTAGCTACAGTCACAGAACCTCTTAATTTCCTATACTTAGTTGTGCTTTGATGCAACATATATTGACAGCAGCTTGTGAACATGTGAAAACAAATTAGCGCGTTCTCCGGAAGATAATAAGCATATAAACTAGGAAGGCGAGTAAGAGCCGTAATCATAACCAAGAGTGCGGCTATTACCATTACTGTACAGCAATCCCAGCAGAGGAATCCTAACGGCGCCCAGTGTGCGCAGTAATTCCCGGCTTAATGCGATATCAAAAAAGGCCAGAGCATTAAAGCTATTGAATGGTTCTTGGAATGCTGAAAAGCGGTGCCACTTTAATGTGCCCCCGCAGACGTGGGCCGCCTCACACTCACCACGGTTACCGGGGCCTTTCTCCTCCACTGCCGAGACACGGGTAATTGGGTCCTGATGAAGAGGGGCAGGAAGGGAAACTTTGCCGAGCGACGTTTTTGGGCACCGAGATGGAGGTTGATAAAGCGATTGCAGGGGCCGTGCTTGTTGTGCCCCTTGTTGCAGAATGTGGCATCACAGACACGCTGCATCTAATGTGAGTTATAACAGAACTGCTGGAGAGCTGTGATACTTGGGTTGTCTGAAGGCTAGATTGGTTTGGCTGCTTTTTTTTTCTGAGCTATAGTGGTCTGATCTCCAAGGAAACATTCTCAATAAATGCCAGGATTGACACTGATGCCATGTCCCTAGTTTTCAGCGAGCTTGGCGAACAGCCTGGATCTGCTTATACTGATGGAGAGCTTTGATTGGATGACAGAGTAACTGTGATCTCATTTGTAGACAGGCGTCATGCAAGGTGTCACACAAAAACAGGACCTGGTGCTATGTAAGATGTAAGATTTAGGTTACAGAGGTGCTTCATTCTGACACCCAGTTATATAGGTTTAGTCAAATCCAGTGATCCAGTGATTATCCAGTGCCAGTCATGTCTATTTCTGCCAATATTTGGCTCCTGGTTTTCTTTCTCGATTTTATTATCCAAACGAGAAGAAGGTGTCCGTCAGACTACTCTTTCATTTCAATAAAGTCATGCTCAATGAATTCCTCCATGCACATGTAAAGCTTTGCGATGCTGAAAAGGCCACGGTCATTTACGGCACCTGGAGACAGCAGAAAGCAATTTCAGTAAAAGGTGAGAATTGACTAGAAAGGCAGCAGCCTGTGTCAGTGCTGTGTTGTTACAGTGAGCGGGGCGGATAGGGCAGGGTGGATGTGGCCACCGGGGCTTTCCTGGCAGTGTCTGCATGTCTGAGGACTGAGGCTCGGCCGCGTGTTGTTAGCTTGCTCTCTCCTCGTCTCCCATTTTTTAAATGTAGACTGTATAATGTCTAGTGAAGAAATGTTATGTAATTCAGAGCCATTTTAGGACCCGGTCTGCCATAATGTTGCATACTAGTTTCCTTAGTGGAAAAAATAATGCTCTTTATGGAACATTCAGTCCTGAACAGCCATCCTCTCTTCTCCTCCTTCCACTTCAGCACTGGTACAATCATACAAGAAGTTACCCTGTTTGCCAAATTCTCCAACCAGGATTTATTCTGCATCACCTTCAAGTCACAGCTTAATAATCTCCAACTGAATCTTCACATACTGGCACCATACAAACTTCTTTTGGAAAACAAAATATAACATTATTATTATTTTTCTTTCCTGCTGTAAATTTTTTAAGAATGATAAATGAGAAACTAATCCCTGTCCATCAGTTTAGCATTACATTTAGAAGAAAATTCTATCCATAGTAACATAGTTGGTTATGTGGTTCAAACAGAGCCCAGAGCAATCAGTGGTTATGAGCCT
Source organism: Petrocephalus microphthalmus (assembly GCA_026774405.1). Taxonomy (NCBI): domain Eukaryota; kingdom Metazoa; phylum Chordata; class Actinopteri; order Osteoglossiformes; family Mormyridae; genus Petrocephalus; species Petrocephalus microphthalmus. Next base: position 10,057,468 of record JAODKK010000105.1, on the reverse strand, counting down.
TGCTTAGGGGTCTAACAGTGGAATCACACTACCTCTGGGATTTAAACCAGTAACCTACTGATCACAGACACAACATCCTAAGCCACTGAGCCACGTGCCATCACTGTAGCCCCTCTACCCACCGTGTGCTGGGCTAGAATCCCATCCAAGGTGTTCCCCTGCTTTGTGCTCTAGGCTTCTCAGAGGATCCTTGGCGACCTCAAGACAGTACACATTTTTGCCCAGGAGCTGGGAGGAAGCGGAAATGTGGCCTGTCTGGCGGGGAGCAAAAACGTGGACTGTCTGGGGATCCTCAGGAGAACGTGGACTGTCTGGGGGTCCCCAAGGATCCCCAAGAGAACGTGGACTGTCTGGGGATCCTCTGGAGAACTTGGACTGTCTGGGGGTTCCCAAGGAT